>CAJGYO010000013.1:64478536-64878999 GCA_904845875.1 Miscanthus lutarioriparius
TGGCTCTCTAGGCTTGGCGGGCTTTGCTTGGCGGTCGGCCGCCAAGAACAATTACCTTGACGGTAAACCTATATTCCTTGGCGGTTTTAGGCCGCCAAGTCAATTCCTGATTCTGGTAGTGTGTCGTCCATCAATGGATCCGCTCGGCCTCACTTGTCCCAATGCAAGAGAATTGGTGCCAGTGCTTTATTGGCCGTTGACTGCGGAAGCAAGATAAACTGAGCAGATTGCATGTGGCTTGCTGTTTCTTGCCAGTTCAAGGCTGAAACAGATTTGCCCTTCGCGTCATTCAGGCAGCATATCGATTGTTTTACTGCTTGTACAGTTGTATTTTTGTTTTCAGTTATGCTCCATTTTTTCCCTTTTCTTTTTGGCTTCTACATTAATCAAATTTAGCCAAATGTATCTTTTTTTTAAGCCCTTGTTTAGTTCCTCCAAACTCCTGAAAAGTACACTATGCAAAAAGAAGATTCCCTATCACATCAAATTTGCGGTACATGTATGGAGTACTAAATGTAGAGAAAATCAAAAACTAATTGCACAGTTTGCTTTAACTTCGCGAGACGAATCTTTTGAGCCTAATTAGTCAATGTTTGGACAATAATTCACAAATACAAACGAAATGCTACAGTAGGAAATCTTCACTATGCAAAGTTTGCCTGCACAAACTTTGCCCAACTAAACACCGCCTAAATACACTTCCTTTTGAACTAAAGAGATCTGCTGGATTTCATTATTTGTCACGCCTCTTTTCCTTAAATAATATGCATGTAATCCCTCGATATCAATGTGTAGTAGGTTGCTTTCTTATATCCTTATAATTTTCCATAGGCTACAAGTAGTTTGTTATTTTTTTCTGGTTTAAACGACCCTAAAACAAGTATATTGTTTTAACAATCTTTCCTCTCTTCGTAAAATTCCGTGCAATGCTAAGCATATTCTAGAGTAGGAAATTAAAAGATAGACAGATATGCCGAAAAACACCACCACAGTACCACTACAGTCAAACAAGATCCTACCAAATGTTTAAAAACTGCCACTTCTACTGGGCACTTGCTGATAACAGAAACAGGACATGAAACTTGAAACTCCAAAGGCGCCTAATCTTCTCAGAAAAGGATCAAAAGCTCGATCTCCTATACCACTTTGCCACTGGGCATGCCATCCCCACCTTGATTCCCTCCAACATATCCTAGAGCTGGGGAAAGAGAAAGAACCAGCAGGCCAAGTTACGAACTGATCATAGGCGGAGCTAGCTTGGTGGCACGTTGTGCCCTGGACCACCATAGAATATGGATCAATGTTAAAACTACAGTATATGTGTTCTATAATATAATGAATATTGCATTTAGAACACTATTATTTGGCTCATTACATTTAGTTGGACCACCCTTGCATTAAACCCTAGCTACGCCACTGGAACTGATCAATGTGTTCTGAATCAATCCATAGGCAGAGGCAGCAAGAACTTAACAGGCCGACCAGAATCTATGTTACCTCAGATCTAGACGCCTTCTCATAGTCTTGCTGCTTCTCCAGGGTGGTCAGAAGGTATTGCACAGCCAAACCGAGGCTGAAAAACAAATCAGAAGAAAGAGAAGTGAGGAACCAAGGGAGGTTCAGGCTCGCTAGCTCGACGAGTCGTTGCAAACAAGCTCACTAGCTCGAGCTCGTATGCGTCTATGTGTCTTGTGAGGAGGGGAGGGGAGGGGAGGGGAGGGTAGGAGAGGAGACACGTACGGCTCATCGTCGTCGCAGTCGAGTCAGAACTGGTCGTCACTGCCGTGGTCCTCGTTGGCGTAGCGCACTGAGATCCTGATCTTCTTCCCCGGTAGATCCGCTGCCGCGTACCTCATGGTGATGGTCACCTTCTTCCCACCTGGCAGATCGGCAGCCACGGCGGCAGCCGTCGCGAGGCAGGCGAGGAGTAGGAGGGATAGATGGTAGAGCCGAACCATCTCTCTTGGCAAACTACGGACTAAGGAGTGTGTGATCTTGCACAAAGCCTAGTGTGCTACCGGCCTACCACTTCAACTGCAACAACTGTTGTCTGAACCAAATCCAGAGCTGGCAGCATATATGTGGAGGGATGATCACAGCAGACCTGTGTGCTACCTGTATGGTTTGTACAGGTATCTCATGCACTGTATATGCCTTCCAACTGCAAGGACAGGCAAGTAGTGTGGGTCATGATAATGTAGCAGCAGCAGCAGCCGCCCAGCAGGGTGTGGTGTTGCTTTGACTGCCACATGATTCATGAAGTGTGAGGTACAGTGAGACATTGTGGTGTTTTCTGAACTGCCTGACTATTACAAAAGGGGATTTATTCACTACGGAAACAGGGCCTTTGCCGAGGGCTAAAAGTCGGGCACTCGGCAAAGAGCTATTTTGCCGAGTGCCGCACTCGGCAAAGATATACACTCGGCAAAGCCAGACACTAGGCAAAGGCCCTTTTTGCCGAGTGTCAGGCACTCGGCAAACCCTGGCGCTCGGCAAAAAGCGGCGTCAGGTAACAGCCGCCGCCATCCGTCCAGGTTTGCCGAGTGCCAGACCCAGACACTCGGCAAAGAATAACGGCAAACTTTTTTTCCCACTTTTGACCTCCAAACTTTTTCTGTAGTCCTCTTACAGTACTTGGTACTCCATGTCGAAATTTGGTACATTTTCTGAACTGTTTGCTATATTTAGTTAATTTATTTTATTTAATTGAATTTTTTCGGAAAATGCAAATTTGAACTGCACGTGCATCGAATAATGGAATTTAATGATTCAAAAAATGATATTCATGGTATTGAGTGTAGTGTGAGGCCGTATCCAGGAACGGACCCGAAATTTCGAACATCTTGTTCACGAAACATGACCACGAACTTGTGGACGAATTGTTTTTAAATTCTATAAAATGCAAACGAAGTCCGAAAATCATGAAACTTGTCGAGATGTCATGATATCGTATGTGGAGGATGTGATAAAAATTTGAGAAGGTTTGGTGCACGTTATCACGTACGATGCTTACAAACCAAGACATCTCCACATATATAGAGATGTCTTGGTTTGTAAGCATCGTACACTCGGCAAAGAGTGTGCCAATTTTTTTTAAAATGTTTGCCGAGTGCCTCTCCACCCGACACTCGGCAAAGTGGTATTTTTTTTAAAAAAATACGATGCAGTGCAGTTTAGGGTTTAGATTTCAAAAAAAGGAAAACACGTTTGCCGAGTGCCCCGATCTGTCACTCGGCAAACCGGCCCACACTTAACTGTTACCTCCCTCCCTCCCACACACGCACACACGCGCGTCACCGTCCCGCCCCGCCCCGCGCCAGCCGGCCCGCCATCCCGCCTCGCCCCGCACACTCCCCGCCCGCTCACCAGCCAGCGCGCTGCCCTCCCCTCCCTGTGCGTCGAGCCCGCGGCCGCCCCTGCGCCCTCTAGCCACCGGGCCACCGTTGACGCCGCGCGCCGCCACCCTTCCCCGCGCCGCATGCCATCGCCTGCTCCCGCCCCTGCCAGCCCCCACCCCCGCGCCCGCGTGTGGCCGAGCGTGGCCAGCTCGCCCACGCCGGCCCGCCAACGCCGGCAGGTGGAGGAGGGGAGGAGGAGGGGGAGGAGGCGAGGAGGAGGAGGAGGAGTAGGAGGAGTAGGAGCCGGCCCTGCCCCCGGCTGCGCTCTGTGGACCGCCCGCCCCGACGCCTCCCATGCCCGACCCCGTTCCTGACTCCGGCGACCCCTACCCCAACCCCGACGCCGCCCGCCCCTATCCCCGGCGTCCGTCAGGTATGCCCTCCCTCTTGTTGTTCTCGTGGTAGTGATAGTTGTAGTAGTATTAGTTGTAGTAGTAGTGCTAGTGGTAGTAGTAGTATTAGAAGTAGTGGTAGTAGTAGTAGAACTAGTGGTAGTAGTAGTAGTAGTGGTAGTAGTAGTAGTAGTAGAACTAGTGGTAGTAGTAGTAGCAATAGTGGTAGTAGTAGTAGTAGAACTAGCGGTAGTAGTAGTAGCAATAGTGGATGTAGTAGTAGAAGTAGTGGTACTACTTGGATATATTCTTCTGCATGGATTGATATCCAAACTACATGGCTTCTCTTGAGACATATGTGCTTGTCGGCCATCGTGCCATTGTTTTTTGCAGGTTTTGGAAACCTCACCATGCAGGGGAGGTTCTGCTGAATTTTTTTTAAATGACAGTATTTTGTTTCATTTTTGTAGAGAAGAGCCCGTCGGAGCCGAGTCGGAGTTCCCGTCGCCGTGCCGGTCTGCCTGCACCGCGTCACCTCACCATTGCACCGACCCGCCATGGCCCCGCTAGCCTGACTCTGCCGCCACCCTAGGTATAACCCCTCTTTCCATATCATGGTCGTAGATCGCATAACCCAGTTAGGCGTCTCCCGTTCGAAAGAGATACGGTTGGAGGTATGCAGATCTTTGCATATCTATGACTGTATCTGTTTCGGATTGTCCACGTTTTTTGGACAGCCCGCGGATGCATAGATGGCTTAGTTTCCATGGTCTGCTCCGGTCCAAGACAGAGTTTCGGCATCACCTCCCTGTTGTTCTCCGGATACGCACTCTTCTTTGGCAGGACGTGTATCTAGAGAACAGTGGGGAGGTGCTGCCAAAATTTTGTCTCGGATAGGAGTAGAGCATAGAAACTAACCTCATCTACGCATCCACGAGTGGGATTAGGATCTATCCTCACCTATTAGATAGTAGAAACACCATGTAGATGCAATTGATGGTTACATTACTCGCTGATACATATGTTAGAGGATGGATGACCGTCAGTGGATGTACACGGGCTAGAGAAGTCAGAGTGATTACACCACGGAATGGATGAACAAGACTGATGCTTTCTTGAACAGTGCATTTGGCAAGGCTGCTAAAGGACATTGCCTAGTTTTGTGTCCCTGTAGCAAATGTGGAAATAGGAGAAGGGTAAACAAGGTGGAAATGGGTAAACATCTTGTGAAGAATGGATTTACGCTGGACTACACCTGGTTGGTCCACCATGGTGAAGCCCATCGTATGAGAGAGGAGGTGGTGAGACCACGGGTGGAGGCTTTTAATGCTGATGCGGGGGTAGCAGACATGTTAGATGACTTTCAGCAAGGACAGTTCGATGAGGGACGTGAGAAGGAGGAGATGGAGGCAGCCGCACAGGCGTTCTACGACAGGATGGACTCGGCACAGAAACCCCTTCAGTATCGGTCAACGGTGTCTCAACTGGATGCCATTGGACGCTTAATGGGGTTGAAGTCCGAGTTAAACTTGAGTCGAGATGGCTTCGATAAGATGTTGGCCGTGATTGGCACCCTGCTTTCGGAGGGCCACATTCTGCCAAAGAGCATGTACGAGTCACAAAAACTCCTTCGTGCACTTAAGATGCCGTATGAGCAGATACATGCTTGCCCGAAGGGGTGCATCCTATTTAGGAAAGAACACGAGCATGCAAAGTTCTGTCCAAATTGTAAATCCTCCAGGTACCTAGAGGTAGACTCTGATGATGGCCATAAGAGGCAACTTATGATCCCCGTGAAAATCCTACAGTACCTTCTGTTCCTACCGAGGATCCAACGGCTATACATGACCGAGGAATCCGCGAAACAGATGACATGGCAGAAAAATGGTAAACGGTACAATCCTGACAAGATGGTACATCCATCCGATGGTGACGCTTAGATTTGCTTTAATGACAAACATCGTGACAAAGCAGATGAGGCTCATAATGTACGTGTCATGCTGGCAACAGATGGGTTCAATCCTTATGGAATGATGGTTGCCCCATACACATGTTAGCCCATCTTTGTTATCCCCCTTAATCTCCCCCCCGATGTCTCCTTTCAACGACAACGTATTCTTGTCATTGATAATTCCTGGGCACCTAGGGAGTAATATGGGTGTGTTCATGGAGCCCGTGTTTGATGAATTGGTCCGTGCTTGGGACGAAGGGGTATGGACATACGATCGAGCTACAAAGACAACCTTCAAAATGCACGTTTGGTACCACTACTCCCTGCATGACTTCCTAGCGTATGGGATATTCTGTGCCTGGTGTGTTCACGGAAGTTCCCATGCCCAATATGCAAGGAAGGTGTGAGGTTCATTTGGTTGCAGAAGGGTGGTAAGTATTCGTCGTTCGACAGACATCGTCAATTCCTACCTCTTGACCATCAATTCAGACAAGACATCAAGAACTTTATGAAAGGTGTCAAAGTGACAAACCCTGCACCGCGGATGATGACTGGGGCCGAGGTTCATGATCAGATAGATGCTCTCGTGCCCAATGAAGAAGGTGGTTTTATGGGATATGGTGAGCAACATATGTGGACTCATATCTCGGGCATGATGAGGCTCCCCTATTTCGATGACCTTCTTCTTCCTGTGGACGAGTCGGACGAGGAGCTAGTTCGGCAGACGGACGAGGAGGAGGGGCCGCACGAGGATGATGAGTCGAAGGATGCAGGCACGGGTTCCGCTTCCTTCGACTCCTCTTCGAGTGTCTACTTTCGAGGTCCTGCAAGCCTCCCACAGGTTCCGCTTCCTCACCAACGCCCAGTGATTCGCCCCGAAGGGCAAAAGTAAGTAACTTTATATGTTATCACCACTACTTCATATGATATGATGAAAAAAAACTAATATTTTTTCTTAATCACTTGTGTAGGAACTGGGTGGTTGTGTCGGGTGGTAGCGCACGCCTAGTCAACGGCATCCTGGGTCTTCTGTGCAGGCAACACTTCCCCGGCATTGTCACGTACGCATCAAAGACGGAGCCGGCCAACTCGTTTGACCACTACACCGTCGCCATTGATGCAGAGTACCCCAACAAGGCAACGCGGGTGAAGGCAGAGTTTTGTGTAAGTCTCCCTCGCACAACATTGCTCAATACGTCTCATTCATTGGACTTTTCTCAAAATAATGAATGGATACATCGCTTTTGTATGTAGACTTATTACATATGCGAGGAGGGATTTGAGGCCAGGGCGGAGCAGGTGACTACCAAAGCCTGTAAAAAACTCATCACCAACATGCATCATGAGGTGCGCATCTAGGCCATCGTAACCTACTACGGGTCGAAGCTTGGAGAGAGGAAAACCAAGAAAGACGCAAGAGAGATGCAGCTGACCCGCGAGCAGTACCTTGAGGTAAATGAAGAACATCAATATTGATTCGTTTTGAGATTAAGTTGGTTTAATTTGATCTTCTTATATGTCCAATACTTGATGACGTATAGATGATTCCCTAGTGGTGCCAAGCATATCCCGAGTGCTGGGTGATGATGGTGGAGAGGTGGTTCACGGAGGAGTACCTAAAGTTGCACAGGGATGCCTGGGACCGTCGTTTGTAGATTTAAGGTCGAGCACACCATCAAGGTAGCCACAGCCTCGCCGGATACAAACAAGCATGGGTACGCGAATTCATTTATCTATTGTGACGCTCAGTTCTGCCTGATTTCTAATCATCGTGCTGTCTTTCTCGCAGTCGGCGTCACATAGTGGCCAGGCTTGCTCGGACTTCCAGGCATGGTGTATGGCCCATAAGGGCAAGGCGACGCCCAACATCTCCTTCAACCTGGAGGACCCGCCCGAGGCATACACGAACCCGAGCGTCCACTCCCGCATCAGTGAGTACACTGAGGTGGCGAGGTCGCTCCATGGGTCAGACCATGATCTGAGCACCCAGGACTTCGATGGAGAGGCCGTCATGAGGGCGGGGCAAGGCAAGAAGCATGGGCGGTTCTGGCTTGGCGACGGCGTCATCGACACGGCCTCTACTCCCTCTCTCTCCCAGATCCGAGCACGGAGCACGAGCGAGAGCCCGGCCATTCGCACACGGCCGACTACTGCACAGCACCGGGTCGACGCACTCGAGGTTATTCCTATTTTACTCGTCATACATTGATCTTTACACACCTTAATTAGCTTTGCATTACTGAAACATTGGAGTGAAATATTGCAGGCCCGGGTGGAACAAGAAATGAGGCAACGTCAGGAGCTGGAGGCCGGGCAGCAGAGGATGGCGGCCCAGTTGGAGGCCGAGCGGGCCGAACGGCAGGCCCATGCGCAGAGGCTGACGGACATTATGGAGTTCCTACAAGGGCTTGGGCAACGTGTGGGCTTCTCTCTGCCAGCTAGGCTGTTGGTTCCACCTCCGCCTCCGCGTCCTGTAGCTGCAGCTACTCCTGTGAGTATGAAAGTTTTTTACTTTCGCTTGTGCTTTGCTTGTATGGCCTCTACCTTCCTAGATTAGCTATCCAAATAATCTTGTCTCACATGCAATCTTTTCTCCTTTGTGCAGTCTCCATCTGACGGTGGTTCGAATAATCCACCTCAGGCACCTCCGAATGATGGAGCTGGGCCTTCACCACAGTCGTAGTGGCGGAGATGAGTGCACGTTGTATTTTTTCATTTGTTGTTCACTTGGTGATGGACTTGTGATATACTTGTGATGCACTTGTGGACTTTGATGGACTTGTGATGGACTTGTGGATTTATTTGGATGGACTTGAGCACTTATTATTATATATGTGATATATATTGTGATGGATGTGATATGTGCGGATGGATGTGTGGATGGATAAGATATATATGTGATGGATGAGATATATGTGTGATATATGTTTGTATGAATTTATTTGTCAGGATGGAATGTAAAAAAAATTAAAAATTGCCGTTTTGGGTCACTTTGCCGAGTGTTGCACTCGGCAAAGGACCCCGTTGCCAAGTGCCATGGTCACAGCACTCGGCAAAGCTGGAAAAATGGGCGCTCGAAAAACTTTTTTTCCAGCTTTGCCGAGTGCCATGACCATGGTACTCGGCAAAGAATTTTTTTTTAAAAAAAATTCAAACTTTGCCGAGTGCCGGCCAGAGGGCACTCGGCAAAGATTTTTTTTAAAAAAAAAATTCAAACTTTGCCGAGCGCCGGCCAGGGGGCACTCGGCAAAGAATTTTCAAAAAAAAAATTAAAACATCTTTGTCGAGGGCTGGATAGAGGACACTCGGCAAAGAATTTTTTTAAAAAAAAAATAAAAATCTTTGCCGAGTGCCTGCAGGGTTGGCACTCGGCAAAGCGACCGTCAGTGGGGCCGGCGCCGTGACGGTCGCTTTTCTTTGCCGAGTGCCTGATAAAAGACACTCGGCTAAGAGGGCTTTGCCGATCAATTTTAAAAACTGCCACTTCTACTGGGCACTTGCTGATAACAGAAACAGGACATGAAACTTGAAACTCCAAAGGCGCCTAATCTTCTCAGAAAAGGATCAAAAGCTCGATCGCCATTACCACTTTGCCACTGGGCATGCCATCCCCGCCTTGATTCCCTCCAACATATCCTAGAGCTGGGGAAAGAGAAAGAACCAGCAGGCCAAGTTACCAACTGATCAATGTGTTCTGAATCAATCCATAGGCAGAGGCAGCAAGAACTTAACAGGCCGACCAGAATCTATGTTACCTCAGATCTAGACGCCTTCTCATAGTCTTGCTGCTTCTCCAGGGTGGTCAGAAGGTATTGCACAGCCAAACCGAGGCTGAAAAACAAATCAGAAGAAAGAGAAGTGAGGAACCAAGGGAGGTTCAGGCTCGCTAGCTCGACGAGTCGTTGCAAACAAGCTCACTAGCTCGAGCTCGTATGCGTCTATGTGTCTTGTGAGGAGGGGAGGGAGGGGAGGAGAGAGACACGTACGGCTCATCGTCGTCGCAGTCGAGTCGGAACTGGTCGTCACTGCCGTGGTCCTCGTTGGCGTAGCGCACTGATCTTCTTCCCCGGCAGATCCGCTGCCGCGTACCTCATGGTGATGGTCACCTTCTTCCCCCACCTGGCAGATCGGCAGCCACGGCGGCAGCCGTCGAGAGGCAGGCGAGGAGCAGGAGGATAGATGGTAGAGCCGAACCAACTCTCTTGGCAAACTACGGAGACTAATAAGGAGTGTGTGATCTTGCACAAAGCCTAGTGTGCTACCGGCCTACTACTTCAACTGCAACAACTGTTGTCTGAACCAAATCCAGAGCTGGCAGCATATATGTGGAGGGATGATCACAGCAGACCTGTGTGCTACCTGTATGGTTTGTACAGGTATCTCATGCACTGTATATGCCTTCCAACTGCAAGGACAGGCAAGTAGTGTGGGTCATGATAATGTAGCAGCAGCAGCAGCCGCCCAGCAGGGTGTGGTGTTGCTTTGACTGCCACATGATTCATGAAGTGTGAGGTACAGTGAGACATTGTGGTGTTTTCTGAACTGCCTGACTATTACAAAAGGGGATTTATTGTTGATTCAACATTTTGGTCCGCTCTTTTTTCTGACACATGTCAACCAAAATATATACGAAAATAAGTAATGATAAGATACGGTAGTGCTGCATTCAACATTCATCCAAACTATGTGTCCACTATGTGTTCCTGTTCCTTCCTCCACATGTATGTACTTTTCGTAAATTTGTATGGCGCCATTCAACCGTCAAACAAGTACCAGCAGTGTCAGTGTGACGGTGAGTGCCCAAAACGTTTGCGAACACAAGGTTGATGTGTGCCCTTGTGTGTCGAGTTTCTAATGGGCGATTGTCAGGAGATGCTCGGATTTGTTGGTTGAGTTTGGAGACTAACCATTGCGTGAGTGTGTGTGCAACATGTCTCTTGGCTGTGTTGGTGTGCAGGTGTGGAGCATAGAGATGGTCGACAGACATGGAGAAGGTCAAGTAGAGACGTGGCGTGCCGATGGATTGGAAGTGGTGATGGACGGATGTGAGGCTCGGACCGAGGGACCAAGTTGGCCCGAAGACTGAATGTGACATCCTCCACACATGATCTCATAGCTACACATAGAATGGCGGTACTTTTCAACTACTAGTCGTAGTAATGAACTTGGAGATTAAGTAGATAGCATAGGTGAACAATGTTTTTTTCTTCCATTCAACGTATGAAGCAGAGTTGGGTGGAAGATACGACAGAGTATACGCCATCCAAATTCACAAGAGAGCGTGGAAGGCTTGGGCATGAAAAAGTTCCACACGTCGTACTATACAATGTTACTATTTGGATGAACAACCGAGTCCTTGTCAATGGCGAAGGTTCCAATATGAAGATGATCCAGAATTGGGTCAATCACGTTTATTCACTATTGGAAAACTGTACTTTGCCGAGTGCCTGAGACTTTGCCGAGTGCTTTTTATCGGGGCACTTGGCAAAGCAATATTTTGCCGAGTGCCGCACTCGGCAAAATAAAGTACTCGGCAAAGGTGGCTTTGCCGAGTGCCAGGCACCGACAAAGCCTGGCTCTCGGCAAATCTGGGCTTTGCCGAGTGCCGCGGCACTCGGCAAAAGGTGGCCGGCCCGTGACGGCGGCCACCTACCGTCAGATTTTGCCGAGTGCCTAACGGATGGCACTCGGCAAATTTTTTTTTATTTTTAAAAACTTATTTTGTCGAGTGACAGGCCCAGGCACTCGACAATTTTTTTTTTAATTTTTTAAAAACTTATTTTGCCGAGTGCCAGCGCCAGGCACTCGGCAAATTTTTTTTTAATTTTGAAAATCAACTTTGCCGAGTGCCCCTGGGCCGGCACTCGGCAAAGCCCACTTTGTGGAGATGTCTGGGTTTTTGGCATCCGACGTCACAACTTGCTTGAAACCTTCACAATTTTTTACCATAGCCTCCACATGCGATAACTCGACGCCTCGACATGTTTCGTGAGTTTCGGACTTCGTTTGCATTTTATATAATTTAAAATCACATTTCCGGCAAGTACCTCAACATGTTACATCAACGAGATGCTCGAGATTTCATGTGAGTTCCCGGATACAGCCTAAACATACCCTAAATATCATGAGTATCAATTTTTGGATGACTAAAGTCCATTATTCCATGTACCTGCAGTTTAAATTTGAAATATCCCAAAAAATTCAACAAAACGAAATAAACTAATGAAATATATCTAAAAAAGTCAAAATTGCCCCAAATTTTAAAATAGAGTTTGAAATACTATCACAAGGCCACGGAAAAAAATTTGGGCCCCAGATCAAAAAAAAAATATTTTGCCGAGTGCTATGGGGGGCACTCGGCAAAGTGGGCTTTGCCGAGTGCCGGCCCAGGGGGCACTCCGCAAAATTGATTTTTTTTTAAAAAAAAAATTTGCCGAGTGCCTGGCGCTGGCACTCGACAAAATAAGTTTTAAAAAATTAAAAAAAAAATTTGCCGAGTGCCCAAGGCTTACACTCGGCAAAATATGTTTTTTTTAAAAAAAATTGCCGAGTGCCCCTTTCTGGAGCACTCGGCAAAGGCCGAATAGAAAATGGGCCATGGCCCAAAATCCCCCACACCCTGAACCCCTGCCCGCCCGCTGCTGCTTTCCCGTCATACAGATCCCGGCCAGCCAGCCACCACACCCCTCATGCAAGGCTACCATACCCAGCGAGCCCCTCACCAGATCGCCCGCCCAAAGCACCCCCAGCCCGGCCACGCCATCGCCCGCTTCTGCTCGGTCGGCACAGCATCCTAAATTTCACCGACCACACCCCGCTCCATCACACAGGCGCGCCATCGCCAGCGAGCCCCGCCATGCGCCCCCCCACCCTACATCGCCGCGCCCCGAGCACCCATGACCCTAAGCCGTGCCGCCCGTGGCCAGTGGCTCCCAGTGCCAGCGCCACACACCGTCAGCGCAGCCCGCCACCGCCATCCGCGCGTGCTGCCACCGCCGACGCGCGCGGCCGTCCTCCCCTACACGCGCCGGCCCCACGCGCCCTCGTGCTCCCCTGGTCTTGCCGCCGGCTTGGAAGAAGGAGGAGAAAGCAGCAGTAAGAAGAAGAAGGGAGGAGAAGAAGGAAGAAGGAAGAAAAAATTGGAGAAAGAAAGAGAAGGAAAAGGAAGAAGGAGAAGGAAAAAAGAGAAGAAAAAGGAAGAAGGAGGAGGAGGAGAGGAAGGAGGAGGAGAAGGGGAGAGGGGGAGAGGGGAGGAAGCCGAGGTGGAGGGGAGGAGGAGGTGCCTCAGACGTCTTCTCCGCGTGCCCGTCCCACCGACGCCCCTACCATCACCAAACCGCCTACGAGCGTGGGCAAGGTATATCCACCCTTTCTCCACTCGGCCTTCGTGCCGCTGTGCTTATCGGCCTTCGTGCCCTTTGTGATTGTTGGCCTTCGTGCCGTTGTGATGTCGGCCTTCGTGCCGTTGTGATGTCGGCCTTCGTGCCATTTGTGATTGTCGGCCTTCGTGCCGTTGTTTTTTGTAGGTTTTGGAAACCTCCCCGTGCAGGGGAGGTACTGCCGAAATTTTGAACTTATAGTGTCGTGTTTCTTCTTTTGTAGAGCAGGACCTGTCAGAGGTGACCCGGAGGTCCCCAATCGTCTTCGTCGACGTCGCGGGCCTACCTGCACTGCGTTGCCTCGCCTCTGCATCGACTCGCCACTGCCTCGCTAGCCTGACTTCACCAACACCCTAGGTATAAATCACCTCTTTTTCCGCTTGTCTGTCGTCGTAGAACGGTGTAGCCTAGTTAGGCGTCTCCTGTCTGAAAGAGATATCTTTGGAGCTATGCAGATCTTTGCATATCTGCGAGCGTTTCTATTTTGGATTGTCCACGTTTTTTGGACAGCCCGCGGATGCGTAGATGGGTTAGTTTCCATGGTCTGCTTCGGTCCGAGACGGTGTTTCGGCATCACCCCCTGTTGTTCTCTGGATACACACTCTCCCTTGCAGGACGTGTATCGAGAGAACAGTAGGGAGGTGCTGCCGAAATTCCATCTCGGATAGGAGCGGAGCATGGAAACTAACATCATCTACGGATCCACGGGTGGGATTAGGATCTATCCTCACCTATTAGAGAGTAGGGACACCGCGTAGATGCAATTGATGGTGATTCATATGTGCTAATACGTCTGTTAAAGGATGGAGGACCGTGAGTGGATGTACACGCTCCGGAGAGACTAGCACGATTACGACTTGCTGTTTATAGTCAAGGTCGAAGAATTCTTACAGCATGCATTTGGTGAGAGTGCTGGAGCCCATTCTCTAGTGGTTTGTCCAGGCAGCGGTTGTGACAACAGAAGAAGGAAAGATAGGTTAACCATGGGTAAACATATTGTGAAGTTTGGATTTACTCCGGGCTACCACCGGTGGATCCACCATGGTGAAGCCGATCGTATCAGGGAGGAGGTGGTGAGACCACGGCTCGAGGCTTTCGATGATGATGCCGGGGTAGCAGACATGCTGGATGACATGCACCAAGCTCAGTTCACTGAAGGACGTGACAAGGAGGAGATGGAGGCTGCCACAGATGCCTTCTACCTGATGTTGGACTCAGCACAGAGACCCCTTCATGACCATACTAATGTTTCTCAGCTGGATGCCATTGGTCGCGTAATGGGGTTGAAGGCCGAGTTAAACCTAAGTCGAGAAGGCTTCGACAAGATGGTGGCCGTGTGGAGCGATATGCTACCAAAGACACACATTATGCCGAAGAACTTGTACGAGTCAGAGAAGCTCCTTCTTGCACTTAAGATGCCGTATGACAAGATACATGTGTGTCCAAAGGGGTGCGTCCTATTTAGGAAAGAACACGCGGATGCAAAGTACTGCCCGAAGTATAAATCCTCCAGGTACATGGAGGTAAACTCAGGTGATGGCCAGAAGAGGCAGCTTAAGATCCCCATGAGAGTCCTACAACACCTTCCGTTCCTACCGAGGCTCCAACGGCTATTCATGACCGAGGAATCCGCGAAACAGATGACATGGCACAAAAATGGCACATGACACAATCCTGAGAAGATGGTACATCTATCCGATGCTGATGCATGGAACTACTTCAATTCGCGGCATCCTCTCAAAGCAGAGGAGGCTCGTAATGTACGTGTCGCGCTGGCAACAGATGGGTTCAATCCATATGGCATGATGGCTGCACCATACACATGTTGCCCCGTGTTCGTCATCCCCCTGAATCTCCCCCCCCCCGGCGTCTCCTTTCAACGACATACCGTGTTCCTGTCGTTGATAATCCCTGGACACCCGGGGAGTAATATGGGTGTCTTCATGGAGCCTGTGATAGATGAGTTGATCGATGCTTGGGTCAAAGGGGTGTGGACATACGACCAAGCTATGAAGACTAGCTTCAAAATGCACATCTGGTACCACTACTCCCTACACGACTTCCTAGCGTACGGGTTAATGTGCGCCTAGTGTGTTCAGGGGAAGTTCCCATGCCCAATATGCAAGGAAGCTGTGAGGTTCATATGGTTGAAGAAGGGTGGCAAGTATTTGTCGTTCGACAAACATCATCAATTCCTCCCTCTTGACCATCCATTCAGAGAAGACGTCAAGAGCTTTATGAAAGGTGTCAAAGTGACAGACCCTAGACCGCACTTGAGGACTGGGGTGGAGGTTCGTGCTTAGATAGATGCTCTCGTGCCCAACGAAGATGGTGGTTTCGTGGGATATGGTGAGCAACATATGTGGACTCATAAGTCTGGCTTGATGAGGCTCCGCTATTTCGATGACCTCCTACTGCCCCATAACATTGATGTCATGCACACTGAAAAGAATATCGCCAAGGCACTTTGGGCAACGCTCATGGACACTGACAAGTCTAAGGACAACCCTAAGGCTAGAGTGGACCTGGCGACGTTGTGCGATAGGCCAAACCTAGAGATGCAGCCTCCTGCAACAGGAAAGCAGTGGAGAAGGCCTAGGGCCCCCTATGTCTTGAAAATCGATCAAAGGAGGGAAGTACTTCGATGGATCAAGAATTTAATGTACCCTGATGGGTATGCAGCGAATCTGAGCAGGGGAGTGAACATAGAGACTCTGCGAGTCAACGAGATGAAGAGTCATGACTACCACATATGGATTGAGCGCATACTTCCGTCGATGGTTCGAGGCTATGTCCCTGAGCATGTCTGGCTAGTGCTGGCAAAGCTGAGCTACTTCTTTCGCCAGCTTTGTGCCAAGGAGCTATCTTCAACCGTCATTACAGAATTGGAAACTATGGCACCTGAGTTGGTCTGTGAGCTTGAGAAGATCTTTCCACCCGGCTTCTTCTTGCCGATGCAACATCTGATTGTGCACCTCCCGACCGAGGCACGGTTGGGGGGGCCCGTGCAGGCCCGTTGGTGCTATCCAATCGAGCGATGTCTAAAGACTCTTCGCAAGAAATGTACAAATAAAGCCAGAATTGAGGCTTCCATTGCAGAGGCAAGCATTCGGGAGGAGGTTGCAAACTTCACGACATCCTACTACAAGCCAAACCTTCCTAGCAAGCATAATCCACCCCCTCGTTACAATGCTGGCGAAGTTGAATCGACCCTCAGCCTTTTCAAATGCCAACTAGGCAGCGCAAGTGGATCGACCCCCCAAGAGATTGGATCCAGAAGAGTGGCGCAGAATCATGCTATATGTGTTCACCAACCTTGTCGAGGTTGCGCCATTCATTAAGTAAGTTCTCAATGAAGTTGTTTCAATATGACGTCACTATTCTGTATCGAACCCCATTGATTCTCTTTGGTACAGGGAATTTGTTCGTCAAGAGTGGCATCAATCAAGGGATCCTACCCCGCACGAACATGATACCCTTCTTTCAGACGGTGCGGGAGCTGGGAGGACTGATTTCATTTCTAGGTTCAAACAAAAGGTTGTACGTTCGTCGATATTCCTTAGTAGCTCGTACGTTCCAATAGTATAACGATGTATCATGCTTGAGCTTGCAGGCGCAAACCAATGCATCCATGAGTGACGAGTTGAGACAGGTTGCAAACGGCTTCAAGTTAAGGGTGAAGTCATATACCCGTTATGACATGAACAGATATCGCTTCCACACGTCAAGACACGAGCAGACTCGGCCCGGTCGGAAAACCACCAACAGCCAAGTTTTTACGCCGGGCACTAATGGCGTTGAATACTACGGAATAATTGAGGAGATCTATGAACTTGAATATGAGGGCCGGGTACCTCTTACTCCTGTCATATTCAAGTGCCACTGGTTTGATCCTGCACGAACGAGACGGACCCCTCATCTTGGGCTAGTCGAGATTAGGCATGATTCTGTCTATAAAGGAAAAGATGTCTATATTGTGGCTCAACAGGCCGTGTAGGTGTATCATATGCCATACGCGTGCCAAGACAAAGACCATCTTAAGGGTTGGTCTATTGTGCACCAGGTATCTTCGAATAGTGTTGCCCATTTGGACAATTTTGACAGTGATGATGAGACCTATGACCCCAATCATGAAGATTATTCCTAAACCATGTAATAATATGTTTTTTATTAAATTTTGTTATGTTTATTCATTTTGAACTATTTGACATGTATGTACTAACGCTTGTTGTTCATTCTTTGTACATTGCAGGTGACAGAACAAAGATGGTGGGCAACCATTCACCGAGGCAGGTGCTCTCGGTGTACCAGAGGCTGCGCCCTCCTGATGGAGGCGAGGGGACGTCTTCGCCCCCAGCGGCGAGAGCAAGCCCGGGTCGCCCCAGCACGGGGAGGGGGAGGGGGAGGAGCCGGGGTCACCCCAGGAGGGACCCGCCTCCTCCCCCGGCTCTCGACCAGCCGGAGGACCCGTCTCCTACCCCGGAGGACCACGTGGCGGCCACGGGCATGACCACAGACACTCCGTCGGGGGACGAGGGAACTCAGCAGACAGAGGGCAGTTCTGCTCAGTCGGCTCCCTACCTGCGAGGTCCCACAAGCCTTCCTCCGGTTCTGCTTCCTGACCGACGCCCACTGGTTCGTCCTGTGGGAAGAAGGTAAGTAACTATAGATGTTATCACTAGTACTTCATATGATACGTTGAAAATCAAAAGAGAAACTGATAATTTTTCGTAATCACTTATGCAGGGGCTGGCTAGTTCTGTCGGGTGCTCTTGACCCCCACGCACCCCCGCTACAGTCCTGGGATGTCTGTGCCGGAAACATTTCCCCGGCCTTGTGGACTTGAAAGAGGGGAGGTGGGAGCCAGCCTGGTCGTGGGACAGGTACAAGCTCGGCTTAGATGATGAGCAGGACAACAAGCAGGAGCGGGTTTTGGCGAACTTTTGGGTAAGTGTCTCACAACATAGCTCAATACATCTCCTCCATTGCTTAAGTCTTTTATTGAAATAATGAATGGATACATTATGTTTGTATGCAGAGGTACTTCAAGGCCGAAGAAGGTAGAGAGACCCTAGCGGATCAGACGGCACACAGAGCCTGTAAGAAGTACGTCGGCAACATGATTCACGAGGCGCGACTCCAGGCCCACGTCGACTACTACAGGTCCATCAAGAAAGAGCCCCTCAACAAAAACGGCGTAAGAAAGGTGGCGCTGACCAAGGAGCAGTACCTTCAGGTAGGTGAATAATATTGATTCGTTTTGAGATTTAGTAGGTCCAGAATTGATCTTCTTATATGTCAAACACTTGATGATGTGTAGGTGCCGGCCTCGTGGTGCATGTCGCATAGATCGGCATGGTCGAGGATCATGGACAGGTACCTTGACCCAGCGTACATCGCAAAGCACGAGCAAGGCAAGCGGAAGCGGGCACTGAGGACCGCTCCAACTCACCACCAAGGCAGCCACAACCTCCCCGCATTCAAGCGGGCACTTGTACGAGATGTCATTTATCTATTCTAACGCTCAATTTTGCCTGATTTCTAATCATCTTGCCGTCTTTCTCGCAGGAGGTGGCACACTCGGACGTGCCGGTGTCGGAGTTTGGGGCATGGGCTGTGTCCCACATGGGCCCGGTGAAATCCGGTGTTGTCTTCAACACGGATGCCCCTGCCCAGGCTTACTCTGACCCCAGCGTCCACGCTAAGGTTAGAGACTACACGGAGGCGGTTAGGGCGCTCCGTGGCTCAGATCACAATCTGAGCACTGAGCCCCTTGAGACAGAGGTGATCGTGAGGCTGGGGCAAGGCAGGAAGCACGGGTGGTTGTGGATTGCAGACGGCGCCGACTCCTCGAGCTCTACACCCTCTCTCTCCGACGTGAGGGCACGGAGCACGGCCAGAAGCCTTCCCATATGTGCACGGCCTACTCCAACACTGTCGCGAGTCGACGAACTTCAGGTAATTCTGGTTTCACTCGTCGTACATTGAACGTTACACACATTGATCAGATTTGCAATACTGAAACATGTGATTGAAACACTACAGGCCGAGCTGGCAGAGACAAGGGAGACGCAAGCGCACCTGACCACAGAGCTGGAGGCCACAAAGAAGCAGATGGCGGACATGTTTCAGATCATGCAAACCATCGGGCAAGCATCAGGTGTCCAAGTGCAGTTGCCAGCTCCAGCTCCGTTTCGACACTTCACTCCTGTGAGTATGAAAGTTTAATGCGTTCGTGCCATTGGGATTGTTGGCCTTCGTGCCGTTGTGATTTTCGGCCTTCGTGCTGTTGGGATTGTCGGCCTTCGTGCCGTTGTGATTGTTGGCCTTCGTGCTTTTGTTTCTTCCAGGTTGGAAACCTCCCCGTGCAGGGGAGGTGCTGCCGAAATTTTCAATTTTGAGTCTAACACATGCAATCTCTTCTCTTTTGTGCAGCCTCCATCGGCGGGTTCAAACAATCCCGCTAACGTGTCACCGGCGGCTGATCACGTCAACCCTTCGCCGCAGTCCGGTCCTTCACCGCTGTCCAGGGGGCCACACCTGCAGTCTCCGTTGCCGCAGTAGGGATGTTGAACTTTGTGATGTTGAACTTGTAATAATAAACTTGTGATGTTGAACTTTGGTGCATTTGTGATGGATTTTCGATGGATTTATTAAATATGCGTGTGCTTGTGATATATAATGCATGTTGGTGATATAGATGTGATGATTGATGTATATATATATATATTGTCTGTTACAATGGAATGTAAAAAAAAATTGCAATTCTTGGGGTCTTTGCCGAGTGCCATGGGCAAGGCACATGGCAAAGTTTTTCAAAAAAAAAAATTTCTTTGCCGAGTGCCTCGCCACGGCACTCGGCAAAGTATTTTTTTTAAAAAATCCAAAATTCTTTGCCGAGTGCCTAAACAGGGACACTCGGCAAAGAAATTATTTAAAAAAAAATTAAAAAACTTTGCCGAGTGCCTGGCCAGGGGCACTCGGCAAAGTAATTTAAAAAAAAAATAAAAAAAACTTTGTCGAGTTCCTGGGCAGGGGCACTCGGCAAAGTACTTTTAAAAAAAAAACTTTGCCGAGTGCCTGGGCTGGGGCACTCAGCAAAGTAATTTTTTAAAAAAAGAATTTTTTTTTTGCCGAGTGCTAGGTCGGCCACTCGGCAAAATAACCGTTAACGGCGGCCGCATAACGCCTTAAAAATATTTTGCCGAGTGTGCGCCCCAAGCACTTTCGGCAAAATTGTTTTTATTTTGCCGAGTGCCCCGATAAAAGCACTCAAAGAAAGACCCTTTGCCGAGAAAAAAATTTGCTTGAGCGGACTTTGCCGAGTGCTACACTCGCAAAGCCTTTGCTGTTCAAAGGGCTCTTTGCCGAGTGTAAAACACTTTCGGCAAAGCCGCTGCCCTCCAGTAGTGATTAGAAGCTGACAATAGAGTTGAGGTACCAGCCAAAACTCACTGGATCATTGAAAGTTTCATCATTTGATATTATACAAAGATGGGGAAAGACACACAGCGCATCATCTGGCATATAGAGTTTCAAAGAGACTTTAGAGCAATTACTAGTCAATGTGGTGCATTGTAGATACTAGATACTAGCCCCACTCATCCACAGAAGCACATCTAGGTAGCATGATTTAGTTTACATTTGTGCAAAGTAGTGGAACCTATGATAAGGAATTTAAATTTGCATAATCCAACCCCTCCTTTTTTAGACTTACGAGCACTTATTCCTTTCATACTGAGCCATCTTGCTTTTATCCCTCCCTATTGAGTATTCTGATTTTGCTAACGTGAAATTAATGTGGTGGCTCAAAAAAAAAACTCTAGGAATAGTAACATTTTAAGTCTGCACGACAAGAACCGAAACTGAAAGTATATTTGCAGCATGCAGTAGCATGCATGTGCTGCAACTGCAAAACTGCCGCTTCTGCATGTTTATTTGATACGCTGAGGTGTGCACTTGTTGACCGGGAGCCACTGCACTGCAGCTTTGTACAGCTGAAGGTACTGGTACTTGGAACAGATCGATTGTACGATTCATCACATGCAAGGCTGCCATGCAAATGATGGAAAAGATTATGGACATCTCTCCCCCTTAGCTTGCTTGAAGACTCGTGCACTGCAAAGCTCTTGACAGCCACAACTTGTTCGGGGTTAGAAAATTAGATGGAACTTCAGCAATGACCGGGAAACAAAGTGAAAATGTATCAGCTTTGGCTACAAGATGTGGACCTCAGCGACTCGCAAAATGTCGTTGATGTATATATGCCCTTGCTCTGCATTTTTAATTCTTGGGGCATACAATTTTTAAGTAATGGATGGATATCTTAATTTTAAGCAGTTCAGTTGTATCAGGTTTTCATTTTCGGAAATTAAAATTTATCGGGGGTCACAGATAAAGAGGATAAACATGATATATCAGAAATATCGGACCAAATTCAAATAAAATTTAATTTGAATTTAAGTAAATTTAAACAAAATTTGTACGAAAAAGATAGATATTTTCTTATCGGCACCTACGAATAAAAAGGATATATCGGAAATATCAGGAGATTTCGGCCGAAAAAGGAAACCTAGGTTCTATGTAGTTTTAGGTGACAAAGGAATGAGGGGTACTTTGGAACTTGATTCTAAAAAATTATCATGAGCCCAAAGCAAATAAAATTTACGAAATCATAGTTCTAATTATTTTAATCCATCACACATAGCCTGTGCACTCAAAGTTCCCCTAAAATTAAATCTAGGAGAAAAATGCATTCCTCACCCCCAAAAAAAGTATCCTTATATTAGGATAAGTTATTAGTTCATATATAAAAACAATATCAGTATATTTTTGTCATGAACATGCACGAGATGTGCCATGCCAATGCAACCTGCCCTCCTGCCATGAACTTTAGAAATTCCTGGGATTTCGATGGCTCTATTCGCATTACAAAATTACTACCTCAGTGTGGCATGACCTAACATGCCACTATCTTTGTAGCATGTTAATTAGTCTAAACCTCAGTAAGTGGAAATTACAGTTTGCATGCACACATACGAGAGTTGCAGTATAGTTAAATCTTACAAACCAAGGTTCCACACTGCAAAATGTTGGATTTTTCTTTTAGGGAAATTTTGCTAGAGGACACCGCAAAAACATGTAATTGGCCAGCACACACCGCAATGCCGAGAATTTGCCTAGTACCATTAAAAATTTGTGGTTGTTTGCGGTAACACACCGCGCCTATTATTTTATTCATTTCTCATGTTTAATAGAGAGCAGGTGGGGGAAATGACTTCTTTGCCCTCGTCTTTGCCGAGAATCCATGCATCCCTAAAGATCCTAGAATGGATTCTGACAAGAGATTCTGAACTAATTAATAACCATCATGATTCATGAATGAACAAAACAAAACAGTGTGAAAAGAAAACATTGCATCAGTGGCAATTGTATGTACCTCCGCCTGAGCTGCTTTCTCCATAGTCTGCTTGGTCAAGCGGAAGACCCAATCGTGCAGGGCGTGAACGTAACTGCAAACGAGAAGCAAAGCAATTAATCACAGCATGCATCAACCACTAAAATTCACACAAGACCATGGTGGCCACAAGCAAGCAATGATCCCACGTATATATGCATTTTCAATGGCACGGAGGAGAGGAGACATACGGATTGTCATCGTCGAAATCGATGTAGCCGCTACCGCCGGCGCCGTCCTCGCCATCATCTGTGGTGGCGACGTCGCTTAAACGGTTGAGCCAGTGCTCCTCCTCCGGTGTGGCACGAACCATCCTGAGCGGGCCGGCACTTGTTGGCGTGCCGAATCCTCATCCTCGTCCCGACCTTCTGCACCGATGCGGTAGCAGCTGGGGCGAGAGCAGCAAGCAGCAGGAGGGAGATGATGGCCGGGGCGTCGAGGGACATGTGGTGAAGAAGCCGAGCCATCTCGAGCTAGCGCCAACAGCCTAGCACATGGATCGGCGCAGAGTATTGTATATATGGTGAGATGGTGCAGTGTTGATTGCTGTGCTGCTTCTGCCGGTATGGTTTACGAGCAATCAAGAATGGCAGTCTCACGCAGCGCGAGCCGTCTACCTGCTCAACAAGTACCGGCTGCGTTAGTAGTCCTCAAGAAAGTACTGGCCGGCCGCAGCAGCTGTACGTGTGTGGTGTTGAATCCATGTGATATGGCTGGCCTACCTGATGGATGGTTAGGTCAGGGGTGTCCTGTAATTAAGAAAACATGAATTACTATTACGTACTTGAGTCAGAGAGTGCCTGTATATAGCCTATGTCTATCCTTCTTCCACAATTGACATATAAGTAGCTAGACTCTTCTGCTTCATATGTTCCGTCGATCAGTAAGACACAAACAACGTGCTTCGAGGCATGACATTTGCAGGGCAGCCACGATATTCAATTGAATACATGTAGTCCTCAAACTAGTGTCATGGGAGTGGGGTGCATCTGGAGTACAAGCTTACTGTTGATACGCTCTACCTTGCTGACAGCTTCGTCCTCATCAACACACTTAGCCGCGACAAGCTGCAGACCTTGAAGGACATGTGTCATCAACCAGGGCCTACAATCACAGGCCATGGTCGTTGCAAGGCGGCGCTGTGTTGAGCATGCCTACACTACCGGAAACAGTAGGATTGCCGAGTGCCTGACGGTTTGCCGAGTGTATTCCATCGGGCACTCGGCAAACACCCCATTTACCGTGTGTATTTAATAAAACACTCGACCAACATATAGCACTCGGCAAAAGCAAACTTTGACGTGTGCCTAATATAAAACACTCGGCAAAAGCAAACTTTGCCGTGTGCCAAATATAAAACACTCGGCAAAATACAAAAAACTCTCGGCAAACACGGACACTCGACAAACTGGAGTCACGTGCGCTGGGCGTGCGGCGGCCATCTGACGGCCGTTGGGTGCGCCGCCCTGCCGTTAGAACTTTGCCGAGTGTCCGTTAGAGACACTCGGCAAAGACAAGGTATGCCGTGTGTTTTTTCTTGGCACTCGGCAAACTAATTTTTTTTTCTCTCCTGCCCTCCAAACTTTTTCTACTCTCCACATACATCATGTGGTACTACAAGTTAAAATTTGATATATTTCTCCATATATTTGCTATATTTAAGTAATTTATTGCATTTAGAGGAATTTTTTGGTTTAAGTCAAATTTGAACCGCAAGTTATACAAATAATGGAATAAATTGAGTGGAGAAATCATATTCATGTTATTGAGTCCATTTTGGGGCCTTACTAGGGAAATGAAAAGAATTTTCGAACATTTTATTCAGGAAACACGACCACAAACGTGTGGCCGGATGGTTTTTAAATTCTAAAAAAAGCAAACGAAGTCTAAAAATGACGAGATTTGTCAAGATCTCCTGATATCATACGTGGAGACTTTGAAAAAAATTAAGAAGGTTTCGCATAATTTGTCACGTAAGACCTTTACAAACAGAAGCATCTACGTACAAGAATCGTAACGTTTAGAAGGATCCGATAAGATTTGGAGTCAAAGTGACGGTCGAATCGGGGTTTGACTTTAAAACTTTTTGTATAGGCAATAGACAACATAGATTGGTTCACGTCAAATTTTGGTAATTTTTCAGATCCGTTTGATAATTTTAATTTATTAACTGCAATTATATAATTTTAATTGATATATATTGAATTTGAGCTATAACTGCATGAAATAATGGATTAATATTCGTAGAAAAATCAAATATGCATTGTTGAGTGAATTTGACAGTGTATTTTTAAATTACATCGTAACAAATTTAGTAGAACACAATATGAAGAAGGAGGACAGTGGAGCATGAAATATAGATTTATTTTGCCGAGTGTTTTGTAACTGACACTCGGCGAAAAGAACAGTTGCCGAGTGTCATATAGGGGACAATCGGCAACTTCGTCGACCGGCCCCACTGCACAGTATCTAGACATAATGGAACATAAAAAAAATAATGCCGAGTGCCCCAAATCTTGGCACTCGGCATACTCCTTCAAAAAACTAATGCGGAGTGCCCCAGATCCTGGCACTTTCGGCATACTCCTTCAGATACCCCAGCAATGTTAGCTTTTGACCCTCACCCTCACCCTCGCGCACACAACACGCAACATCACGCGCCGCCAACCCCACCCGCGCCCCGCCACGGTAGCGCACATCCATTGCCCCGCGCCGCCCTCCCCGCCGCCTCCCCCCCGCCCTCGCGCCCGCCCTCCACCGCGCCCGCCCGCCCCAGCGTCCGCCCAAGCGCCCGCCATGCCCTCGGTGCCGCCCGCCACCAGCGCGTCCGCCCAGCGCCCAGCGTCGCAAAGCTCTCTCTCGTGGCGGCGATCGGACGACCGCTGCCGCCGCCCTTCGCCGAGTCTTCTTGGGCGCCGCCATTTAGCAATCGCCCACCCTTCTCTTCCCTTCACCTTTCTGCGGCCCGAGCATCAAACCCTAGCTTAACCTATTTGTATTCGGATCTGATATAATTACAGGAGTATACATGTGTTATGCCTACTAATTCTATTATGTTTCAAAAAATTATCTGGTGTAGTGTATGTATGCACGCATGTCCTTTACTGGGCCGCGCCTGATGTGTTTGTGTTCAAACCTTAACCAAGGCCACAAGGGGGCAAGTGTATTGATTTACCTCGCTGGCTTGACTGGGGGATAATGATTGGGAAATAGCTTACCTTGTTGAGTGAGAAGCTCATTTGAAGATCTACCTTTTGCTGTAAATAAATATCTTCAATTGTAACTAGCATACTGAATTGGAAGAAAGCCCATTTCATTTCAATATGCCACATACAGTAACATTTTGACAACCTAGCATATAAATATTAAACATGCCAGATAATTTGCATTTTATAAAATATACAAAACCCATACAAGAGATGGTTCAAACAAATGTTAAATCAAATGGTTCAAATACATCATTGTCCATATCCCGAGTAATGTAAATAGATGACATATTCTATTAACAGCTCTTCCTATATATATTGAAACAACTGTAGCAATATAACACCCTAAAATTTTGCACTTTTGAAAATAGAGTTAAAATAATGGTTATCGATTTTTGTGCTCATGAAATATAGGAAAAGTAATATTTTTTTAAATTAAAATTCATCATAGGAGTAGCAACATGCGGGATTGTGCATTCATGCTGGTTGCATTTGGTGCTTATGAGTGCAAATGGTTTTGAAATATGATCTCTCTAGAAAATTTTCCGACCTTTTCCGGAATTAAATTCCTTTTTCCTTGGGCTTAATATTTTTCCTTGATCTTTGCAACAATAATTTCGTGAGCTCTAAAAACTTTATTTGGGTTCATTATGTTCAAAAGTGTCTTTGAGAATTTTCCTAGAATTTTTGGAGCCATCGGAGTATTTTTCGTGGGCTAAAAATCAATTCTGGACTTTTCTGGAATTATCTTAATCCCGGAATTAATTAAATCCGAAAATAATAAAATATCTTGTTTTTCCACCGACCTCCAAACCCTACACTATATATATGCCGGTGTTCCTCTCGACGCGAGCTTTCCAGAAGTACAGCCCGTTTTTCGAGCCGCCACTCGTAGCCCCGCAGATCGGACGCCGAAGTTCTCCACAGCTAGGTTTCCGGCGAACCTTCGGCGAGCTTTTCCGGCCACCTCGGACGTCTCCGGCGAAAACCGTCACCACCACAAGGTAGATCTCGTCGTTCTATACACCGTAGTGTCCTTCTTTTCTTGAATCCATCACCGTTTGACTATTTCCCCTTCGTTTTCCTTTTTCCGGTCGTTTTCCGGCGAGTTCATCCATGGCCGGCACCTTCTTCCTCTCTCTCCGGCCGAGGAAGCTTCCCCTGCGGTTGGCCGTCCACCACCGCAGTCTGGAACCCAGCGCCGACCCCGCTGCCGCCTTGGAGCCGTGCCCTGCCCTTCGCGCGTCCCACGCGGGTGGAGCAGCGCCGCCGCTGCCTGTACAGCTGCTCCGCCGCCGGCCTTCGGGCCCTGTGCTGACCGCCGTGAGGGCATGGCTGACGCGCCACCGCCGTGTGCGCCCTGCGCCGCTGCTGCGCCGTCGGCTGGCCGGCAGGCCGAGGCCGAGGCCCCTCTCTCCCCTCCGTGAGCAGCAGCATCAAATTTCCATGGCTGCCATGCCACGTCCGTGAGCAAGAAGAAGGCAAGGAAGAAGATGATGCAAATTACAGAATTGCCACTGGTTCGTTTAATCTCCGTCGTTTCTTTGTTTTAAATCCGTTTCAGTTCGTTCCAGTTGCGTTAGTTTCGTGTCGTCGAGATCTACGCAGTAGAGTTATTAGTTTTTATATCACATGTTTATGAATTTATTTTATTAAAATATTAATTGTGTCTTTAATTAATTAATCGCTGATTAATTAAAGTCGATTTAGGTTTTTGATGTCGATTCAATTGCACGAGTTTCATCGCAGTGTGTGATACGTGTTTGCAGCGATGATTAACATATCTCACATCTTGGAAATTTATAAGTTGAATATTAATTTGATTAAGGATTATTCAATAACTTGTTAATTAAGAGCAATTTAAGTTCTAATTTCGTTTTGCACCGTTTAAGTTGCGTTTGGTACGTGCTGACGTGAATGATATGTTAGGGGCAATGTTTTTCATGTCACATGATTTTTCATATATAGCTAAATATTAAATTGGTTAACATGCTTATAATTAGTTTTATAACTAGAAACAATATAGGTTTTGTATTCCGGTGATTATACATAACCTGTTAATCTGATTAATCAGTAACTTCAGTACAGTCTTAGATTATAATTAGTTGAATGTTGCATATGTGTTAAATATGAATAGATGCCCTCACATGATTTATGTTTTTAATTTATAGATGTTTAAATGACTAAAAGTATATATATAATCTTTTATAATTATAAAATATGACGTATGCCAACATTAATGCCTTTTTAATTATGACTTGCTTAGATCAATTATGAGACATAATATAATTGTTCTATTAGTTGCTCTCACATGTTCTATATTTCTAAAGTAAAGTTTAAATACTTTATATAATATGAGATATGTTGATTAATAAAATATGATTAATTAGTGACATAAACATGTATGTCTTTAAATTGTAATTTGCCAAGTTTAAATGTGACATATATACTTTGAATATATATACTCTCATTTGTTATTATATTTCAATTTAATTTGCATAAATGATATCAAGATATTTATAATTAAGATATGATTAATTTATCTTAGTTTTCTAAATCTAATAACTCAAGTATAAAATGACTTAACTCAATTTTAGATATTCCCCCTGAGATATCTTATACATGTTTTATGATCATTAAAATAGATAAAGCATATAGTTTTCTTTCCAACGTAAATCCTTAGATAGATGTTTCTGTTTTACCGTAGCTCCGATTAGTGTGCCTTTCGCGTGTGTGTGATCGTAGCAATGCGTAGATTAGATTTCGAATCTTTTCATTGATTGGTGTATTGTTCTAATCTAGTATGTTTGCTATGCATGCTTGTTCGGATGCTTGTGTGGTGCTTTTCGGTCTTGTCCAGTCGGTGAGTTTTGCGTTGGTGATCTATAAGAAGTTGGAGAAGAAGAAGAAGAAGAAGAAAACGTTGACGATTAAAGCTTACCGAAAAATCGGTGTCTAAGGCAAGTATAGTTTGGGTTTTCTTTCTGTGACCATGATCTTGAAGCTTGATTAATGAATATGCTATAAACACAAGAGATGACTTGTTAGCAACAACAGGAGGGTTAAATTCCCTCTCCACAAGGTCTCATTTGTAAGTGATCATCCGGGACTTACAGTACAGCTGTGAGGGCCATATGGCTCTGGCTCTAGTTGCTTGGGAGACCTTTTCTAGCAGGCTTAGAGGATACTGCGAGTTGGGTATAGGACAGCCTCTGTCCTGTTGTGCCTTGCTATGGAAGCGGCCTTTTAATGGAAGGGGGGTTCCTATATCCGATGACCCTGCGGCCCTTCCCGGTTAGACGAACTTCTGAGCAGCTTTATATGATTTCCGGTGTTTGGACCTTGCAAACCCGTACATTTGGAAATCATGACTCACAATGAAAGTGTACACCTCTGCGCAGAGTTTAATAAACTGATATATCAGCCGTGCTCACGGTCACGAGCGGTCAAGGGATTCTTACGCCAAAGATGAGCACTTGTTTAATTATGCTTAACTGAGTTGTTTTGAGCTATTTATTATTCAATTACACTTGATCATGTGGTTATGGATTACACTACCTTGTTGCTATATTTGCGGAGTTCGACATGGACTCACTCTTGCTATTCCCCCACACCTCAGGAGAAGTTTTAGGCTTGTGATCAACCAGTCAGTTTGGATCCAGTGGAGTGAAGTCTGCACCCGGAGATCAGAGTTGTCTGTCCGCTGATTGCTTTCTAAGGTTATCTCTTTTGCGAAGTTCGCTATATATTAAGCATTGTGAATTGATACTGCCCCTTCATTTGTAGCTATATGTGAGGTTTGATTACCAGGGCTCACATATAGTGTGCATTCGGCTTTGTCCTTGAAACCGGGTGTTACAAGCAATCTTCCATCTTTTTTAGCACACGAACCTGCACATCCAGCTGTTCGTAATGAAGCTTTTTGGATTTTCTGCAATATCACTGATGAATTGAGAAACAGACAATGAGTGAACGGACTAGGAACCGGCCAGCTGGTGAAAAGCTGTTTCTGAATGACTCACCGAATCACTGTGATGCCTGTCTGCGTCCTGAAATAGTTAGCTCCTGTTCAGTCCCGTCCCTGGACCTCTTCTGTGGTGTGGTCCAGCAAAGTTCATACCAGACACGGCCTTAAGTTTCAGAACCTACGCGACCCCAAAAACACCATCAAAAGCTATATCACTATCAGTCACCATGGCATAATTAAAGGAGGGAGGATAACACAGAATTTATGCAATATCATACATATTTCCAGGAAGCATACCTTTAGACAAAGTAGTAAATGTCCACTCTTAACTCTTAAGGACCTGCACTAGTAGAAGAAGATTCATCGTTGTCCTCGAAAGTTTTTTATAGAGATATGGAGAAAATAACCAGGTATACTTTTCTATTTTTATTGTCCACTCTTAACAGTGTATTAATTATAGGACATGATACAGCAATAAGAAAAGGTCATTTCTTTTATTTTCAAGTTGGCATCTTATGCCTCACAAGAGGAGCATGATTGCTTTCAAGTTTTAACCAAGCACAACTTTATAATTAGCAAACTGGTACAAGAGTTTTACATCACTCTTTACTGTACAAGTATTCATTCATAGGGGACCATAACTTCACAGCACACACTACCTATGAGCAGATAGGGTTCCCTGGTTTCTACAGCATATAGCTGATGATTTGCTCTCAACCTATAGCTATTTACACATAACACACTTATCTATATTCTCCAGCTCCTTTTATTTCTTACCTGAGCAATCAATAGCTAGTTCAATAGCTAAGATATCTAGTTCATGTAGCAGTAGTTCCTGTCTGGTGGTTCTTCACATCCTTCACTCTTTGAAGTGGTGTGTGTGTGTGTGGTTAGTGTGGATATGCTGGAGATCGAGAGTCAGTAATCTCATCATATATATGCCTCGGTGCTGCTGTATATGCATCTGCAAGCTTTGCTGCTACTGAACTACTGATCTTATCCTCCAACTATAGTCATCATTAGTTAAAGGTGGTTTATTTGGCCTGGGGATTTGGGAAAGATGCAAATAAAAAGCATTGCGGCGCCCTGGAGCTAACTAGCTAGCCGTAGGCCGTACCAGTGGTGATCTTTACTGCCTTTTGCTCATCTGAAGCTAGGTTGCTCTTGCTTGGAGCAACTAATAAAGTTTTGATTCTGACAACATTATCATTGAAAGTGTAGTGGCTCCCATCATGATATCATTACTGCCTTTTGCTGTCGAGCTTATTTTTTTGACACCATGCACTTTCCTGATGATTACAACTGGATCGTGGCTTAGTTTTGGTATAATCGTACTATTTTGTCTCTGATGAAAATTTCTTTTGGGCGGAATAAAGATTACATCTGAATTTACTCATAAGTAGCAGCGCATGCAGGTAACACTAACACTGCTCTTCTGGGTAACTAATGCATAATAATAAATCTAGACATCTAGTTCAGCTTCAGAAAGCAAATGGGAGGGACGACTCTGATCCTCAAGTGTAGTGTTGATCTGCAACTTAGGATGACTTTTTTTTTCCTTTCGGAAAGGGATTGCAATCTCAGGATCTATTCCTTGCTTTCGATTTCATGTAGCAGTAGTTCCTGTCTGGTGGTTCTTCACATCCTTCACTCCTGAAAAAAAAAGTAAAGCCGTACTCCATAACTTTATCTGAACAGTGGCCATGCAGATCAAAATGTGTGCATAGCACGAATTTAAGTGTTGCATTAGTGTTGAATGTTGTGATTACAATTACGGTATGCTTTAGATGCACACCTTTCGATACCGAAATTCACTTTGCAATATGAAGTCTAACAGTGTTAAAAAGGAAGCTAACACTGTTTTGAATACTTCTCTTTTGTGCAGAATCAATCGGCGGCATCAAATAATCAGTCTCAAGACCCGGATTTGTCGCACAGGTTCCAAGGGCCTACGCAGTGATTGCATTTGCATTGTGGCTTATTGTGACTTAGTTGTGACTTGTGATGATGGTTTATTGTAAATTGTGATGATGGTTTATTGTGACTTGTGATGATGGTTTATTGTGAATTATGATGATGGTTTATTGTGACTTGTGATGATGGTTTACTGTGATAATTATGCCTGTGATGATGTTTTATTGTGAATTGTCATGGTTTTTTGTGAATTGAGAGGGGTCCGTTATATGTGACAGATTAGTAAAAAAGGGGGGGTCTTGGTCGTTTCGCCGAGTGTAACACTTGGCAAACAGAGGAGTTGCCGAGTGTCAAGGTAAAACACTCGGCGAAGAGACCATTTTCTATCATTCTGGGAACCTTCTTTGCCGAGTGTTTTGGCTTTGACGAGTGTATTCCATTGGACACTCGGCAAAGTGACCATAAAATCTGACCTAGCTCGCTTGTTTGCCGAGTGTTTTAGGCATGGCACTCGGCAAAGTGTCTAAACTTTGCCGAGTGTTATGGACGTGGCACTCGGCAAAGTTTACAAACTTTGCCGGGTGTTTTCATGCTGACACTCGGTAAACTTGAGGAACTTTGCCGAGTGTATTCGTGTTGACACTCAGCAAAGTTGAGAAATTTTGCCGAGTGTTTTCTTCCTGACACTCGGCAAACTTAAACTTTGCCGAGTGTTTTTCCGTGGTGCACTCGGCAAAATCGACGTCACCGTTTCATCCCGTCAAAATTTTTTTGCTGAGAGTTTATTTTTGCCGAGTGTTTATTGACACTCGGCAAACTGTTTGCCGAGTGCCCGATAAAAAACACTCGGCAAACTGCTGTTTGCCGATAAATCAATGCCGTGTGCTGTATGCCGAGTGTAACACTCGGCAAACCGTTTGCCGAGTGTTTTTGGGCCTTTGCCGAGTGCCTCTGGCACTCGGCAAATCTACTATTTCCAAACACTCGGCAAACTACTGTTTGCCGACAAATCAATGCCGTGTGCTGTATGCCGAGTGTAACACTTGGCAAACCGTTTGCCGAGTGTTTTTGGGCCTTTGCCGAGTGCCTCTGGCACTCGGCAAATCTACTGTTTCCCGTAGTGGTAGGTGGCGTGCCCAGGGATGTTGGAGTGGTTTGTGTTAGACTATGGCGTGGCTAGGGGCATAGAGCTGCCAGGATGTGGCTGGATGGCGTCACATGGGCGGTGTAGTGTGGGGTGCGTAGATGACAGGCAGGGCACCGGCGCACTGGTGCGCACAACTGCATGGATAAGGGCGGACTCGTCGTTTCACCTGCACGCCGGGGTGCCAAGGCCAATCATATGTCGTTTTGCAGTAGAGATGGCAAAGGGGTAACATATGTTATTTTGAAAATATTGTCTCTCGCAGCAAATTTATTGAAAATTAGAGTGTCCATGAGCAAATTAGGCTTTTTCAGTGTCCATTGGCAATACGACTTCACTCTCAATTAAGTGTCAGTTTGGATCAATCTTCCTCTATGGGGATTGGAGGGATTTTGGGGGGGGGGGTCCAGTCTTTCCTTAAAGGGTTTCTATATTATCTTGATCAGATAATTTAAATGCAAATTTTGGGTTATTACAAGTATCCTTAATAATGGCAGAGGTGGGTGCTTCAAATATAAATTCATGGGTTGTTTTATGTACTTTTCATAGCGGTGAAAATCAATTTTTTATCTTGTTGCGTGAGGATTAACATGGGAGCCATTATTTAGTTTAAAGGTACAATACAACTGAGGAACATTAGCTGAACTGTTAACTAACATAGTTGATCTACAAATTCTACATTTCCACTCCGTCTCAGTTTGACGTTAACTGACAGTCTGACCAGTCATAACATCTCTTGATTTTTGACAAACTTCTGTGCTGTTCCATTTTTTATTCATTTTTACAGTGCTCAGCTGTACTAAGCATGATTTTATACAGTCGTCATGAATAAATTTCTTCAGGATACAGCGAATAAAGAAAGTGCAAATTACCAGAACCCCTCTCCTCTCTTCGGCAGCCCAGCACCCCAAACCTGAAAGGGGATTAACAACTTGTTGTAGAATTAAAAAAAAAAGAATTTCTAATTTGCCGAGAAATTGATCATGATAAGGAAATTAATATTGAGTGCATGCAATGTTTTCACCGACAAGTATTTCAGTAATACACGATGGCACGTGAGCATGCCATCTATGTGCAATGTTGTCACTTTGGCTCGAGCCAACTGGGCAAGCCCACAGGATGGCATGATACTGCTCGATTGGAGGTGGCATGGCTGTGGCCACTCCTGCCTACTTGAGCTCCGCTGTGCCTGTTTTTCTTCAATGCACTGCAGGAAGTAAGCGAGTTCATTCCCAGATTATTACATTTGTAGTTTTACATCCCATTCGATCTTCAGCAAAATGGGTGCCCGTACAACAATTAATGTTAAATGTGGGCATGTCCCTATCATACATTTCTTTTATGGAACAGGAGGGGTTTGTAAACTCGATTTACTTTTACAAGCAGTCTGTTATGCGGTTGTTGACAAATTTACCAAGTTGTTGCTAGATATTTAAGAAGATTATAGTTGGGATGCCCTGTTTTGTTCTGTCATTCAAGTAATTTGACAAATGACAACATTATTGTAAATGACATTCTAGAAGTGATTAAAATATACATGCCAAGCGCAGCTAATTTATTCGTCTGATGGAAAACCATGGCACTGAACATTCAGTTGTTCTCTGGATGGTACATCAATCACGGTAGAAATGAATCCTGAGCGAGATAGAGATCACTGCTCTTAAATGTTATTGATACTATATAACAAGCCATGGGTAACTCATTATTGTCATTGTTGATGTCGAGGAACCTTGCATCATCATCCAACAAGAGAGGTTATATAAGTGTACTGCCAGTCCAGTGGCCCAAACTAAGCTTGTGTACTTGGTGAATTATGAATAGGGATATACAGAACTTGATTACAAAAGAACTTGTGTATGGGAGGCATGGGGACTGTATTCTAGGCAAAAGAAACTGAAGTGAGGTGGGATCTTAATCCTTTGCAAACTGGGATTGTGCCTTTCTCCATTTCTTCTTAGGCCTTCCTAAGAAATTTCAACATGTCGTTGTTTCCCATGGTGGTACAGGGCCCATCAGGAGACTGATAAAATCAACTTCCTCCACTGTGTCCAATGTCTCAAACTAAGCTCCATATGAGTCTTTATTGGATACTACATCCTTATCAGTCGGCCAACAAATGCGACATGAGTGTAAGCTTAGTTCCTGTGTATGACACGGATTCAGATAAGTGCATGACTTCTATGATCTCCCTGAAAATATTTTTCAAAAGAAAATATTCACTTACGGGTGTCGAGTGATGCAATTCACTATTGTCTGTATGGATTGAGTGTTCTTATTTGCTTATTGTAAGGAAAGTGACACCTAACTAGGGCCATTAAGTCATTATGGTGATTGAGTGATAATATAATTGTTAGTACTACTCTGTAATTGGAAGACAAGAACTAATTATTCACAGGAAAAATAGTGCTGCAGTAAGTTAGCAGAGTTCATTCTCATATTATTACCTTTTTTCTTAATCCCTGTTTGATCTTAATGGACTACCGTGCCTTAAAATTCACAATATTTCAGCTTGAGCAACATGGATGCCAATATAAGAATTAATGTTACCTGTGGCTATCATATTTTTTGGGAATAGGAAGAGTTTACCCCAACCAAAGTACTACTAATTATAGAGTAAATTTCACTGATGGTCCTTAACATGTCCCGGGTTATCAATATGGTCCCGGTAGATGCAAATTGCACACTTGGCTCCGTAAACTTGTCACAATTTCTCATCCTGGCTATGTCACTTCCAAGTTGCAGTCTCATCTCCCTAAACTCTTATTCTAGATTTTGATTCAGGTCATAGTACATGCAAAATGCATACTCGGCAACCTAAACTTATATTAGAGTACCATCTTGGTCTACCACCCCCTGTACTGAATCAATGAGTAGAGTTACTGGATTCATGTGGGACTAGCTAAAAGCGGCGACCTCAACTATCTGTGTGCGGTGATTTGTGTGCACCTGGATGCGTGATTTATAGATAGAAGCAATGGTCCTAGCTAGATCTATCCGACCGTAAAGAACCTAGTAATAGGTGGTTAGGTGGATCCAAATGTCCCTTACACTACCCAGTCAATCCACAAGCTGACAGCCTTCCTGTTATGATATATCACTCCGAGATCGTGGCTCAACCCATCAATGATATGTGCTTCAGTGTTAGGTCACTTGGAGCGCAACCATTTGTGTAGATACTAGCACTACTGGAAACGTGAATAGCCCTGTGGGTGACAAATTCTTCCGTGCGCTTAAGACCCAGCTGTGAAGCCAGATCACTGCTAGCTCATACAACCAGCAATGATGGGCCAGCTGGGATTATGTGTTATGTACTAGTGTGAGTGTGCAATTTGTAAGTAACGGGACCTGAATAAGAACTTCAGATAAGTTTAATGACCGTCCCTAAAATTTATTGAATTATATATATTACTTTTTTTAAAAAGAGGAGTTCAGTTACACAAACCAAGGCTATCATATGTTGCAAATAGGACATACTTTTACATACGTTCAGGTACACTGTTATGGTGTCATGGACACATTTACCAAGTTGCTGCTTGATATTTCAGAAGATTATGGTCTGGGCGCCATGTTTTCTTTGCCATTAAACTAATTGGACAAATGACAGCATTGATGTAAAATAATAGTCTAGAACTGTTTAAAAATATATTTGTATTTCTGAATCATGTAAATGGTGTTACGTTTGACATGCTGAAAAGCAACTAACTTATACCGTTCATCTGAAGTAAAGCCATGGCAGTGAACATTATTTAACTGTCGTCTGCTTGGTGCATCATTCACAGTAGTAGCAATAAATCCAGAGGGAGATCACTATGCTCTTAATGTTTTTGATATTGCATACTCTAGTAAGGCATGGCTAGCTCATTAGTCATTATTGTCATTATTGCTGTCCAGCATCACCCCACACCTAGCACAGCATCAACCAAGAGGAGAGTTTATATAAGTGTCCCAATCCTGGCCTAGACAAAGCTTGCCCTCTAGGTGAAATATGAATAAGGATATACTGAACTTGCCTTCAAAAGAACTTGTGTATGAGAGGCATCGTGAGTGTGTTCCATGTAAACGGAAGAAGTGGTGAGGTGGGATCTTAATTCTTTGTGGGTGGGGAAAAGACAAAAAATGTCCAGGGAGGAATTACGCATAACGAGCCATTTCACTAGCTGGTGATAAGGCCATCCCCCTCCCGTCTATGTTGTTATCATTTCTGGCTCGTAGAGCAATGATGAGACTCTGGTTCCATTTTGGGACTCACCCATTTTGAGTCTTTTGGAAATGGAGGCTTCTAGAACCTTAGGTATACCACGTCAGAGAACGGCAGCATAGTAGTGTTCCTGGACAGTACTTTCTCTTATGTAGTGACTGTTAGGAATTTGAACTTCTGCTTGATTCAACTTGTTTCTCGCATGCAACATACTTCCTTATCTATAAACCTGGTCATGTCCCTCTAGCTTGTTGAACATCCATGTGTATTTCTACCTTTAACAACACGCATGCAACATACTTCCTTATCTATAAACCTGGTCATGTCCCTCTAGCTTGTTGAACATCCTTGTGTATTTCTAGCTTTAACAACACTTAAAGAACCATGCAAGGAGGATAAAATAGATGCACATATTTGAAACTGAGAATTTTTTTTTTCCAAAACGTTCAGCTACATATGTCCGAGGCGACGTCGGCTATCCCAGTGCACGAGATGGATCGGTCTGGTTGCTGCTGCCACCGTCAAAGTTAATACCTTTGGTTGTCTGGCAGTTCATTGGTTTGCATCTCTTCTACAGAGACCAACACCATTCCTAACCAATAATACTATATATATATATATATATACCATTATACCCTTCAAAATAAATTAGCAACATAGTAAACTTTATGTATCTACAAAAGCCAGAAGCACCAAACGACATGGAATGGGGGAGTAGTTCCTAACCAACTAAACTGAAGTTCTATCACACAACTTAGGTTCCATCCACTAGATTCCATTATATTTTAACCATTAGATCTATATGGAGGAATAGTCGCAATTATTTCCAAGAAATGTAAATTTTGTCTTCACATGAATATTCCTACATAATTCCAAAAAAAAATAGATTCCTCTGTTTCTTTTATTCCAAATACAGCCTTTGATGATGATGTGAAAGGTTTCACAGTGTCATTGTTGCACGCCTTCTTATTTTTACCCACTTACCCAGAAGGTAAGAGTTCTCTGTTTCCAAAGATCCAAGTACTGGGTACTCTCAAGGCTCAAGTGTCAAGCAGTTGAAACATGCTGCACCTCTTTAGGAACACTGAGTCCATGAAGATGACTCTGAGGCCTCCCATGTCTGCTTGGATTTCATGTCTCTCTGATGCAGAGGGACAATTTTGCTCAGGTCGGTAGTGCTTGCCGTTATATTGATCTCTGCATCGGAACATTTCCAGCCATGGGAACCATTATGCCTTCAAAGAAGCAATCATTCATCAATTTGCCTCAACATTGAGGAACAGTTGTGTGCCTTGCTTGTAAAATGCAAAGCCATTTTGGAAATGACAATATATGATACTGATTTTCACCTGTCATATACTGACTCCCACGGGCTGTGAATCATATAATTCCATAGTTAGAAGAGAAATACTAATCACGCATAAGAAAAAATGAGCTGCAGCAAGTAAGCACAGTTCAATCTCAGATTATTACTTTTGTTGTATTGCTTCCCTTTTGTTCCTATCTAATTAATAAACTACAGTTCTTTAAAATTCCCAATATTTCAGCTTCAGCAACATGGATGTCCATACAAGAATTAATATTACATGTTGCTATCATGTTTTTTTCTTATGGAACAGGAGGGGTTTCCCTACTATTTATATAGACTTAAATACATTAGCGGCCCTCAAACTTGATAATAAGGGTGTGGCACTTAGGTATACGAACTTTGAAAATGCTTGCATTTCTAGGTCACTAAACATGTTGAGTGGTGCACCGCAGGTCCATGACAGGCACTTGGACATTCCATATTTATGTTGCATGCCACGGTGGCATGTTTTTTACATTTAACCCCTCCCCTTTCATCTTCTCTCATGCCAACCCCAGCTTGGTGGACACCTCGACTACCCTCGCCATGCTGCTGCTCGTCTATGTGCCGCTGTTGTGCCCCACAAACGGCTAGCACCTCATCATCCATGTGGTGCAGATCCGGCTTTGTGTTCCAAGATAATCTTCGCAACCGATGGCCAGTGCAACAGACTCGTTAGTCAGGCCGGTAAATGGGTTCTGAACATGATGCTATTAACAGACAATCATCATAACCCAACCAAAATGATTCATATACCTCATAGCCATAGTACGGGTTCGGCATAAGTATGGAACCATCAAATGTCAAGGATTCAGGTACCGAAATCATGGCTTTCATATGTTGAAAACAGGATTTACTTTTACAAGTACTCTGTTATGGTCTTGTTGCCAGATATTTCAGATGATTGTGGTCAGGATGTCCTGTTTTCTTCTGTCATTTACGTAAATTGACAATTGACAACATTATTGTAAATAACATTGTTTAGAAGTGATTAAAATATATTTTGTGTTTCTGAATCATGTGCGTGATGTGAGATTTATGTGCTGAAAAGCAGCTAACTTATACAATTAATTGAATGGGAAAACCATGGCAGTGACCATTTTACTGTAGTCTGGTTGGTACATCATTCACAATAGCATTGAATCCTGAGAGAGATAGATACCACTATACTCTTAAATATTGTTGATACTATATAGCACAACCTGGAGCAACAAGAGGGTTATATAAGTGTCCCAATCCATGACTATGCTTACCTTCTAGGTGAAGTATGACTAGGGATATATACAGAACTCGCCTTTAAAATAACTTGTGTATGGGAGGCATGGGGAGTGTGTTTGAGGTAAACAGAATCAGAGGCCAGATGGGATCTTAATCCTTTGCCAATTGGGTCTGTGCCTTGAGGACGAAAGTGAACCAATGGTTAGGAAGGAATTACACAGAGCCATTTCACAGGCTGGTGATGAGGCCAGCCCTGTCCAGTTCCTCTGTTCGCCTCGTGATTTTTCCTCACTCTGCTCGTTGGCCATCGATGGAACTCTGGTTCCATATCAATTGGAATATCCACGCGCGTGTGTAAGTAACGTGGAACACGTGTCCTGTTGTGCGGCAATTGGTCATTTGGGATCCACGCTGAAGTGGACTTGCATGTCACGGAGATTAACAAAGTTTGCATGCGTTAAAGTTATTGATGATCATTAACAAAATGGTGAAGTGGGTTTAGGGATGTCCCAGCTCTACCTTACACGATTAGCAAAGAGAACATTTTACACTTTCGTCGTGCCCTAATCTTCCATATGAAGGCCATATATAGGTGGTTCTTGTTGACCTAAAGAATTTGTGCAATGGATGCCAAAGATGCAGTATACTCGACTTGCTGTGCATGCTTCCAAATTAGCACATTCTCCCATATATTCTTCCCTCAGCTTCAAGTTATGTATCATGTTCTAGAGAAGGACTAGCTGCAGCAACCCGTGCACAGGCAGGTTGGTCGTCCCGGATCTTACATCATGCAACCAAGTATCATTGTCGAATGTGTCCCTGGCTGATCTGTTTTGCTGCCATGAGGCTTGGAAAATCTTGGGGGCACTGTCTTTTAGTTGTCGGCCATTAGTCCAGGTAAGGTCTTAAGTTCTCCCAGTTCCGATGGTTACGGTAGTGTCTCACCGACACAAATAGCAAACATGCACCCAGAGAGTTAAACTTATTTAGGTTCTCAAGTAGTGTCAGACACAAAATACTATGATTAGATGAAAAAAACTGCATGGCAATTATTTGAAGGAACATGTAAATCTCAAGAATCCAATCTTTGCAGCCATGTGTTTTCCAAAGAAATTGTATCCATCACTTGTTTTCCATGAATTCTGACTGTCCAAGACATCATTTGGAATAATGTTGTGTGTTGTTATAGGTATATACTAGTTGTGACGGGCAGACTATACTAGTTTAGCTCCGGTTGCTAGCCCAAGTTTCTTCAACTAGTGCCATCTGTTTTTTATTAGTCAAAATGATCATAGCATGGTGAATCCAAAAACTAAAACAATGATTTAGGTTTGCCTGAAGAGTTAAATTTAGAAGCAGGATGCATAGTTTTGCAGAAGGGAAGTTGCTTCATATTTGTAACAATTTTTCAGTATAATTGGTAGCAAGATCTTTTCATTATGGACCCAGCAACATGAGAACCTCAACTTCTTCTTTTCATGAGGGCTCAAGTTGATTCTAGATCAACCATAAACTTAAGTGATGATTTAATATCTTTTGGCATTGGTGTGGTTGGCAAATTATCAATTTTGCAAGGTTGATTTATGACCATGTAAGAGGTCTTAGCTTCTTAGTTTGATAATTCAGACAAAATATAGATGCGGCATTGCCAATGTATTGTAAACGTTAACCCTTTTCTGGATTAGATACACAAGGACTCAAAAGTGCTCCCAACTCCCAAGCCTATGAAGAGCTATTATAGCTAGCAGGCATTTGGAATTGAAAAGTTTGGCAATAATCTTTAGAAATATCATTTAGTAGCAGAGTTATATTAGCTGTGACTATTAGTGATATGAGCGAGGAAGTTTTTACATCTCTGCTCTATTTTTTATGCTACCTCCAAAATTTCAAGTTATGTTTCCACCAAATGATTGCATCCAGTTTTTGCAGAGCATTTATGAACGAGGAAACTTGTTTACACACCAATTGATCCATCAAGGTGTACTAACGTACATTAAAATTGTAACTGTATATTGGTTGATTTGAGATTTTGATGCACATGTAAACCTGAGGTTTATTGTGAAGAGTACAAGTCCGAGCTTATGACTTCAACAAACTTTTTGACAGATGAAATCTTGATAAAATGTACTATCCTTGAGGTCTTTGTCTTTTCAGATAAATCAGAGGCACCAATTATCTTAAAATCTTGACTTCAACAATGTTTTTGCTTGTGTTAACATACAGGGCAGTGCTGACTCCAATATTGCCTCTAGTAAAAAATTCTTCTTGTTTGGCATCATGTATATATATTATAATTGGTAGCAAAAAAAAAAAAAAACAAATCGTGCAAATGGCAGTGACACCTTAAATGGTAGGTACATCGACTACTGTACTGCATGCGGCTGTCAATGAATAATTGTCTGCCCATGTAATGAAGCATAAAACTATATTTAAACTGCTTTATGGGCACTACTTGCACATATACCATAAAACATCAACACTGGTTGGTGAAAAACTTACGTGAGCCAGATTGTCCCTATATATATGGCATTTGTCCATCCTGCTAGCTTCCACGCTAGCCTATATAAATATAGACCGAGTCTCATTTGTTGCATCAGTTAGCTTACATGTACACAAGGAATATATATGTTTCGAGGCATAACATGCAGTTTCTGTGTATATAGTCCTGAACCTAGTCATGAGAATGGGATGCATCTGGAGTTCCAACTAGACAAGGACACACAAACCCCAGAGTAAGGCATGGCGGCCCATCGGAGCTTCATGTCCTGCCATGCCAGCACGGGGACCATGTGGTACAGCTAGCCGAGAAGCGTGTGACTCCAGCGTGCACCGTCTCAGATGGTCACCGTGCATTTGTATGCACTGCGGACTCCTGTGCCCTTTGCTTGTGTATGGTATGATGGTTGATGGGAGTTGGGACTCAAGCGTGGTGGTGAACTACTGCAGAATGCTGTGTTGTGCCTATCCACTTGCACGTCACAATGCAGCAGCATGCTGTGTTGTGCCTATCTGCTTGCACACCACAATGTCGCCAGGTGGTAGGAAGTTAATTATGAACCCAGGACCAGCTTGCTTTGCTTGCCATAGCTTCTATCTTGTCTGCTGCTGTGTATTGTAGTAGTGTGTCTTACACTGGTGGAGGGTGGAGCAATAACTTGCACTGTTTGCGCGAATGAGTATGTATAGCATGGTGGTAGGCTCGCTTGGTCGAGCACCAACCGCCTGCACTCTGAGAACTCAGCTCAACGTTAACGCAGGCTCCCACCAGGGATTTTCCTCGTTATATATTGCTCGGCGTGAGACGATTGGATCATAGGCACGTGTAAATTGCGTAGAGAGCTCAGATATGTAAACTGAGAACACCTTCGAAAATTAGAATCTTCCTTTGGTACTTCCGTTTGGGTGTAGTACTGACAAGGTTTAAGAAATGTTGCTTCTGTCATACGGAAGAGATGATCAAATAAACACTTATTTCTTAAATACAAATTTGCAAAAAACAGTTTGGTATGCACTTGATTTTTTTTCTAACAGATTTTTTGTTCCAATCTATCAGCGCCTCAAGAAGGTTCCTTATGACAGTCTGCATATATTAATTGAGTTACTTATAAGGACTGGGAAGCTTCAGGAACTTCATATCACGAGGGAGCATTGAAACCACGCACGGACTAGTGCAGTACAGTGACATTGATCTATTTAACATGTACTCCTGGCCTGCCATTCCAAATTATAAAAAGTTTTGGTTTTCTAGATACATTGTTTTTATTATGTATATATACATAGTGTATACATAAATGCATAGTAAAAGCTATATATTTAGAAAAGTCAAAATGTTTGGAAAAAATCTACATAACCTCCTGACATTTGCCCCTGTGTCTACTTCACCCCCTGATCTATGAAATCGTGTATTCATCACCCTAAACTTCTCCAAACAAGGCGTTTAACTCATTCTAGTGGTTTTGGCTTCTGGTTTTACCGACGTTGCAGTCAAGCTGGCTCATATTCACATGTTTGTGCTTGGGCCCACGTGTCATAGAAAGGGGAGCTGATGCGGATGCGCTGGCGTTCCTGGTGGGTGCGCACGGCCAGGTCCTGCTGCTCCGCCTGGGCCGTGTGCCCACCGTCGTGTGTCCTTAGCAGGAGTAGTAAATAGACAATCTTATAATTTTTCCTTTCCATCTTCAACCTTCCTTATCCAACAATTTGCACTAGTGGCAACTTTTCTTTTTTTTATAATTTGATGTACCGGTTCACAGATGATATTGTGATAGCACTAAGGTCTGAGAGTACTGATCAGGTTTGTCCAACTTTTCTAGAATTGTTGATTTAATGAAGACCCAAATAATGTTTATTCTTTTTTGAATAAAGACACCAAAAGAATGGTTCATAGAGCGATGATAATATGGTTAATATAAATGATAGACAACTCGACACAAAACAATCTCTACAAAATAAGAGTACATCTATATGAACCAATCTGGTCTTCTTCTTCCATCAAATGTCTGCTGACACATAGGGCATGAAAATCGTACTGAAAAGGTAGCAGCAAGGGAAAGGGATACCTGCAAACACTCTCACTATACATGTCTTTAAAGACCACAAAACCACTTGCTGTTGGCAGATGACATCTAGTACCTGCTGATAAACATCAGCTTGGGGGCTCAAGGAACGTAAGCTTACAACGTTTCACCGCCAGAACAAAAGTTGGGGAAACCAGACCTTGCCGTAGAACAGACTGATAGAAGATGTCGAAATTGCCTCATGGATCAAGAGCAAACCATCTGCTTTCCTATTAAACACACCAACTGCCAAGGTCCAGAGAGAGCCAACACATCTAACAGAACATAATATTCATTTGACATTGGGCGGCGGCATGAGACATAACTATTTTTGGTAGCACCCAAACAATGTTTTTGCTTGTTACATGCGGCATAATATTGAAGTTCTTACTTTTTAGTCATGACATAGCTTAGCACAGACTCCAATATTATATCTGGTAAAATAAAAGTCTTCATGTTTGGAACCATGTATTATATTTGGCAGCAAAATCAAATCGTTCAAATGGCAGTGACACTTTAAATAGTAGATTCATCGACCACTGCATGCCGCTGTCAAAGAATAAATTTCTGCCCATGTGTGTTGCAGCATAAAACTATATTTAACTCGTTTTGGGGGCACTAGTACTTTCATATACCATCTACATTGGTTGGCGAAACACTTACATGAGCCAGGGTGTCCCAATATATATGGCATTTGTCCATCCTGCTTCCACGCTGACCTATATATGAATATAGAGTGTGTCTCATTAGCTAACATGCATGTACACAAGGAATATATATGTTTCGAGGCATAACAACATGCAGTTTCTATCTCTCTATAGTCCTAAACCTAGATTGAGTCATGGGAATAAATGGGATGCATCTGGAAGTCCAGTTTCAGAAGGACACACACCAGATCGAGCAAGGCATGACAGCCCGTCGAAGCTCCATGCCCTGCCGTCTGAGCACGGAGCTTATTAGTCCACACTACTAATCTGGTGGGTACGGTGGTGAATTGTGTACGTGACTCCACTGTGCACCGTCTCACACAACTGTTCTGGTGGGTACAGTACAGAGGGAAATTAGTCCCTGACTCCAGTGTGCTTCTTCGGTCATCAGTATCATTTTGGTCTCTCAAATATTTTCTGTAATGGAAACCATACAGGTTCATATCATTTATTGTATTTGAAAATGGAAATTAAAGAATCCAAAAAATTTTACCCTACCTGATGGATGGCTTCTTTTTAGAAAGTGAATTTTTTTCCGGCCTCTACGACCACACACAGCCAACCTAGAGGGATGGTTAGGTTTCTCTAATTATTAAAATTTGTTCCGTTGGTGCTTTTTGTCAAAAATCATAAAATTGCTATTTTCATAAAAACAAAGAACGCAATGTCCGTATTATTGATCTTCGTGGACTCTCCACTAATAAATATGACATTGGAAATTAAAGAACGAGTATCAGAGAAAAGTGCTTGCACGGATATCAACCTGATGGATGGTCTGATTTGTCTGATTAATTTAAGGGCTTACGACTCAAGGTCGTCCATGATTTTGATGGATACATAGACAGACATGAATTTAAAGCTCGTGCTCGTGGTTATTCATCTGTGTGCTCCTTATATACTGCCCTCCATGCATATGTGCTCTGCGTATGAGAAAACAAAAACAGTCCAGCACCTTATATAAATATAAATAAATATTTGAATGGGATAATTTCATTTGCCTCCATGTTAGGGTGCGGGTATATATATATGCTTCTACAGTATTGGACCATCTGTGGGCTTTGGGCCTATTTCTTGAGACGCGCATTCAAACATGTCCACCTTTGAAAATATCCTCTATTTTGGTTAAGCGGCCGCCTCTATAAATTTATTTTTGGGGGTGCCATTTTTTTACTGTCTCAGTAAATAAAACGACCGCCTGTTGTGGGACATAGTCCCTGGGTACCCCGTAAGAAAGAGAGAAGATCTAGTCCAACTAGGATTCCCCACATATAATCCTAATAACATTGCTATCCTGTAATCCTACTAGGACTCCTCTATTGTAACCGACTAGGAGACTTACCTCCTGGTCTATATAAAGGATGGCAGGGCTCCCTAGATTAGCAGAGGCCATAACACACAATCATACCAATGAATCCAACGCAAAAGGCTACACGTCGATTGGACGTAAAGGCTATTACTCGACAAGAGGGCCCGAACCAGTATAAACCGTTCGTCTCTTTGCGTTTACTGTCGAGTTCTGTGTACGCCAAAGCCCTTCGAACATCATCCTGGGTAACCCCGTGACGAGTTGCCGGTCATCAAACACCGACAGCTGGCGCGCCATGTAGGGAGCCACTGGTGTCCCCGCGCTGGCTACTTCCACTACTACAGAAACTATTTTTAGGGGCGGCTCGTAACCCTTTGTAGGGGCGGTTTAGCCAGCTGCCCCTACCGAACCGTCTCTACAAATCATGCATTTGTAGGGAAGTTTCTCAGGCCGCCCCTACAAATTGATTTGTAGGGGCGGCTCGTATTACCAGCCGCTGTAGTACTAGCCACCTCTATAATACCTGTTTATAGGGGCGGTTTAATCTAGAACCACCCCTACAGTACGTTTTCCCACAAAAAAATTCAAATTTACAATTCAAATTCGACCAGAACACTGTTTGTTTCCGCGTGTTCCATCTAGCGTTTGCGTTGCCGAACGCCCCGCGACCAATGTTCCGAACCGCGTTTGCATTGCCGAACGCCTCGCGACCAGCGTTCCGAACCGCGTTTGCGTTGCTGAACGCCCCGCGACCAGCGTTCCGAACCCCTTAGACTACAAGCATAAGAGTATTATATAAATTACAATTACAAGTCCAATTCACAAGAATATATACAATCCATCATTAAATATACAAATTCCATACACATTGTTATCAACGTCCTAGAGCTAGCCTTTCAGTCTCACGAAGGTGTTGGTACTGAGGATTTCTACCTAAGTCAGACTCTCGGTCATGGTAGGCGCCTTTGACGTGTACAATCTGGTCCAATATGAAGTTGCAAAGGTCGTCGACGAGCTCTAAGAGTTGGTCATCCTTGTATGGGTCTCTTTTCATTCCTTTCTCTTCTTTCCACTACAAGAGAACAAGTTTTGGTTTAGTATTTCATACCATGTACGGAGTTTTTATACTACGGGTGAAGAGGTTCAAACTTACCCTTAAGGGGTGTCTCCTATAGGCACCGATGTTACTCATCATAGAACATATATAGTATCCACAATGTACACTCCCAGACTTTTACTTGGGGCACTGTGTGTTTTGCATATGAAAATGTTAAGTAATGCTTTTGACAACCATGTAATGGAGTACTGAAGAAATAAGTTACACTTACCGCACATAGTGTTTTTATAGCCAGCTTTTCCTTCCTTGCTGGATCATGCCTTCCATGATGATTAGTGACATAGAACCTAAATGCCCTGTTCGAATTATTTTAGCAAATACAACTTGTTAGTATCCAAAAGTGAACGTTACAAGTATGTATACAAACATATAAGCTAATGAGGATTGTCGATATGTATACGTCTTTAGAATCGATATGAAGTCTTTGTATGTCACCGGGACCCTATCTATTGAATCAAAGACACATGCCATGCTCCTCCCGACATCGATGACTATACAAATCCAGTGGTTGCTGCATGGATTTAACATAGAACTAGATAAGCTCTTTTGCATCAAATAAAATATATCGAACAAAGCTTTAAGTATAGAGTTGAACTTACTTGAAGTTGTATGGTAGCCATATAGTAGAGTGTTGTTGGAGAGTTGAACTTACAGGTGGGTCACAGTTGGGCGCTATCGTAGCGAGATGTCGCGGACGTCAACGTCGTCTTTTTCGAGTTTCAGGAGGGACCTGTATATATGGCAGGTCAAAGTGTTAGCAGAGGTAATACAGCCAAAGCTTTAGCAAAATTTACAAGCTAAGGCTTTTTCCCTACCTCCTCGTTCAGGTCAAAATCCTTGTCCAAATCTTCCTCCGTTGGCCTCCTTCTGGCTTCACGTGGGAAAGGATCCTCATGACTTTCATATCCCTCTTCTGAGTCATCATCATCATCATCATCATCCTCTTCTTCTTCGCCTTCAGCAGCCTCTCCTGCTCCCCCTTCCTCCTCGTCACACTGCTCCTGAGTAAGCATCACTTCTAGATCCTTTTCTAACTCGTTATCGAACTGCTCCTAAGTTAGCTGGTCCTCTAGTGCTTGCTCCTTATAGGTTGGCTGCTCATCATGCTTGGGGCATCGGGCTGCACTATCTGGTGTCCGCGACATTATTTTGCACTTTGTTCTAATAGATGTAAGAAAGTGTGCTTTAGGTACGCGAGAAGGTATAAGAAATAAAAAAGGTCTATAAACCAAAGTAGTCCTATAAAACAACAATATATCAAAAAAATTAGTAGTAGCAGTAGTAAAGGCCTCAGAAACATGTCAATCATCATTTGATCATGAACTTGGAGCATCAAGGCATCATAACAGAGAAGAGAGGAGAAGGTAATGTAGGGGCGGCTGCTAATGATGCTAAGTTCCTCACAAGTTCTTGATCATCAGCTCATATTCCATATAATGTATGGACTTGGATAATTTCATCATCGGCAAAATAATGGAGAGGAGAGGAGATGGGAGATTTGGTAAAAAAAAGCAACAGCTGCTTAACAAACATAGAGAGGATAGGAAAGGTGGCAAAAATAGAAGAGAGGAGAGATTTGGCAAAAAAAAACAGGTGCTATGTCACACCCAATTTTAAGGATAAAATTGAATGCACTAAACTCATGTGTACCCAGGGATCAGTCACACACATAAGCTGACAAATTATAAAAAGTATCATCACAGTGTATCTTGCAACACGATTAAATCATATCACATTGTCTTATACAACACAGCGGAAAATAAAAAGATAACTCTCTCGTGGAAGCTCCAACACAGGGACGGTCAACTGGTTGACCACAAGCCTAATAGTCCTCAGGAAACTCCTCATACACATTGCCATCTGTTACCCATCCGGGATTTTTATCCAAATATAGAAAGTTAAACAAGCGTAAGTACTTCCCGTACTTAACAAGATAACATGGGGTTATGAAGCTCAAAAAGGATGACACTGGATTACTGCAGTTAGCACTTTTTGTAGGTCAAGATTTTATCATCAACTATTATTAAGTTATGCTTAAGCTCCCTTTTAAACCCACATAAACAGATATCAGAATCATTTGGATCATATTATCATCGTATAACATCAGGAATGAACAACAATAAGTAACCAATTATTCTGTGAGTTTTTTGGGCCGCTCGTGACCGTGAGCATGGCTGTTATAACAGTTTGTAACACTCTGCAAAGGTTGTGCACATTCACCGCGAGTCATGATTCCCATATGCCCGGGTTAATTACTCCCATATCACTGCCAAGGTGAGCGGGCAGGGTACACTATAAAGCCATTTCATAGGTTTCTCTAACAAGTTAGGGCCGCTAGGTTTCCTCGGCAGGCAGATGTAGGAACCCCCCTTTCCTATGGCACATATCCATCGCGGCTATACACATAGGAACAGAGGCAGTCCTATACCTAACGTGGCAAGCCCCTTTTGTGCCATAAATGTAACCTCTAACAAGCTAGAAAAGGTCCTATTACTGAGCTAAAGTCAGAGCCATATGACCCTCACGGTTGCACTGTCAGTCCCAGATTTTGCCGACAGATAAGTCCTTATGGAGGGCCGAGAGCATCATGATCGAAAGTCATTCGCTCCTTCGCCCTATAATTTAGTTGTTTAAAAGCCAATTTTACCTTTTTGTTCCATAGAACTATTATTCATTATATAGATTATGTACATTTACATTGAGCACTAGCAAACTACCCATATGCATATAACCCATAGGAGACAAGGAACATGATAATCAATCACTAGGATGTCCTTACAGGTATCAAAATTAGGCACATGCAAATGAGTAATTAATAAATGGTGAATAGGCATCAAGGTAGATCCCATGCTATACTTGCCTTGGTTAGCAAAGTCCTGCTGGTCCTGCTGGTCGTCAAAGAACTCTTATTCACCAATGTTCTCCTCACCGTCTGAACGCGACCAACACGGCAACATACAACATTTCAGGAGCATTCATGCAAAGCAAACAAACCTATTATTAGAACAGTACACCAGCGGTATAGAAAACAAGATAAATGTTTATGAAAAGGATCTACGTCTCGCTACGATCACATCAACGCGAAGTTCACGAAAAACGGAGCTAAAACGCGAAAGTTATGAATTAAACGGGGTCTCCTATAGTAATTTATTTAATTAAACCTAACCATGAAATTTAAAAGTTGCAAACATGGTTAACAGTGGTACTAACACATATATTATGAAATTACGAAACTAACGCAATTTGAACGGGTCGATTCGGAGCTAAAACGAAGTTTTTATGAGCAAAATAAATCCAGTGGCATTTCTATAATTAGTATGAACTATTTCTAAATTTAAATAAATCAATTTCGGAATAATTAAACAGCTGAGGACTGCGGGCATAATTTGCTGAAAACAGAGGGGCTCTTTAGAAATTTTGCCAGGGCGAAGGGGTATCGGCCTCTCAGAGCCGTTGATCAAGCAACGGATGGCTCGGATTAGAGAGGGGGAAGAGAGAGAAAGGGAGGCGTCAGCCGGAACAGTGCTTCCGGCGGCGGGGCACCATGGCCGGCAGCAAGGAGGTCACCGACGCGTGCGGAACTCGGCCTACGGGCCATGGTGTGCCCATCCGAGAGCACCGGGGGAGAGAGGGGGTTCACGCGACCTCGGCTAGGCCGAGAACGGGGCCGGAGGACGCGGTTGGCGCGGGGGCGACCATGGCCGGCGGCGTGAAGCACATCGGCGCTCGCGGATTGGGGTCTACGGGCCATGAAACTCGCAAATAATAGCACGGGAAGAAAGAGGGGAGCAAGGTGGTCTCACCGCGGGGAAAAACGGGGGCGGAGGCGGCTCGGGGACGGCTGTCTGCGCGGAGGGGCGGACGGCGGACCTCGGCATCCTCGGAGCGGCGGTTGCGGCTTCCACTGCGCTCGGCGAGTGCGAAACTAGAGCGGGGGAGATAGCAGGGAGGGGCGGCGACAGGCTTGGCGCCGTTTTATAGAGGCCGGGCGCGGGGGAGGACGCTCCCACGTCCGAAGTGGGCGCGGCGGCGATTGTGCTTGACCGGGCGCGGGCTGTGCAGGAGGAGGTTGACGATGGCGCTGGCAGGCGGGCCCTGGCTATCAGCGGCTGAGGCGCGGGGACGGAGGGCGCGGCAGCGGTTGCCTTGCGGTGCTAGGACGCGCGAGGCAGTTGCTAGCTCGGGTGGGCCGGCCTAGGAGAAAACAAGAGGAGGGAAAGGGGAAGGCGAGCGGGCCGGCTCGGGAAGAAATGGGCCAGCAGGCCAAAATTGAAGAAGGGAGGGGAGGGAAAAGTATTTCCTTTTCTTTTTCCAATTCAAATTTCCAAATTTCTTTTTCAAGTTGAATTTGAATTCAATTCAAATTTTAGTCAAAACTAATCATTACAAAACAAATGTGCAGCAGCATGTATGCATCAACTTGTATCTATTCCTTATATTTGATTTTAATTTCCCAAAAATTATTAATTTCCTATATTTGAATGCACACATAATAACATAATTAAATCAAATTTACTTATTTTAAAAGAATGAAATTTTTGGGTGTTACAATTCTACTCCCCTTAAGATGAATCTCGTCCTCGAGATTCGAATGATTGCTTACTCAAACAGTTGTGGATAAGACTTTCTCAATTCCTCTTCTCTTTCCCAAGTAGCCTCATTCTCTGTATACCGATTCCACTGTACCTTGCACTTTTTTATAACTCAGCTCCTTGTAACTCTTTCTGCCGTCTGTAAGATCTTTATCGCATACTCTTCATATGTGAGATCTTCCTTAACAGCCAGTTCTTCTAAAGGAATTTGCTCTTCTGGTACTCGCAAACACTTCTTTAATTGAGAAACATGAAACACATCGTGTACACCTGACAAACTCTCAGGCAGTTCCAATTGATAGGCTACTTCTCCATGTCTCTCTAGGATCTTGAAAGGTCCAATATACCTCGGTGCCAACTTTCCCTTTATATTGAATCTTTTCACACTTCTCATTGGTGACACCTTCAAGTACACATAATCTCCAACTTCGAAAGTTAGCTCTCTTCTGCGAGTATCAGCGTAACTCTTCTGTCGAGACTGAGCCATTCTCAAGTTGTCTCCAATCATTCTCACTTGTTCTTCTGCGTCTCTAAGGACATCGGGTCCAAACACTTGAGTTTCTCCAGTCTGATTCCAGAACAAAGGCTTTCTACATTTACGCCCATACAGCGCCTCAAAAGGTGCCATCTTGAGACTCTTCTAGTAACTGTTGTTGTACGAGAACTCAACGTATGGCAAACTCTTATCCCAACTAGTACCATACTACAGTGCACAAGCTCTCAACATATCTTCCAAAATCTAGTTGATCCTTTCAGTCTGTACATCAGTTTGTGGATGGTAAGCAGAACTGAAATTCAACTTTGTCCCTAAAGATCTATGTACTTTCTGCCAGAATTGCGACGTAAATTGAGTGCCTCTATCAGACACAATCTTCTTGAGAACACCATGTAAGCACACTATCCTTTCCATGTAGAACTCTGCTAACCTTGCACCTGTATAGGTAGTCTTGACTAGTAAAAAGTGACCAACCTTGGTTAGTCGATCCACTATTACCCAGATTGAGTCATAACCTCCTTGAGTGCGGGGCAAACCTATGATAAAATCCATACCAACTTCTTCCTATTTCCATTCAGGAATCTTCATTGGTTGTAGCAACCCTGCAGGTCTTTGATGCTCAGCTTTCACTCTTTGACAGGTGTCACACAAAGCCACATACTCTGCAACATCTCTCTTCAAACCATACCACCAATACTTCTCCTTAAGATCCAAATACATCTTGGTACTTCCGGGATGTATAGAATAAGCAGACTCATGTGCCTCTTGCAGAATTGCATCACAGATAGCCTTCACTTCAGGTACACATATCCTTTTCCCGAACCAAAGAGTACCATTCTCATCCATCCTGAATCTTGGTGCCTTTCCAAGTACTATATTCTCCGCTATCTCCTTAAGTTTTTCATCTTTCAATTGACCTTTGCATATTTCTTGCTCCAAGGTAGGCTCTATCACCAATTCCATTGCATTAGTGACAAGACTCAAGTTGAGATACTCCATTTTAGCACACAACTCTACTGACATAAATGTCATCCAAAGTCCATTGGCATAACTTTTCCTGCTAAGTGCATCAGCTACGACATTCGCTTTTCTCGGATGACAATGCACTTCCAAATCATAGTCTTTGATCAATTCTAACCAACGACGTTGTCTCAGATTCAGATCTGACTGGGTAAAGATATACTTCAAACTCTTGTGATCTGTATAGATATCACTCTTATGCCCAATTAGATAATGTCTCCAGATTTTCAAAGCATGAACCACAGCTGCCAATTCCAAGTCATGAGTAGGGTAGTTCAACTCATGCTTCCTCAATTGTCTAGATACATATGCCACCACTCTTCCTTCTTGCATAAGTACACATCCAAGGCCCAAATGAGATGCATCACAATATATAGAGAAGTTCTTGCTTAAATCTGGCAAAATCAACACTGGAGCTGTAGTCAATCTCTTCTTTAGCTCATCAAAGTTTGCCTGGCATTTATCCGACCATACAAATTTAGCATTCTTTTCCAATAGAGCTGTCATAGGCTTAGCAAGCTTGGAAAAACCTTCAATGAACCTCATGTAGTATCCAGCCAATCCCAAAAAGCTACGGATCTCACTTACATTGGTGGGTGGTTTCCAATTCAATACATCTTGCACTTTGCCTGGATCCACTGCTATTCCACCATTGGAGACAACATGACCCAGAAAAGAGACTTCCTTCAACCAAAACTCACACTTGCTCCGCTTAGCGTACAACTTATGTTCTCTAAGCTTTTGCAAGACCAACCTTATATGTTCAGCATATTCTTCTTCGGTCTTGGAGAATATCAGTATGTCATCAATGAATACCACCACAAATTTATCAAGAAACTCCATGAACACCTTATTCATCAGATACATAAAGTATGAAGGTGCATTGGTCAATCCAAAAGACATAACGGTATACTCATACAAGCCATACCGTATAGTGAATGTTGTCTTGGGTATGTCCGAGTTTTGAATCTTAAGCTGATGGTAACCTGAGCGGAGATCAATCTTGGAGAACACATAGGCTCCTCTCAACTAATCAAACAAATCATCAATCCTAGGCAAAGGGTATTTATTCTTGATAGTAACCTCATTAAGTGAACGGTAATCCACACACATCCGTTGGCTACCATCCTTCTTATCCACAAAGATCACAGGTGCTCCCCATGGGGAAGAACTGGGGCATATGAAACCTTTTTCTTGCAACTCTTTTAGTTGTTTCTTAAGCTCTTCTAATTCATTAACCCCCATTCTATATGGATGTTTAGCTATTGGTGCAGTTCCAGGTAATAATTCAATAATGAATTCAATGTCACGGTCAGGTGCCATACCTGGCAAGTCATTGGGAAAGACATCCGGGAACTCCTCCACAACACGATCTTGTTTATTGGCATCACCATCCAACTGGTTCACAGTGGCTATTGGCTGAGCTTGCACTACCACTTCTACACAGATTCTATCTCCATTGGGTGATGTCACAACAACCGATCTCTCCTGACACTTAATCACCACCTGGTGTTGTTTCATCCAATCCATTCCCAGAATAAGATCAATTCCCGCTGTTCTCAACACAATAGGTTTCACTTTGAAGTCTACCCCCTTAAGGAAATGCTAGTTGAGGGACTCCAATAAGAAGCTGGCATACTACCTCCCGGTGAATTTACTAGTATGGGGTTTTTCATGGCACATAAAGGTATGCTATGCATTCTAACAAAAGCTTGGGAAATAAAAGAATGCGAAGCACCGGAATCAAAAAGTACTGTAGCAAAGATAGAGTTGACACTGAACGTACCCAGCATGACCTTAGGCGTCTCCTGAGCTGCATCAGATGACACATAGTTCACTTTAGCAGTGTGAGGTGGTCGGGCGTTGAACTTCGGATTGCCATTCTGGTTCTGAGGAACTTGCTGGTTCTATTTCTTTGGACACTGATGAGCATAGTGACCTACTTCTCCACAGCGGTAGCATGCGTTGGGGTTATTGGGTGCACCACTCTTCACAGGAGCATTGTTGGGCATTCCCTGGCGTGATGCCGGATTGCCGGTCTGTTGCTGGGGGAGCTGATTACCAAACTGTTGCTGGTACTGAGGGTGTTGCTGGAACTGGTTGCGCTGAGGATACTGACCATGGTTTCCTTGGTTAGATGGTCCTTGATTCCTCTGCTGAAAACCCTGCTGGGGATAGGCACGCGGGTGGCTGTTGCTTCCAGAAGCTTGCCCTTGAAGTCTCCTCTTCTTAGCTTCCATCTCTTTGCGCTTATCATCAATCACAATAGCGCGGTTCACCAATGACTAAAAGTTAGGGTAGGTGTTGGACATCAGCTGGAGCTGCAGGCCATCATAAAGTCCCTTGAGGAAACGGCGTTGCTTCTCCTTATCCTCAGCCACATCATTTGGAGCATAGTGTGATAGTTGAGCAAACTTGTCATGATACTCCGCCACAGACATGGATCCTTGCTTAAGTGACCTGAATTCCTCTTGCTTCAATTCCACTAGTCCATCGGGAATATGATATGAACGGAAATTGTCCTTGAATTCCCGCCAGGTGACAGCAGGAGCATCGTTGGGGCGTCCATACTGGAAGGAATCCCACCAATCCTGAGCTGCTCCCTGGAGTTGACCAGAAGCATACAACACCTTCTCAAGATCATTGCATTGTGCTATGTTAAGTTGCTTTTCCACAGCACGCAACCAATCGTCTGCCTCCAAGGGGTCTGAGGCATGTGTGAACACCGAAGGGCGACCCTTCATGAATTCTCCTCGCTTGTCTCTGACCTGAACAGACGGTGGTCCTCTTGTAGGTTCGTTATCCAAGCATTGCATCATGGCTTGCATCAACTGCGCTTGCATTCCCATCAATTGTTCCATAGTCACTGGTGGCGGTGGTGGTGGATTCATGAGAGCATCACGACCACGACCATGGCCTCTGCCTCTTCCTCCTCTTGTGGCCATCTGCTTTCCAACAAATGCACAAAATTTTAGAGATTTCCAAATTATAGAGAACTTATAAAAGATAAGGAACAACGCTGATAATTTTCTGGACAAGATTCAAATACAGCAGTTTGGTAAATCTATCATAACTCAAGTTTCAGAGACCCAACAGAGGTGTACCAAGAATGGTTGGAAAGCTTAGGAGATCAGTTACAACTTTTATTTAGATCACTTTTACAGATTCTGATGTACACATGGTCAAAAACAGAGCTAAACTGAATCTGTTCTGGGTTCCAGTCTGCGCAGAAACTTCAACTTGTGACAGATAGATCTCACAAACCTGAACAGATATCGACGTGATTCTAGAGACATTTGAAAGATACAGAAGTCTAGATATCTCCACAAAAATTTCAGAATTTTTGGCAGCGCAGATTTCGAGATACAAGATAAAGAACACAGACTGTTCCAGAAAATAGCACAACAGAGATAAGATAAAGCAAAGCCATCTGCATTAAGACTTTATCTAAACTTAAGGTTCAAATCTATGGAATTTGTGGACAGGCCCACAAACTTCCAGCAATCAAACAAACTCCAAATCATCCAAGTTCACAATTATAAACATCTAATCACTAAAGTTCACATGACAAGACAAGACTAGACATGACCCATGAACTAACAACGTAGTAACTTTAAACAAGGCACCTAACACCTATGGGGCGGTGTCAATCATGGTGAATGACCGACACTTCTTCTTGTAGATCGGTGGCAGCCCAAGTTGAGCACACAGTTCATCAACTTGCTTTTGGAGACGCCTCTCGGCCCTCTGCGATGCTCGCAGCTCTCCCTTGACCTCTTCATCTACCCCCTACATGGCATGGCCATGTTGCACAGTTGCCTCCAGAGTTGGATCACTTTCTGGTGGTGCCAGGACCTGCCAATTACCCTCATGATCATTGCAAGGAATGAACCTAAAATGATCCTCCTTCATGGCCTCAAAACGACGACCATGGTAGTAGATGTAGGCGTCCTGTGCTGCATGTTCCATGCCATCCAATGCCTGAGCCCGTCTGGTAGTGGCACGATGGATAGTGTCCACCTCATGTCCATTCTTTATGTCATTCCAGGTGGTGACAACCAGCTCTACCTTCCAAAAGGTTGCCTCCAAAGGATGCTGGTACTCTGCGCAGTGATAGTTGATGGAGGCGTGCAGATCAGGGTAGTAGTCATCCAGCACATGAGTAAGGAGGGTGTGGTAGTAGGCCGTCTTTGGGGCTGGCTTGAAGTAGTATTTGCACTTCCAGCCTATCTCCTCATCCACCACAGGGACAGCTGGGGATGGCACAAGCGTAGGTGAAGTAGCCGATGACTCCTCTGGGGTAGCTACAGCAGCATAAACAGGTGCAACAACTGGAGTAGGAGCAGGTGCAGGTGTTGGGGTAGCCATCCACTCCTCATCATCCTCGATCAAGGGTTCCACCTCATCATCGGAGATGATCACAATCTCCATCTCCGCCTGTGGAGCACGGGGGATGAACATGGCACGGTAGCCTGTAGTGCTGAGGCGGGCGGTCTTCGGGTTACAAGACATCTATAGATTTAGAGTAAGATAGAATTAGAATCAAAAATTTTATATAATAGATTAAGGTATGAATAGCATAAATACTTTAATAAAATAACAAGAATGAGACAGTAAGCAGGAAACCAGTGGAGCAAAGATGCTAAAACGACAATTTCTACCTAGGCTTGAGTCCTACAGTCAACACGGCTTTGATACTAATTTGTCACACTCAATTTTAAGGATAAAATTGAATGCACTAAACTCATGTGTGTCTAGGGATCAATCACACACATAAGCTGACAAATTATAAAAAGTATCATCACAGTGTATCTTACAACACGATTAAATCATATCACATTGTCTTATACAACATATGGGAATCAAAATAAAAGATAACTCTCTCGTGGAAGCTCCAACACGTTAGGACGGTCAAGCTGGTTGACCCCAAGCCTAATAGTCCTCGTAAAACTCCTCATAATTTGCCATTTATTGTTGTTCATTCCTCGATGTTATACGATCCAAATATAAAAAGTAAACAATCGTAAGTACTTCCCATACTTAACAAGATAACATAATAATATGATGCTCAAAATCTTGACCTACTAAAAGTGTTTCTTGCAGTTATCACTTTTAGTAGGTCAAGATTTTATCATCAACTATTATTAAGTTAGTGCTTAAGCTCCTTTTTAAACCCTATATTTGGATAAAAATCATTTGGATCATATTACCATCGTGGCAACATATGAGGAGTGAACAACAATAAGTAACTATTAGGCTTGGGGTTTACATCCATTGACCGTGAAACATGTTGGAGCTTCCAACCCTCTGAGAGTTATCTTTTGCATTTTCACATGATGTTGTATAATTCCCATGCGATTATGATTTATCATCCAAGGTGGTAAGATACACTGTGATTTCATACTTTTCTAACAAGTTAGTCGCCTATGTGTGTGACATCCTGATCCCTGGCGGCACACATGAGTTTAGTGCATTCAATTTTATCCTTAAAATTGGGTGTGACATGTCGCTTCCCAAAAAGCAACAATCGCCATAAAAAAAGCGACTTTGCTCGATCACACATGAACATCAGATGCTTAATATCTTCCGAACTTGATAGGCAGATCGGACAATTAGAAGTAGTAGACAGTAACAGTAGGGAAGTAGTAGAATTAGTTGACAGAAGTATAAGTAGTTGATAGAAGACAGAAGTAGAAGTAGTAAACAGTAGTAGTAGTGAAGTAGTAGAAGTAGCAAAAAAAGCAACAGCTGCTTAGGAGAGGAGAGGAGTAGAGTGGAGTAGAGGAGAGTAGTAGTAGAAGAGGACTGGTAGAGTAGTAGGAGAAGAGCAGGAGGACAATATTGTAGTAGTAGGAGTAGCAAGTAGTAGTAATAGGAGTTGTAGGAGACCAACCAGCAGCCACTAGTAGTAAGAGTTGATAGAAGACAGAAGATAATAAGTAGAAATAGTAGTAAGTAGAGAGAGGAGTAGTATGAGTAGCAAGTAGTAGTAGGAGCAGCTGGCCAGCAGCCACCAAGTACTAGGAGCAGACAGCAAGTACGGAGAAGATTAGTAGCCACCAGCCACATAGTAAGAGAGAATAGTACACTACTACACAAACTTTACTGGAGGCGGGCGTTTTCGGTTTCCCGTGGCGGGCAAAGCCATCCGCCGTGGCCTAGAGGCCACGGTAAATCATGGCTTAACCGCGGCGGGCGGCTTTGCCCGCCGCGGTTAACCGATTTACCGCGGCGGGCGGTGTAACATGCCCGCTGCGGTAAATATACTTTTACCACGGCAGGCATGTTACACCACCCGCCGTAGTAAATTATTTTACCGCGGCGGACAACTTTTGTGGCCCGCCGCGGTTATGTTCATTAGCCGTGGTGGGCTTTATTATTTGCCCGCCTCGGTAAATTATTTCCTGAATTAAAAAATACAGCAGGCATATAAATTCAAATTCAAATCATATCCAGATTTCACAGATTAAACTTAAAAAGTATACAGGCATTACACATGAGATAATATACATATATATACATTCACTTTGTCGTTCTTGTCATCGTTAATTCATTACATTTACATATTAAAGTCGTTATACATGCGCTAAGGTGTAATCCTGCGGACGCATCATCGTGGGCCATTTCCTCAGCCTCTCGTACTCCGATAAAATTGCTAGCGGGCTATTCTCATTGAAGAACGTGCCCCCTTCAAGAATGCATTTGTCTAAGACAAACTTACATATGTCCGCCTTTGTCTGCTTGAAGGAGTGTTGGGTGCTATGCACGTCTCTCGACTAGTTCAATCCATTCTTGAGCACCCTCCAACTGCTGCTGTACTGCTTGCACGCCCTCAGGAACTCATAGGCGTAGAAGGCACAGGTTTGTGATCCTACCGGTTGTTTGGCACACTGCATGATCGATACACAAGCATTACAACACAGGCATTAGAATGCATATGAACGGAAAGCACAATTAAACCTTTCAAATACTTACCGGAAAGTTGCGTCTGATTTTGATGCGGTTCTTATGCTTAGCCTTAAAATTCTCTGTTCTTCGATCATAGCATTCAGGATCCTTCACGTACTCCTTATAAGCGCTATACAAAATGTACTAGTATTAGGTAGGGCATTAGAACGCATATGAGAAGACAGATCAATCACTTACACTCTGAGGCAATCTTCAAAGGCCTTGTACCCTTTTAAGTTTGGCACTGTCAACGAATCAAATACGTAGGCCCTGCCATCCTGAGGGTAGATGATAAATGCAACCCAGTGACCCTCGAGGCCTTGGCTGCGCCATTGAAACAAAATACAGGTTACGACGAGAAATAATAATACTAGCTAGCTACCCACTTATCTCTATAGGCATGTCTTCGACTTACCCAAAGTGGTAGGCAGCTAGGATACACCCATTTCCCCTGATCTTCTTCATTGCTCCTAGTATGTACCTTGAAATGTTCAACTTCTCATTGTCCATCAGTTTCTTCCTATGCGCCTCTCTATGTTGCTTGGTCAAGTCTTTCATGGTTGGATGATTGTCATCTAGGTGGTAACCAATGATGATTCTTTGAGCAATATGCATTGGAGATAGATAGATAACATCAAGTTTTAGTTCCTTAGATATATAGGCCATCAACCTGCAAGGACAAGCCATCGTGACATATATAAGTAGTCTTGACCGATTCAAAGGTAGGTGATATGTGAAACTCACAATTCATCACTTACATAGAGAACAAGGTGACTTGGGCGATGTCAAGGTCTTGTTCCCGCAGTAGTCTGTACATGTCGTGGAAGTCCACGGGGAGTTCTACATCATTGCCGGGCAAGTGGAAGTACTCTGCCACAACCTTGACTACAAAACTATGCAGGCCAGCTTTTGCCGCTTCCATGTACCAGAGATGAAACCTCCTTATCTCACACCTTTCCTCGTCGACGAGCTGGGCCTTGGTTATCATGAACTTCCCATGCTCGTAATGGCCGGGGCAGTCATCCGATTCAGGAAATAGATGGAAAGGTGATCTCGGCCTGGGATAGAAATGTTAGTACCATATTATGGCAAAGAAAAGTTATTAGCAAATTATGCTCGCCGCTACCATACCTTTCGAACTCAAGTGAGTATGTGAGCTGCCCTTGGTCGCCTTTAGTCTTCGCCGATGGTGGAGGACAGTGGCTTGTGCTCGCAATGGCAGCAGGCGGTGTCTTTGCCCCCGGTTCCTCCGTGCCTCCCGGTCCTTTGCTCGTGCCCTTAGATAGACTGCCGGGAGGTGGAGGTGGACTTGTTGTTGGAGGAGGAGAACGAGGGTGAGGGCTTGTTCCTCGGGGTGAGTTCCTTCCCTTGTCATCCCCACCATTGCCTTTGTCATCGCCGTCGCCGTGATCCGGATCATCGGGGGGACAAGATCCGGCAACGGATGGTTGTGGTGCTGGTGTCGCCGTCAGCGTAGAAGTCGGCGTCGAGAGAATGATCTCTATGTCGTCCTTGTTCCACAGGGTGGCAGCTCCAAGGATCGTTACCCCTTCTATAGTTGGATATTCCATTTCAAATTCTTCGTATTCGGTCGCATACCATGTAAGTATCATGGTAGCATAGTTGGCAGGGATCTGGTCTTGGTTGAAATCTTTGATATCTTCTTTGGGGTGCATGTAACCCTCACCCACGGTCAACTTTTTCGCCTTGCCGAATGGGATCATGAGGTGGACGCGCATGGGTTCCTGGATGTCGTCGACGGGGTGCCTTGGGCAATCCTCGATCATCGGCAGTGGCTGCCCTTGTGTCTGCCCTTGTGGAACTTGAGGCACGGCCATGCCAGCCTGGCGAAGCATCTGTGACCTCATCGACACCATATCTGGGTCATTGCTCGTGAAGGCTTCTTTTATGGACCGGCTGATCATTTTGGCCACGCCTTGATCATAGCCCTTCTGAAAGATTCCCTCCTTGTACCTCTGCCTTGACCGGTATGTGGCAGCGTCGGATTGCCATGACTCCACTGAGTTCCAACTCATCTTCGACGACATGCCACATACGCGACCACGGTGCTCGGGGGTTCCCAGCGCCAGGGTCAGCAAGTCCTGGCCCCTGCGAACCTCGAAGCTATCCTTGGATTTAGCGGCCTCGATGAGAGCCCTCTCCACCTCCTTGAACTTGGGCTCATTGAACTTGCTCGCGCCCTCCTTGAGCTTCTTCGGCTTGCGGGCACAGATGAAGTCCTTAGCCCTCAAGTCTACACCGTCGTACGGATCGGGAAGCCCGGCGGCAGCTCTAGCCCTTTCTTCCTCCTGCCACTGGGGCCTCTTACCAGCAAACCCAGTGATGCCCAAGTGGTGGGGGTGCAGGTTCTTTGCCTTTGCTTCTTTTGTTGTTCTTTGTTTGCAGAACTCTTCCCAGTGATGTTCCTTCACCATAGTGTATTTGACACAGGGTGACTTGCCTAGCTTCAGGTAGTACCTGGTCAGCATGGACTTGAAGTTTCTAAAGGATCTTCCTGCCACGTGCATGACCCACTCCCTGCACGTGCCCGCCACGGTTAATATTTTTGCATTTGCCCATTCAATCTAACACTGATATTTATTATCAATCTAAAACTTATTAATCTAAAATTTATTATTAATCTAAAACTTTTATACTACAGCGGGCACTAATATTTATTATTAGTAGAGAGTAGTATTGTGTAAGTAGAGAGTAGTGTTGTGTAGTAGTAGAGTAGTGCTGTGTAGTAGTAGTAGTAGAGTAGTGCTGTGTTCAATAGATCGAGCTATATTATTACATATATGTCTCTGGGATACATAAATCATTTTGGTGCAGGTGCTTTCACCGTCCTCTTCTCACCGTCGGGGTGGGCCCACGTCATCATCTTGGACTTGTTGAATCGGTCCTCGACGGCCTTGATCTTCTTTGGATGATCTGTAAAAAGCTCGAGCTCTGCGTAGTTGTTGTATTGTTCGGGACTCTGCACCCCATCAACTCCCACAATCCGCTGCTTTCCGGACACAACCACATGCCTTTTTGGGTCCTCTGCATATATATAGTAGGCCACTTGCGCGACATTGGTTGCTAGTACCCACGGGTCATCTTTGTAGCCGATACTTTTGAGGTCCACGGTGGTTAGCCCATAACTGTCCACTACAACCGCATTCGGTTTGACCCACTGGCAACAGAAGATGGTTATGCGTAGGTTTTGGCCGTAGTCAAGTTCCCATATTTCTTCGACTTGCCCATAGTATTGCCTCCTCTGGCCCGTGGACTCTTCTTCGCCCTCGTATTGAACACCACAGTTCTGTGCCGAGCTCTTCTTGTCCTTGTCTTTCGTGTGGAACCTGTAGCCCTGGACGTCATACCCTTGCCACGTGGTGATTTGGCTGGATGGGCCTAACACAAGCCTCTTAACGGTCTCCGTATCTTCATCAGGGCATCCTTCAAGGGGTATGTGTTGCTCTTTGAGCCACTCAATGAAATTGCTCTTTTGATGGTTCTGGACCCATGCCTCCATGCGCTGTCCGTCATTAGCGGCGCGGATCTCTTCCAGGTGCTTTTCAATGTATTTCTCCATGCTCACTAACTGATGAAGGATGTTGTAATGAGCTTCTTGCACCGTTCGGTTTGCCACATCGGTGCATACTTTTTGGCATGTGCACCCCATCCCTGAGGTTTTCCCTTCGTGGTGATGGACAAGCAGCCCAATCACCCTCCCATCTCTTATGTACCTCATACACCAGTTCACGGCCTCCTCCATTGTGTATGCCTCGATCATAGAGCCCTCCGGGTAAGTGCGGTTATGGACGTATCTGTTGAGGGTGGACATGAACCGCTCGTACGTCCACATCTGGTGTAGGTACACGGGGCCCAGTTGTTGGATCTAATTGACCATATGCATCATTAGGTGTGGCATAATATCAAAGTAAGATGGTGGAAAGCACATCTTGAGCTGGCAAAGGGTCTCCACGATGAACTCCTTCAGGGCAGGCAGCTCAGCCTTATCAATCACCTTTTGGGTGATGCGGTTAAAGAAGTATGGCATCCATGTGATGACCATCTTCACGTACTTTGGATGGATAGCCCTAATCGCAATTGGTAGGAACACCGTCAGCATGACATGGCAGTCGTGTGAGTTGTAGCCGGTCATTATGAGGTCTTTCATGGAGACCAGGCTCTTGATGTTGGAAGAGAAACCAGTCGGCACCTTGATACCCCTAAGCAACTTAAGAAAAGTCGTCCTCTCATCTTGCGTTAGGTTGCAGGCCGCACCCGGGATATCGACTTTACCGTTCTGAGGCGGTCCCGGGTGAAGGTTCGGCCTGATGCCCAGATTGACAAGATCCGTCCGTGACTTGATACCATCCTTTGTCTTGCCCTTGATGTCCAGCAGGACACCGATCATGCTTTCAAAGACATTTTTCTCTAGGTGCATGCAGTCGATGGCATGGGGTGTATTTAGTGTTTTGCAATACGACAGGTACTTGAAGAAAATTGACTTCTTCTTGAAAGGAATGGCGGCGGGGACTTCCTCCGTCTGGTCTCGCTTTCGCTTCCTTGTCCGCTTGGTCCCCTCTTCAGGTGGCTTCTTCTTCTTTCCAAACTCCACCTGATCCATGTCCTTGACCATCTCATACATCTTTGCCCCCCAACTAGTATGCGTCGGTTGATCACGCTGCGGCTCGTCCTGATTGTCAAAGTATTTGTTCATAATACTTCTTCTATACCTGTGATTTTTGGTGAGGAACCATCTGTGCCTCGTGTACACCATCTTATTGGATCCCTTAAGGTAAGTATAGCAGGTCCCGTCGATGCAAATTACGCAACCGGTCTTCCCTTTGATCTGCCCTGACAGTGAGAAGAGACCGGGGTAATCAGTGATGGTGACAAAGATGATTGCTTTTAGTGTGAACTTCTCCTTGCGGGATGCATCCACCATCTGGACCCCAACATCAAATAGTATCTTCATTTCCTCCATGAACGGCTCCAGGAACACATCTATATCGTTGCCGGGCTGCTTCGGTCCGGAGATAAGCATGGTCAGCATAAGGTACCTACGCTTCTAACATAGATGGGGAGGTAGGTTGTACATGGTGAGCACGACGGGCCAAGTGCTGTGCGAGCTGCTAAGCTCACCGAACGGGTTCATCCCGTCGGTACTCAACGCGAACCTAACATGCCTGGGCTCCTTGCCAAACTCTGGGTAGGCCTCGTCGAAATCCTTCCACTGCTTGCCATCGGATGGGCGCCGTAGCTTGCCATCGTCTTTCAGGCGGTCAGCGGATGCATGCCAGGACATGAGCTTGGCATCGTCCGGGTTCCCGAATATTGCACGTAGGCGATCGGTCACGGGCAGGTACCACACCGATAGTGCTAGACTTTTCCTGCGCGTGTAACCCTCTTCTTCATCGTCCTGCTGAGCCGAAATCTGTTTGGCCGCACTGCTCTTCTTTGCCCCCTTCTTGTTCTTCTTCCGACCACCCCGCAAGTCTCCCTCGTCTTCTGCATCCATGTGACAACCAGCATTTTTCTTGTACCGACTAAAGCCGCAGTGCGGACAACTCGTCAAATTCTCATACTCATTGCCCCGATACAGGATGCAGTGGTTAGGGCATGCATCAAACTTTCTAAGCTTCATCGCCACTAGCCGGATCAGCTTCTTGGCCTGATAAGTATTGGCGGACACCTTGTTAGCCGTTGGGTACGTGGTGGCAAGGTAGCTTAACAACTCATTGAAGCAAGTGTCAGACCAACCATGACGAGCCTTCAACATCAACATATGGAGGTTAAAACGGAGCGTCGTGCACTCCTTCGGACAATCGCCGCCATCCTTATAGAGAGGATCAACTGCCGCCTGCTTCAACTCTCTGAAATTCTCAAACCACTTTGGGCAACCCAACACAACGTCGTCTTCATCGAAGTGTTTGACTAGATCTTCAACAAGCTGCACATCCTCGGGTTGGCTCACAGTATCCTGGCCATCCCCACCGTCGCCGGCTTCGTCGGCCATGTCTTGCATTAGATCATCCACCGTGATGTAATCACGACAACTGTTGTCACTGTCGGCTGGCGCAGCTGCTGCTGAAGATGATGAGGAGCCAGGTGCTCCTAAAGGATCTTTATTCACCGGTGGTGCTGTCATCGTCGGCGTCGAAGAGCTCACTCCAGATGCACCGCCACTCGCACCAACTCTTTCGCCGTGAAATGTCCAGACTGTGTAGACCTCGATGAAACCATACATGATCAAATGAGTTTGCACCTCGCTGTCTCGGTGGGCTTTCAGGTTCTTGCAACGAGAATATTGACATATGGTTGTCATCCGCTTCAGTCTCTCACGGTGAGCTTTACCAGCAGCAATAAACTTCCTTAATTCAAAGAGGTACCGTGGATCATTCACTCTATCGATCCGGTACATCCATTCCGACCTATCCACCATACCTGCGAACGTTATCCATCACAATCAACATTAAATAAAGAAGAATTAGGAGAAATTGATGATTTTTATGTCCAAAATCATGAAAAAGAGAGGAAATGACGATGTGAAAGATGAAGCATGCATCTATGATGAATCTAAAGTTAAAGAAATGCATGACATCATTTTTTCCATTAAAATTGATCTAGATCTAGATCTAGATCTAGATCTAGATCTAGATCTAGAGAGAACTCTAGGTGATGGAAATAGAGAGAGAGGATGGAAGGAGAGAGGGAGAGCCTTTATGAACCTCTTATGATGTCCTCCTCCCTCAAACCCAAGCCTTTCAACTAAAATCAAAAATTTCCTCAAATTTTAGGGCAAAGCCTCCCCCCATGAGTTTGAGAGAGGAAGACCCGTGGAGAAGATGAAGGGGTGGTGCTATGTATTTGTACAGGCTTTACCACGGCGGGCAAGATAAAGCACCCGCCTCGGTAAATCAACTCTTTACCGTGGCGGGCAGTTTAAAGAGCCCGCCACGGTACCGCGGCGGGCAAGATAAAACGCCCGCCTCGGTAAATCAACTCTTTACCACGGCGGGCAGTTTAAAGAGCCCGCCACGGTAAATCGTATTAACCGCGGCGGGCGATTCATACCGCCCGCCGCGGTAAATAATGATTTCCTACTGCGGGCAAGTAAGGTGGCCCGCCACGGTAAACCCTTTTCCCTCAGCGGGCGCCTCGGTGGCCGGCCTCGCTGGCCGGCCACCGGTTAACCGTGGCGAGCAAAAGAGGTGCCCGCCACGGAGCCCATTTTGGCCACGCTATGCAAATTGATTCCTGTAGTAGTGGTAGTAGAGAGTAGAGACTATGGAGTAGTAGAGCAGTAGTAGGACAACAAGTAGTAGTAATAAGAGTTGTAGGAGACCAACCAGCAGCCAGCAGCCATAGTTAGGAAAGCAGTAGCAGTTAGGAGAAGATAATAAGTAGCAGTAGTAGTAATGAGAGAGAGGAGGAGGACAACCAACAAGCAATGAAAATAAAAAACAACTATCTATGTTCCCAAGAAAAAGGTTTCAAAACATAAAAGAGACTAGCAGTTATTATAGAAAGACAACTATCTATGTTCCCAAGAAAAATGTGTACTATGAAGTTTTCATTTTAACAAACTGGAAGAGAAACCAGCAATGTGACACGTAGCTACGTAGAACTTTCATGTACACGCAGAACTACCAAAAAATGTGTGAACTTATAGTCCATTAAATTAGGTAGGAAAGTTGAATTTGCAGTTATTTACAGGCCCAGATATACAGAAGGTTGAACCAGATGCCAAATTTGGAAATTAAACAAGTTGAGGTTTCTTCTCACAAGAACACCAAGCTGTAGTGGCTTATAAAAATGACAAGCCACAGACTGCTCTAGCCGCACAACACTGTGGAAAGGGTAGCAGTTCATAACGATGATGCTGGTGATACAATGTATAATACATTGTTAAAGCACGCTAGAACAATTTCTGCGAGTGTGCCAGTTGGCAACTAGTTCATGGTATAATGTACTGCATCTAACAAACAGAGGAAATTGAAGTAAAGACTGATTAATTGAATACATGTTAAATTCAAGAGCAAGCACATATGTCACTGGTACATGGGCAAATCAATGATTTCGGACAACAGTTCAAAACGTATCACAGCAATGGAAAATAGCAAGGCTAACAGTAAAAAAAATGTGAGGCTAGGTGCAGTGCAAAGAGTGCTACAAAGGCAAACATTAACACTAGGATGTCATGCCAACTACATGAGAGATGCCTTGTGCCCTCTGCACACATGAGAACCTGTCCCTCCGGTAAATAGTTCTACAGCTGGGTCACATGAGATGGCAACGTCGAAGACAGTTACCAAAAGCACCCTTATCATGCTTCAAACACAGCTCTGTTTTTCGCAATATCATTTATTCTTTGGCCAAACTCTGCCTACAGGACACAGAACAGGCATGATACACAAAAAAATCATTTACCCAAATCTTCCCCTCCCCCCTACACATTCATTAGGGAACTCCCCAAATACTACCCACCTAGACAATTTACATGCTGCAATGATAAAAGTAAGGTGTAGAACAGCTTTGGTGGCCAAATCCTGCCAGTGGGTCGCCTCAATGCCTAGGTGCATGTTGTTTTTTGGTCGCCTCAATGCCAGTGGCCAAATGCCTCAATGTAAAGAAAGACTGCACTAGCAATAAATATAAAAAATTTGGTGCATGTCGTGTAATCCCCCACTGCAAAACATTAGGTTTAACTTATATGTTCAAGTAAGAGCTTAAAACTGGAACACCACCTGAGGCACCTCAAAATTTCAATGTTTTACACATTATCATTAGAATGTGCACACTGTTAGATGTTGCTTGATTTAATACAAATCGATTTATTTTTTGTGACAATTACTAGCTTGCTTCAATAGATAAGCTCAAACAAAACACAGAACTGGTGCTTAGGTCATGCCGCATGCATAAAAAACACTGACGTCAAAGTTGTTGATTAGTGACTGCGAGAGATTGAGTTTCCTAAGTTTCCAAAGACAACTAAGATATTTTACAAAATCACAGACAAAAGGTTTGGGTCATATGGATGGGAAAAAATTGGGATGTAAAGAGCAATCAGCGAAACTGAATATTCATTAAAGGAACCTAGAAGAAGTGAAGAACGCCAATGCAACTTTTGTATCCATACAGCACTGTTCATTACTATTCCACATGATTTCATAGCACTGTTCCCCTTTGAGAGAATCTCATGCTCCTAATACTACATAACAGTACAAAGGATGGACAACCAAAAAAAAAGAGGATAAAATTCAGGCTTTATTAATTTCAAAATCAACCATCTATCTACCAGGGAAACTATCCATAACCAAAAAAAGGAAGGCATTTTGTAGTGGCATAATTTAGCACTGATCCAAAACACTAGCCAATGCAACTTGCCGCAGCACTCATATACAAAGAAAAACAAATAGATTTAAATTCAACACATCCATTCGATGGCACCAAGGAGAACATGCCCAACGAACTGGCCATGATGATGAGAGGTCACTGCTGCTGATTGAGCCATTGAAGGAAAAACAAAAAAAACAGTGCAAAGAGCTCGAAGAAAGCATCAGCACACTCACCGGAGAGCTCGGGAAGGAGTGCGGACGCCGGTGGAGGTGCGCAGACGCCGGAGAGCATGGGAAGGAGTGTGGATGCCGGTGGAGGTGCGCGGACGCCACCTGCCGTTGGAGGTGTGGACGGTAGGGAAGGAGTGCGGACGTCGAAGAGCTCGGGCACCGTGGCCGCTCGCCACGGGAGGGAGCACGGACGGCCGACGCACCTGGGCCACGGGAGGGCGGGGAGCAGGCCCACGGCACCTCAAGGTCGGAAACCCTAGCGCCGCCGGCCGGGTGCGGGGAGGGGGCGTGGGCGTCGGGAGAGGTCCGGGGGTGCGGAGAGGGGGCGTGGGCATCCGGAGAGCTCTGGGAGGCGGCATCGGCGGGGCGCTGGGGAAGGAGTGGGCAGCCTGATGGCGTCGAAGGAAGAAGAGAGCGCCCTAGAGGTTTTCACCCGTGCACCCTTGTATTTATACTCATGCCGATTTCTAGGGGCGGCTGCTGATCCAGCCGCCCCTACAAATGCATTTGTAGGGGAGGTTCCTGATCCAACCACCCCTACAAATATTTTCTATATTTTTAAATTATTAATTCTGTATTTTTTATATCACAAAAACACAAAGTAATATAAAAACAATTGTATATATGCACAAATATAATGTTTTGTATTATTCTATATATGCAGAAATATAAATAAAAACAATAGTAGTCAAAACAATATAGAAAACAAAAAAAACAAAAATTAAAAATTTGAATTTTAAAACTTCGACTACAATTTTATGACATTAAATGAAATAAAATGAAAATATTGTAAACATAAAAGTTGTATAACTCATCAACATGTATAACTTTTATTTTAGTCATCTTGTCATGTGACTTTGTTTGAACGATTCAAATTTGAAATTCAAACAATTTCAACTTGAAACAATATTTTGCAAGAGTAAATGATTTCAGATGAAAAACTCATGAATACCAAAGTTGTAGAACTCATCAATATGTATACTTTTATGTTGATCATATTTTCATTTGACCAAATTTGAACTGTTGAAATTTTGAATTTTAATAAATGGCAACTTCAAACAAGATTTTGAAACCTTAAATGACTTCAACAATAAAAGTCGTGAACATAAAAGTTGTTGAAATCATCACTATCTACAACTTTTATTTTGGTCACTTCTTCATGTGACAAAGTATTAGTAAACATTGTTCACAAATTCACATATGACTCATAGTTTCATGAACTATACAAGAAACATGTTGATTTGTGAATAATGTTTACTATCACTTTGTCAGATGAAGAAATGATCAAAATAAAAGGTGTAGATCTTGATGAGTTATACAACTTTGGTATTCATCACTTTTTCAGCTGAAATCATTTAATGGTTGAAAATCTCATTCGAACTTGTCATTTTTTTTAAATTTAAAATTTTGAAGTGCTCAAACTTTGTCAAATGAAAAGGATGACCAAATCAACACACTAACTTGATAGGGCATGATTTTAGAAAATTCTAGGAAAAAAAACCATCACATTTGGAGTTAGTATGAGGGAGAAAGACTAGTTACAAATTTTACCCAGAGATTAAAAAGAAAAATCACAACTCCGCCTATGGTGGGGCGCCTTTGGTGTCCCAGCATAGCAGGTCCCAAGCCCTGGTAAAGGAGGAGGGTTGTGTTAGGCGTGGCGAGCCAATGTAAAAACTTAGCCACTTAAATGGAGATGAAACCCGAAAGAAAATCGTTGGGGCGTAACCCTCTTAGCGACGCGCCATATCGGAACCCGGGTATGGTGTTAAATGGGCAAGGGCCGGGTCGTCACCCCCGTGACGCGCCGTGTCGTGATCTGGGCATGGTGTCAAGTAACCAAGGATTGGGTCGTCGCTTCCTTAGTGGCGTGCTACATCGGCGCCCGGGTGTAGTGAAAAATGAGCAAGGGTCTTCGCATCAGAGTCGACGGGTGCGAAGGGTAAGGAAGCTAGTCGAACCAACTAGGATCCGTTTAGGTAGTTGGAATGTAGGGTCACTTACAGGTAAGTTAAGAGAATTAGTTGATACCGCGACTAGGAGGCGTGTAAATATATTATGCGTTCAAGAGACTTAATGGAAGGGTCAGAAGGCGAAGGAGGTGGACAATACAGGTTTCAAGCTTTGGTACACAGGGACAGTCGCGAATAGAAATGGAGTAGGAGTTTTGATTGATAAGAGCCTCAAGAATGGTGTGGTGGGAGTGAGAAGGCAAGGAGATAGGATTATCTTAGTCAAGCTTGTCGTTGGTGATATGGTCTTGAACGTAATTAGTGCGTATGCCCCCCAAGTAGGTCTCGACGAGAGTGCTAAGAGACAGCCTACGGGAAGACTTAGATGACCTGGTTAGAGCTATACCTAGTAGTGAGAAGCTTTTTATAGGAGGAGATCTTAATGGACATGTAGGTACTACAAGCCTTGAGTTTTTGAGGCGCCTTCATGGAGGTTTTGGGTATGGTAGTAGGAATCGGGAGGGGAGGAAGTTCGGACTTGGCGGTAGCTTTTGACCTGATGATAGCCAACACTTTCTTTAGAAAGAGAGAATCTCATCGTGACCTTCATGGCGGACAACATCAGTAGCTGATTGACTTTGTCCTCGCAAGAAGAAAGGACAAACGAGCATGCTTGGATTGCAAGGTGATACCAGGGGAGTGTGTTGTTTCTCAACATAAGCTTTTGGTGGCGATTTTTTGTTTTCAAAAGTGCGTGCCATAGGGATAAACAAGCTAAGATTGAAAGAACAAAGTGGTGGAAACCCAGAAAGGGGAGACGCCAGAGGTATTTAGGGAAAGGGTTATCAAAGAGGGCTCTTGGAAGGAAGAAGACGACATAAACAATATGTGGGACAAGATGGCAACCAACATTCGGAAGGTAGCCTCGGAGGTGTGTGGAGTAACCAAAGGAAGGGGACGCGAGGCTAAAGACACTTGGTGGTGGAACGAGGAAGTCCAAAGGGCTATTAAGGAGAAGAAAGAATGCTATAGACGCTTGTACCATGACAGAGTGTGGACAACATAGAGAAGTACAAGGTGGCAAAGAAGACGCAAAGCGAAATGTAAGTGTGGCAAAGGGTAGAGCGTCGAGGATCTTTATCAACATTTGAGTACTGAAGAAGGAGGAGAGAAGGACATTTATAGGATGGCTAGGGTTCGTGAGAGAAAGACACGGGACTTCAACCAAGTTAAGTGCATTAAGGATGAAAGGGAGCATCTCTTGGTAAAGGAGGATGAGATCCGACATCGATGGCAAGAGTATTTTGATAAATTGTTCAATGGTGAGAATATGGACACAACCTTTCAGTTGGATGACTCTTTTGATGACACCAATAGGCACTTTGTGCGGAGAATCCAAGAATCTGAGGTCAGAGAGGCATTGAAAAGGATGAAAGGAGGTAAGGCGATGGGACCGGATGGTATCCCAATCGAGGTGTGGAGATGCCTCGGGGACATAGCTGTAGTATGGTTGACCAAGTTGTTCAACCATATTTTTCGATCAAACAAGATGCCTGATGAGTGGAGGAGAAGTATATTGGTACCGATCTACAAGAATAAAGGGGATATTCAAAGTTGTACAAATTACTAGGGAATTAAGTTGATGAGCCATACTATGAAGCTATGGGAGAGAGTTATCGAGCATCGCTTGAGAGCAATAACGCGGGTCTCTATGAACCAATTTGGTTTCATGCCCGGAAGGTCAACCATGGAAGCCATTTTCTTAATAAGACAAGTTATGGAGCGGTATAGGGAGAAGAAGAAGGACCTACACATGGTTTTTATTGACTTGGAGAAGGCTTATGATAAAATACCAAGGAATGTTATGTGGTGGGCTTTGGACAAACATAAAGTCCCAACGGGCATAATGTCCGGGCTCATTAAGGACATGTACAACAATGTTGTGACTAGAGTTCGAACAAGTGATGGAGACACGGATGACTTCCCGATTAGGATAGGACTACATCAAGGGTCAGCTTTGAGACCTTATTTGTTTGCTTTAGTGATGGATGAGGTCACAAGGGACATACAAGGGGACATCCCTTGGTGTATGCTTTTTTCATGAGACGATGTAGTGCTAGTTGATGAAAGCCGACGGGGAGTGAAGCGAAACTGGAGTTATGGCGGAGACTTTGGAGTCCAAAGGTTTTAGACTTAGTAGAACTAAAACTGAGTATATGAGATGTGACTTCGGCACTACTACTCGGGAGGAGGAAGATGTTAGTTTGGAAGGTCAAGTAGTGCCTAGGATGGATACCTTTTGATATTTAGGATCAATGCTACAGAGGGATGGAGATATTGATGAAGATGTTAGCCATAGAATCAAAGCAGGGTGGATGAAGTGGCGGCAAGCGTCTGGTGTCCTATGTGACAAAAGGGTACCACAGAAGCTCAAAGGCAAGTTTTATAGGACGGCGATTAGACCTGCTATGTTGTATGGTGCAGAATGTTGGCCTACGAAAAGACAACATATTCAACAGCTAAGTGTCGCGGAAATGCGTATGTTGCGTTGGATTTGCGGGCATACAAGAAGGGATCGAGTTCGGAACGATGATATACGTGAGAGATTAGGGGTAGCGCCAATTGAAGAAAAGCTTGTCTAACACCGGTTGAGATGGTTTGGACATGTGCAACGGAGACCTTTAGATGCACCGGTGCGTAGTGGAATCCTAAGTCAGGATAGTAACGTGAAGAGAGGCAGAGGAAGACCGAAGTTGACTTGGGTAGAGGCAATAAAAGGAGACTTGAAAGGATGGAATATACCCAAAGACTTAGCCTTAGATAGGAATGCTTGGAAGACAGCTATTCACGTGCCTAAACCTTGATTGTTTCTGTTGGGTTTCAACTCTAGCCTACCCCAACTTGTTTGGGACTTAAAGGCTTTGTTGTTGTTGTTGTTGTTGTTGTTGTATTAAAAAGAAAAATCACAACTGTTCATGATGATCAATGATGAACAAGTGTGATTTCTCTTTTTAATCTGTGGCTAAAACTTGTAACTAGTTTTTCTACCTCATACTAACTCCAAATGTGATGGTTTTATTTCCCTAAAATTTTCTAAAATCATGCTCTATCATTTTAGTCTAGTCATTTATCTTTGTCACTAATTTTAAACAATTCAAATTTTGAATTTTAAAAAATGATAGCTTCAAACCTGATTTTCAAACACTAAATGATTTTAGCTGTAAAGGTGATGAATATAAAAGTTGTATAACTCGTCAAGACCTCCTACTTTTATTTTGGTCATTTCTTCATTTCATAAAGTGTTAAGTGATTTCATAGAGTTTTAGTAGTAATAGAGTGGATGTTCAAATAGATTCATCTGGATGTTACAAAGGGTAGTCTCACACACATGCATAAATGTAGTCTCACACACATACAAAAATATGTAGTCTTACACACATACATAAATATATAGTCTCACACGCATGCATAAATGAAGTCTTACACACACTTATACAAACACTCCACGTTCAACAACGAGCTAACCTGCTGTAACGACTTTCTCCTTGACACCTTTTCGTTCCCATGGCAATATGTCTTTGGGTAGGTTCTTTTTCACAACACTGATCTTCTTAGGAAAGTCTGTGAATAGCGGCATCTCATCGTAGTTATTGTAAGCTTCAACATCGTCCATGCCATCAACTCCAATAATGTACTATTTCTCGGAGGCAACCACGTGCTTTGTCTTCTTCTTCGGGGGGAGGTTACTTTGTGGGTCAGACATATAGAAAACTTGTGCAACACATGAAGCGAGCACCTAAGGGTCATCTTGGTAACCTAGATTCTCGAGGTCCAGGACTCTCAATCCAATCTCATTCAGTTCTTGTTGTTTGATCCAGCGACATCGAAACAGGGCCACCGTTATATCCCTTCCATAGTCAAGTTCCCATATCTCTTCAATGATGCCAGAGTATTGGATCTTTTGCCCCAATCCATCTAGAGCCTCTATTCGAACGCCGCTGTTTTGATTCACATATTTACTATCCTTTGCGTGGGTATAGTACGTATACCCATTGATGTCATAAGCATTCCAAGATGTCACTTGTCTCGATGGCCCATCCGCCAACCTACTGATGGTAATAGAGTCTATGATTTCTCTAGGTGGTATGTTTTGGTCTTTCAACCATGTAGTTAGTCGTTGCTTGTGTTGTTTCATGACCCAATCATCCGAATGGCCATTTCTCTCCGCCATAATGATAGCCAAGTGTTCATCAATGTATGGTTGCATCAGTTGTGTACTATGCAAGACACTGTAATGCGCCCGACTCACCTCTTTGTAATCATGGTCGATGAACACTTTTCTACCACTGGTGCCCTTCCCAGCCAGCCTACCCTTGTGACGAGAATCGGGTTACCAATCCCTTTCTGTACTTTTAGGTAGTCTTGACAGCACTCGATGACTTCTTCAGTACTGTAAGCCTCTATCATGGAGCCCTCTGGGTATGCTCGATTATGCACGTATCGACTTAGAACCGACATGAACCGCTAGTAGGACCACATTTCAAGCAAGTAGCAAGGACCCAGCGCCTGTATCTGATGAACCATGTGAATCATGAGATGTGGCATTATATCAAACAAAGCAGGAGGTAAACACATCTCCAGTTGGTTTTGTGTCTCCACCACAAATTCATGTAGGTCACTCAGCTCTTGCTTGCCATTCGTCTTCTGTGAGATCTTCAAAAAGAAGTAGCACATGCGGGTGATGGCCATTTTCAAGAACTCTTGCTTTATAGCCCTGATTGCAATAGGTAGAAACACTGTCAGCATCACATGGCAATCGTGAGCCTTGTAGTGTATTATTGACAAGTCCTTCATCGACACTAGCTTCTTCACATTTGCTAAAAACCCAGTCGGGACTTTGATCCCCCTTAGGAAAGTGCATATAGCTCTCTTCTCATCTGGTGTTAGGTTGAAGCACGCCGCGGGCAGAGTGTATTTTCCATTAGCCTAAGGTACCGGGTGAAGCTGTGGCATCACGTTTAGCTGCACCTTGTCTTTCCGTGCTTTCAGACCATCCTTTGACTTGCCTGTGTCCATCAAGGTAGCAATAAGACTCTCAAAGACATTCTTCTGCATGTGCATAGCATCAATGGCATGGGGGACCTCCAAGTCTAGCCAATAAGGCAGATACTGAAAGAAGATCAATTGTTTCTTGAAAGGTACGCCTTCGACAGGAAGTGTGCTTCTATCTCTGTTCGTCCCATCCGAATTCTTCTTTCCATAGCTGACGCATATGTTTTTCACCATTCTATACACGTGTTCTCCATTATGACGTCTCTTCGGAGGGGGTTCAATCTACGGGGCGTTGTCATAAAATCTAAAGAACAATTTGCTGCGGTACTTGTGACTTGTCTTTAAGAAGCGTCGGTTCCTTAGGTAAACTATCTTCTTGGATGCATCCAGGTACACCCATGTAGTACCATCCAAGCAAACCAAGCATCCCGTCTTCCCTTTGATCTGTCCAGACAAAGCAAACAACGCGGGGTAATCATTGGTAGTAACAAATATTATTGCTCTACATATGAAGTCCTCCTTTTGAAACGCATCGTACATCTGCTCCCCATGATTGCAGTCGCTACATGTGGTTGTAACTCCTAACAAGCAAGGACGAAGTAGCAGCGGCGATCAGAAGTTCAAGATGCGCGCGGAGGCCGAGAGCGGCAAGAAGCTTTGCGTGCTGAGGACTGATCGCGGCGGCGAATTCACTTCGGTGGAGTTTGCTACATACTGTGCGGATTAGGGTCTGGTGCGACACCACACCGCGCCATACACGCCACAGCAGAATGGAGTGGTGGAGCGATGGAACCAGACGGTGGTCGGCATGGATCGATCCATGATGAAGGGCAAAGGCATGCCGGCAAGGTTCTGGGGTGAGGCGGTGACCACGATGATGTTCATCCTCAACCGTGCTCCAACCAAGGCCCTCACAGGCAAGACGCCGTTCGAAGCTTGGTATGGGTGCAAGCCGAGCGTGTCCTTCCTCCGGACATTCGGCTGCATCGGCCACGTCAGGAAGACAAAGCCGATCCTTACCAAACCGGAGGACAGGAGCACACCGATGGTGTTCCTGGGCTACGCAGAGGGTACCAAGGCATACCGGCTCTACGACCCACATGGAAACAAGGTACTTGTCTCGCGCGACATCGTGTTCGATGAGAAGGTTGCTTGGCACTAGAGCAATCCAAGCATGGGGGAAGCTAGCGGCTTCATCAACACCTTCATCGTCGAGCACTTGGTCATCCACGGTGGTGGAGACGCTAGGGAAGGGATGGCAAGCACTCCGAGAGGGGTGCCAAGCACTCCAGCAACAGAGCCGAGCACTCCTAGGGCGGTGTCGAGCACTTCGGGAGGGATGCCGAGCACTCAGGGAGGAGTGATGAGCACTTCTAGAGGGATGCCGAGCACACCAGGAGTGGTGTCGGGAGGTTCTACAGTGGTGGCGACCACTCTAGGACAGGTGCCGAGCACTCCCGTAGCAGAGCCGAGGGGTCTTGCAATAGTGCCTACCACTACAAGACGTATGCCGAGCACTCCGGGAGGGGTACAAACCACTCTAGGAGTGGTGACAAGCTATCAAGGAATAGTGCCAAGCACTACAACCGGGGTGCCGAGCACTCTAGGTGCTGTGTCGAGCACTCAGGGGGAACAGGGAACTCCATCAACACTGATCGAGTTTGCCTCACCTCCAAGTGACATCACTGAGTTCATGGATGCCTTCCACAAAGGTGAGGAGGTGCAGTTCTGTAGGTTGGACGACATCGTCGATGGCACAGGGCCCTCAGACCTAGGTAGTCGGCTGCTCGTCAGCGCAGAGGAACCACCCACGTTCACGCTGGCCAAGCGTGATGAAAACTGACGACGGGTGATGCTAGAGGAGATGAGGGCTGAAGGGGACCATGACGCCTAAGAGGGGGGTTGAATTAGGCAACTTAAAAATCTAACTCTTGACTATGGCCTCTTTTTCTAACCTTAGCAAAACTTATGCAAAAGATAAACTATATAAATGTGCAACTACGGTTTTGCTAAAGTGTTGCTATCTCTACCGCAATGAGTAAAGTAATACAATCAATGTAAATGTGGAAGCTAAAGAGCAAGGTAGAGATATGCAAACTCCCGTCGATGACTCTGGTATTTTTACCGAGGTATCGAGAAGCACGCAAGCTTCCCCCTAGTCCTTGTTGGAGCCCCTCGCAAGGAATCCCTCGCAAGGGCCAAGCTCCCGGTCGGGTAACTCCGTGGATAGCCTCGAGCCTTCCCTGCGCGCAAGTGGGTCTCTAACGTGCCTTCCAGCAAGGCTCTCTCGGATGTTCACTATCAAGCTTTCGGCCGCAACGCCGCGAGCCTTGTTCCCTCTGGTACACGGTGGCGGCCACACCACAAACGCGATTGGTGTGATCTTGCAAGACTACAAGCCCCTCCGATGTACAACAATGGTGCTTGCAAGCACCGAGTGGTAAGAGGTATGCAAACATCACTAAACACTAGGCCTAAACCTAGAGCAAGCGCATGAGCGGTGGTCTAATCAACCTAAGCACTTTGCAAAGCACCTACGCTAATCGCCTAATGAATCACTAAGCACTATACAAGTGGAGATCACTAAAATGGTGTGTCAACACCCTTGATATGTTTCCTCAGCTCCACACCCCTCAAATGGCCGGTTGGGGGTTGTATTTATAAGCCCCACTGAGAAAGTAACCGTTGGGGATGAAGTCCCGCTTTTGTACTACTGACCGGACGCTGAACTTGTCCTCACCGGACGCGTCCGGTTGTCCCAACCATTGGAGCCATGAACACCTGATCGGACGCTGCCACCGTCCAGTCACCTGCCACCGGACGCGTCCGGTCGCAGTTTCACCGCTCAAGAACCTCTCTGTACTCGATCGGACGCTGTTGCTCTATGTCCGGTCGGTTGCCGCCAGCGTCCGATCCAGCGTCCAGTCGCCTGATTTGCCGAGCCACGATCGGTGCGTCCGGTCCAGCGTACACTCATTTCTGTGAGCTCGTTTCTTCATGATCTTGCGTACGGCTTGGTTCCTATCTTTGTGCTTGGACTTTGCTTGATATCTTGGGTCTTCTCTTGTGCTCCTAGGGTCTTGCTTATGGTGTTGATCATCGGATCATCACGTCGCCTTCATCCAAGTCACGTCTTGCACCCTATTGAACTACAAAACCATCACTTGCAAATTCATTAGTCCAATTTGGTTGTGTTGGTCATCAAACACCAAAATCCAAAGTAAATGAGCCTAGGGTCCATTTTCCTTACAATCTCCCCCTTTTTGGTGATTGATGACAACACAACCAAAGCAAGCAAATAATAAATTTTTTGGAATTTAAAAACTATCTACTTGCTAGTAGAATGCAATGCAAGGGGCAAGATTATATGATGCTAAAAGATACTCTATGTAAGATACTACATGAAAACTTATCTTGCCCTTGCAAATGTCCCCATGTGGCATTATGGACTTGCTAGGATGCAATGCAAGGGGCAAGATTATATGATGCTAAAAGATACTCTATGTAAGATACTACATGAAAACTTATCTTGCCCTTGCAAATGTCCCCATGTGGCATTATGGATTTAAGCCTTGCTTCCAACAAATTCTCCCCATTACTTTGACTAATCCATAATCCACTATCCTCCCTATCTCAGACCATTGGTCTACAAAATAATACTTGCTTTGGGCCCTCTAAATTCTCCCCCTTTGGAATCAAACACCAAAAAGGAAGACATTAGTGGCACAAGGCAGGGTCAAACTTTATGAACCTTTTTATGTGTAAAGTGGATTAGGTCACAAAATTTGACTATCACATTATATAGAATAAGCTCCCCCTAAATCTATGCATACATATGGTAGAAGACAAAGCATATGCATAATTTACAAATTATAGCACAAGGGAGTTTAATCTACATAATGCATGGAGAAAGCATATAAATATCAAAATGAAATCAACTTGGTGGATATTTGAAGTATGATGCTTAACTCCAGGGACTCCATTTTCCTTGCAATGAGACTACTACACACATGATAGGCTTGAAAAAGGTGTTAGTCTCAAAGTGTCCAACTTGTAGAGTAACCTCCCCCTAAATTTGTGCATACAAGTGTGAAAATACTTGTAGGAATCATGCACATTGATTTTAGAATCAATAATACCACTTGAAAGATGACATCACAAGAATGTGAGAATCAATTTCAAAGATGATATTCAGGAGAGATTATCTACAATTTAGACTTTGGCACATATTAGATGAACAATTGAAAAACAAGCTATGTGCCTTGCTTTTAAACAATTTTAAACAATGTAGGTTTGCTCCAAGAGTTAAGAATGAAACCGAGCAAGCCTACCATAAGATATACCTAGTGTATGCATGACCAAAGATATAAGCATGCAAATGCAAACCTAGGTATGTAAAATAACTAGATGCTTAAAGATACCAATTTGTAAAAACAATACTACTTGTAGGAAATACCAATTGAAAGTTAATAACATCTAGTTACCTAACATGGAAGGGAAATTTGGGTTCATAGTATTCACTAAACCACTTGGCAATGACTTTGTCCATCATGATGCACCCCATGAAATGCACCCATACTTTGCTAAGTCTCCAAATTCCCCGAAGTCCATCGGAGTTCTCACTTCCCTTTCGGGATCCAAACCTTCTTGGTGCTCTTCAAGTTGGTGATGATTTCCTTTGGTACCCAAAAGCGTTTGACCCCATTGTTGGCTTGCTTGTTCACCTTGATGGCCACCACCTTGTCATTTTTCTTCTTCTTCAAAAGATAGGGTGTGGAGGCCTTTTTGTTCACCTTGTTGGTGTAGGTGTTGGAGAGCTTGCTTGTTTGCTTCTTTTCTTTCTTCTTTGCCCCTCCCTCATTCTTCACTTGCACTCATAGGACTTGTGGCACACATAACAAACCACGGTTTATCCTTCATCAAGCTTCTTCACTCCCTTGACGGTGTTATCTTGATGAAGTTGGGTTTGCTTCTCCTTGCCTTTCACTTGAGTCAAGTCCTTGGTGAGGCGAGCTACTTCTTGCTTGAGTTGCTCATTCTCCTTTGCAACCTCTTGTGTGCATGTATCTACAACAACTTTCTCAACACAAACTTGGTTGCACAAAGGTGAGCCTAGACATAAATCATTACAAGAAGTAGAGGCATCCTTTTTAGACATGTTAAAGACAAAACTTTTCTTTTTAGATGCCTTGGTGGGGGTTGTGCTAATGGCTTCAAGATTAGCAACTTTATTAGTTAGCTCATCACAATGTTTGCACATGGTTTCCATTTTTGCAAGCAAACTTTTATAAGCATCTTGTGAGCTAGCTAACTTTTCTTTTAGTTTTTCATTTTTCTTTACAAGTTGCTCATCATTGATTGTGCATTCATTTGTTGTTACACTAGCCTTAAGTTGCTCAATTTTAGTAGATAGTTCAATATTGAGATTAGCAAAGTTCTCATATTGTTCAAGCAAAGTTTTATATGCTTCTTGTGAACTATGTATCTTTTCTTTTAAGCTTTTGAACTTCTTTTGTTGACTAGTGCAAACTTTAGCATAATTAAGATTTTGTTGCACAATTTCATGATAACAAGGCATATCATCATCACTATCACTCTCACTAGAGGATGAGCTTTCGTTACCTCGTGCCATAAGGCACACACGAGAAGAGCTTGATGATGAGTGCTTGTGGCCTCGCCTCTTGTGATGGTGTTCTTCTTCACTTGAAGAATCATCCCATAATCTTATTGATGTGAGGGCTTAGTTCTTGCATGCCTTCTTCTTTGTCTTGGGTGTGGGCTTATTTGGACAAACTTCCACAAAGTGCCCCAACTCGCCGCATCCATAGCATCCTCTCTTTCTTTGCTCATTTCTTTGATTGGTGAAAATGAGATCTTGAATTTAGATAGGCACACACTTGACATTGACCCTTTGGATCATCTTCTCCACCTTGTTGATTAATTTGATTGATTGATTCTTCATCAAGGTTGGAGGTGGAGGAGGAAGATTGATCATCATCACTTGAATCTTCTTCATCATCATCATTGTCCTCATCTTCTTCTTCATCTTCACTTGAGGAGCTTGAGCTTGAGCTTGTCTCAACTTGCTTGCCCTTCATCTTCTTTTTCTTGCTACATGCAAGAGCTTTGCCTTTGCTTGATGAAGAAGCTTCTTCTTGACCCATCTTACGTGACATTTCAAATGCCACTAACTTGCCAATGACTATGTCCGGGGTCATGGTGCTCAAGTCCTCCATATTGTGAAGGATGGTGATGATGCTTGCATATTTCTTTTGTGGTAGCACGGAGATGATCTTCCTCACGATGTCCGCATCATCTAGCTTCATTAATCCTATTGAATGGAGCTCATTGATAATTAGATTCAAACGTGAATACATATCACGAACAAGCTCATCATCATTCATTTTAAAGGAACCATAATTTTGTTTAGCTAGACAATGTTTTTGCTCACGGACATTACTTGTGCCATCATGGAGCTCTTGGAGTTTTAACCAAATTTCATGTGCCTTATTTAAAGTGAATACTTGGTTAAACACATCCATGCTAAATGATTCAAACAAGCAATTCTTAACTCTAGCATTGAAATTCATTTATTTTTCATCACTCTTTGTGGGTTTTTCGGGATTCTTGATGGGTTTCATCCCGTCACAAGTGACTCTCCATACACCCAAATCAACCGCCTCAAGGTGGCAAGCCATTCTAGCCTTATAATAAGGAAAGTTAGTGCCGTCAAAGTACGGAGGCCTAATATCCATCACAACCACTCTAAATAGCGTCGGCTCAACGGCGGTTAAGCCAAAGGTCCAAATTGAGCCAACCATCTCTGATACCACTTAAAGGGGACCGTGATGCCTAAGAGGGGGGGGTGAATTAGGCAACTTAAAAATCTAACTCTTGACTATGGCCTCTTTTTCTAACCTTAGTAAAACTTATGCAAAAGATAAACTATCTAAATGTGCAACTACGGTTTTGCTAAAGTGTTGCTATCTGTACCGCAATGAGTAAAGTAATACAATCAATGTAAATGCGGAAGCTAAAGAGCAAGGTAGAGATATGCAAACTCCCGTCGATGACTCCAGTATTTTTACCAAGGTATCAAGAAGCGCAAGCTTCCCCCTAGTCCTCGTTGGAGCCCCTCGCAAGGAATCCATCGCAAGGGCCAAACTCCCGGTCGGGTAACTCCGTGGATAGCCTCGGGCCTTCCCCACGCGCAAGTGGGTCTCCAACGTGCCTTCTGGCAAGCCACTCCTGGATGCTCCCCGCCATCTTCACTATCAAGCTTCCGACCGAAACGCCACGGGCCTTGTTCTCTCCGGTACATGGTGGCGGCCACACCACAAACGCGGTTGGTGTGATCTCGCAAGACTACAAGCCCCTCCGATGTACAACAATGGTGCTCGCAAGCACCAAGTGGTAAGAGGTATGCAAACCTCACTAAACACTAGGCCTAAGCCTAGAGCAAGCACATGAGCGGTGGTCTAATCAGCCTAAGCACTTCGTAAAGCACCTACGCTAATCACCTGATGAATCAATAAGCACTATACAAGTGGAGATCACTAAAATGGTGTGTCAACACCCTTGGTATGTTTCCTCAGCTCCACACCCCTCAAATGGCCGGTTGGGGGTTGTATTTATAAGCCCCACTGAGAAAGTAGCCATTGGGGATGAAGTCCCGCTTTTTCTGCTACTGACCGGACGGTGAACTCGTCCTGACCGGACATGTCCGGTCGTCCCGACCATTGGAGCCGCGAACACCTGATCGGACGCTGCCAGCGTCCAATCACCTGCCACCGGACACATCCGGTCGTAGTTTCACCGCTCTAGAACCTCTCTGTACTCAATCGGATGCTACTGCCATGCGTCCGATCAGTTGCCGCCAGCGTCCAATCCAGCGTCCGATCGCCTGTCTGCCGAGCCACGATCGGTGCATTCGGTCCAGCGTCCGGTCGCTCCTTCCAGCGTCAATCACTTGTGTGAGCTTGTTTCTACGCGATCTTGCGTACAACTTGGTTCCTATCTTCGTGCTTGGACTTTGCTTGATATCTTGGGTCTTCTCTTGTGCTCCTAGGGTCTTGCTTATGGTGTTGATCATCGGATCATCACGTCGCCTTCGTCCAAGTCACATCTTGCACCCTATTGAACTACAAAACCATCACTTGCAAATTCATTAATCCAATTTGGTTGTGTTGGTTATCAAACACCAAAATTCAAAGTAAATGGGCCTAGGGTCCATTTTCCTTACAAAGGTGATTGGGGAAAACAAGACATGGTAGCTCGTTGATCCACCTCTAGGATGCCGTTCGATCAGCTTGAAGTGGGTGTACAAGGTCAAGTGGGACAAGCTCGGCGCCATTGTCAAGCACAAGGCGCGCCTTGTTGCTCGAGGCTTTGTTCAGCGCGAGGGCATAGACTTCGAGGAAGTCTTTGTGCTAGTAGCGCACATGTAGTCTGTCCGTTTGCTACTAGCCTTGGCAGCAGCAAAGGACTAGCGTGTCCATCACTTGGACGTTAAATTGGCCTTCCTCAATGGTGAGCTAGCAAAGACGGTTTTCGTCAGGCAACCTCCAGGTTTCGCCGTCAAGGGAGAGGAGCATAGGGTGCTCCGACTGTGTAAGGCGCTCTATGGGCTGCGGCAGGTCCCACGAGCATGGAACGCCAAGCTTGACGCCACGCTGGGCGAGCTTGGGTTCCAACGGTGCGCAACCGAGCACGCGCTCTACATGCGACGACGTGGGAAGGAGGAGCTCGTTGTCGGCGTGTATGTGGACGACTTGATCATCACCGGCGCGCGCACGGAGGACATCAACAGCTTCAAGCGTGAGATGGCGGCTCGTTTTTGAATGAGCGATCTCAGCGCACTCTCCTACTACCTCGGCATCGGTAAGATAGGGGAAGGAGGAACTCACGCTTGGTCAGAGCGCATATGCCCCGAAGCTGTTGGAGCGGAGCGGCATGGCTGAGTGCAAGCCATGCGTGACTTCGATGGAGGAGCGGCTGAAGCGGACTAAGGCCAGCACCACGGCGAAGGTGGATGCAACACTCTACCAGAGCATCGTCGGCGGTCTACGCTACCTAGTCCACACGAGGCCGGACATTGCGTTTGCCGTGGGCTACGTCAGTCGCTTCATGGAGGATCCCAAAGAGGATCACTGGGCTACGGTGAAGCGGCTACTGCGCTACGTCAAAGGGATGGTGGATCAAGAGATCATCTTCCCCAAGACCCGTGGGAGTAGGCTATAGCTCACTGTGTTCAACGATGCAGACATGGCGGGGGACATCGATGGACGGCGGAGCACCTCTAGAGTACTCGTCTTCCTCGGTCGGCTCCAATTTCATGGCTGTCGCTGAAACAGAAGGTGGTGGCGCTATCTACATGCGGGCGGTATATGTAGCAGCGACGCCACAATGGCGTGTGCTTGTTGTGTGTGTCTGCGCCCGCTCTTTGCCGGTGAGCTGACCGGTGCGGAAGCTCACCCACTAGCACTAATGGTGGACAACCAGCCCACCATCGCCCTCGCAAAGAATCCGGTTCTGCATGACCGGAGCAAACACATCGATGTAAAGTTCCACTTCCTCAGGGACTGTGTCGATGGAGAGCAGATCGTCATCGAGTTCGTCGAAACTGGTCGGCAACTCGCGGACGTCCTCACCAAGCCACTCGGACGTCTTCGACTCACGGAGCTGAAGGAGATGATCGGCATGGAGGGGGTACAAGGGATAGCATTAGGATTAGGGAAGAATTATTAGATAATCTACTGCTTCCTTGTGTGAATACACAACAAGGGAAGGCGACGCCGAAAAGGCTCCCTGTTGTGGTACTGTAGCCGCTGTAGAGGCAGGCACCGAACAGCTCACCTATCGTACTGTAGCCACATGTAGGGACAGCTGTAAAAGTCAGTCCTTCTATGTTATCTAGTCACAGTTGTAGCAGGGCAGCTGTAATAGGACTAGATAAGTAGAGTTGTATATATAGTTTGCCGCTGCAACTCAACAAAGAGAATTCAGTTTTATCATCTCCTATACAGGGCTTCGGCCAACGCTGGTGCTTGTACTGTGTGTGTATGCTCTGTTCTCCCTCTTCTTCTACCTCTAGCCATAGTGAGTGTGGTCGGACGGCCTCTGTCGTGCTCGGCCGTGGTCGACAAGACTGATGAGTGGTCGACAAACCTCAGTCGGTGATCTTGTGGGACAACATTATTTGGTAGCATTAGGAAATCATGCAATTGACGGTGACACTTTAATTGCTGGCATGTAAAACCAGATATGCATATATTGTTCGTGCCTACTGATTTGAATAAGTACATACATAAATATTGTTTGGTGATCAAAACATTTATGTGAGCCAAAAAGTTCCCATATGACCTGACTGCCAACATGGGCACTGTTTGGTGAATGTTTCGCTCTCTAGTCCATCTTGCTTCCACACTGACATATAACTATAAATAGACTCTGTTCCCCTTTTCTGTTGTGAGGATCAGTAAGACGAAAACAACACATTTCGAGGCATCACATTTGCAGCTGCAAAACTACATGAATATAGTCCTAAATCTAGTACCATGACTCCATGAGAATGGGATGCATCCGGATTTCCTGCTGTGCGAGCAGTACTGATCATACATGTAGGCGCGTACTGGCCAGGATCGACAGTAGTGAGAGTGGATTGGAAGCTATGATCTGAGTAAACGTGCCTGCATCGAGTTGATCAGGCGAGCGCACGGTCATTCGATCACGGCATCATCAACAGACACCGAGAGTCCATGACCCGCACGGTGCCATGAGCCTAGTGGCGATCTGCTCAATCCTCTTAGGAAAAGTCAAACATCACGGTGTCACGTACGGGACACGAGAGACGGAATGAGTGCGCTCAATCGCCGACCAGGAATCAATACTTGGGGATGGATGGTCTGCTGTTGCTCGGCATTTCCACTTGGCCTCTTAGCTAGGCAATACTTGGGTTTGGGCCCCCTTCTGGGCGCTGCAGCAGGATATCTCCTAGCAAGCATGGAACAAATTTGAGGTGTAGTGACTGACAGTGGAGCTAGCTAATGCAAAAGCAATTCTCAGAGCAAGAGAATTCCCTGTCATGGTGTGACACTTCACCTACATGCAACCGTGCTGCAATGTCTAGCGTGTGTCCGTGGTGCTTTGGTGTTTTCACCAAGCAAGTCGATACAATCCAATACAAAGGCAAAGGAACCCCATCTTGAGACTGTGTGATGCTTAGAGAATGGCGTCTGTTAGATTTCATAACTTGTTTGGTTCATGATCTGATTGGGCTCGAGGTATGTGGCGTCTTTGGTCAGGTTCGTCAAGCATTTCGGAGTAGTTAGCACTATGAAGACCCTATAATTTCTACTTTTCTTAACTTGTGTGGTACAAAGCTAAAATTATTTTCTATTGGTACTGGGAAAGCGCTGGCTCCTAGTTTTACTTATATGATTAAAAATCTTTTCTTTTTATTGCAATTAGGAAATTATTTTTTGTTTGGTGGTGGGAGAAGCAGACCACGCACTTTGGCTGTAACACTGTAATTAGTAGACATAACAATCATTGTACTATGGCTGTCCAGAGAACATTTTGAATTTTCTGCCCATGTATGGCAGTATAAAATCTATTTATTATTAACATCTGTAATATAGCCTTTATTCATTAAACATCAAAAGTGGTTAGTAAAATAATAATGTGAGCCAAAGAGCCAACCTGACTTATGCTGGTCCTGCATCTACACTGACTTATAAATATAAACTCTCCCTCAACGGTTGCATCAACCAGTAACATACAAACACTGTGTTGCATAGCAAGGTTTCTCCAGTAGGAAATAGCATGATGAAGTCCAAAATGATTGTACTATGGGAATTGGATGCATCAGGAGTTCGAGCACCACTCCAACATTTATTGGTCGATGATATAACACCAGCCGCCTCTACAAATCGATTTGTAAGGACGGTCTGGGAACCGCCCCTACAAATACATGATTTATAGAGACGGTATGGTAGGGACGGCTGGCCGAGCTGCCTCTACAAAGCCTCACCAGCCGCCCCTAGAAACCATTCCTGTAGTAATGCCAACTAGTGGCGAAGCATGATGTTAGTGCAAAGCTGAGGGTACAAAATTTCTCTGTGGCAGTGCCACACCACTACTCTACACTACTAGATAACAGACTTTAGAACGATGTTCCAATTTGGCATTAGCCTCGGCATTTTTTGCCCCCGGGATTAAAGGACCCTTAAAGGTCCCTGCCCAACGGTCATCCGCGGGGCAGGGATCTTTAGTCCCGGCTGATATTACCAACCGGGACTAAAGGTTGGTAATACCAGCCGGGACTAAAGCTTTTAGTCCCGGTTTGGGTGATGCCCCAGGAATAAATATTAATCTTTAATCCCGGTTTGGCCCCCTAACCGGGACTAATTATCCCGGCCCATACACCAGCTCATTTCTTCCTCCCCGAGCCCGAGCCATTCCATTCAAACTCGCTGCCTCTGTTCTTCAGCTTGTTGTTGTTCTTGCTCTCTCCCCCTCCATTGGTGTTGCTCTTCGATTTTGGAGGTAACAAACTTAATCCTCTTATATTTTATCAGTAGCTTATCTCATTTTGCGATGTAAATGCATATGTAACTTTATATGTTGGACTTTATTATGATTTTATATGTCATTTTTAGCTCAAAATCACATGATGATTTACATATATGTTTGGATAAACAAAAGTTAAATTAGTTCATCAAAATCACGCCTCGCTCGTCTTCACTGGAGCACGCGCCATCCTTGTCCCCGGCGACTTACGTGATCTTAGAATTAATTTTTCCATGAAATGAAAAACTTAGAAAATAGTTAGAAAATTGTAGAAAATCCGTACTAGTTGAACTTGCGGACCGTGTTCAGCTCGGCGAGCATGTTCTCTGCCGAGCGGTAACGGACGTCAAGGAGGAGCTTTGATTCTACGAGGGAGAGCGGCAACAGTCGTGGAAGACCGTGTTTCCTTTCTCGTAGAATCGGAGCTCTTCCTTGGCCAAGTACGGTGCCGTCCGGTGGAGAAATGCTCGCCGAGATGATCACGTAAGCAAGGTCGACTAATACTAGCTAGATGCAATAATGTGAACTCTAGTGTTGCCATGTAGCCTGCTGCTCACAATGTAGCACGGACAATTGGCCATTAAGCGCCAGGTAGACAATGTGAAAGACACTAGACAACTTAATGAAGAATAAGAGGTGTTTGGAGTGTTATTTACCAACGAGAAACTGTGAACATACGTGTATTGAGTGTTCATAGCAAGCCTATGTTTCTTTAGTTGCTGTTACATGCTTGCAAGGATAAAAGCTCTTGTGCCTCATGCACCATAAAAGCCTATGTTCAAATCTTTTCTTAGCCAATTCAAGTTCTAATCATCGCGTTATTGTGTAGGTCTGTCTATAAACGACTTTTTTGACATTTTGATTTAAAATAGGTGAGATATAAAACTTTTTCACTGCTGCAGATCGATATGTTGGATAAACATGGATTTTTTTTTGGAAAATGGAAACTTAGCAGTAAATATTAGTGTGTACCGACATGTATATACCCTCAAATATCAAGATTGGTTGGTGAAACACAGATGACATGTGTCTATCCTGCTTCTACACTGACATGCACTACTGGAAACTCGAATTGCGATTTTTCTGTGCGTTTTTTCGGTACGCACAGAAAAATTACTATTATTCTGTCGGTTCCAAAATATCCCGACAGAAAAATACGAAAACCCACATAATAATTGTATGATTTTTCTGTGCGTGACAATACACACACGGAAAAATCAGCACTCTCGAAAAAAATTCAATTTATTCTGTGGGTTCTTTAAAAACGCACAGAAAAAATATATACACGCACAAAAAAATATATGCACGCATAGGATAAATAAAAAACAAAGAAGTCCTAACCCTAACCCACCGCCACGCCGCCCCCAAACACCCTCGCATGCGCACGCACTTGCAGATCCGCCGCGCCGCCCAAACACCCTCGCGCGGCCCTCCTATCCCTGCCCCGCTTCCTCTCACTGCCTCCCGCCGACGGCCGGCCCCGGCCCCTCCCCTCCTCTCCTCCTGCCGGCGGTTGGCCCCGGCCCCTCCCCTCCTTGCCCCGCGCCGCCCCAAATCCGCCGCGCCGCCCCGGATCCGCCGCCTCCTCTCCTCCCGTCGGCGGCCAGCCTCGGCCCCTCCCTCCTTGCCCACCTTGCCCGGATCCGCCGCCTCCTCTCCTCCCGGCCAGCGGGCCTCAACCCCCCCTCCTTGCCCCCACGCCGCCCGGATCTGCCCGGATCTGCCGCGCCGCCCGGATCCGCCGCCTCCTCTCTCCTCCCGCCTGCCATCCCCCCTTCCCTCCTTGCCCCGTGCCGCCCTCCGCCTCCTCTCCCTCCCGCCGCCCCCCTTCTCCTCTCCTCCCACCGGGCCGCCCCGCCCTCCCCTCCTCCTTGCATCACCCGGATCCGCCACGCTGCCTCGGATCCAGTTGTGAACCATGCCAGATTTCTTCTTAGTATTCCTGTCTTCCATTCCATCTTGCTTCCAGAAATCCAGTTGTAAACCATGCCAGATTTCTTCTGAGTATTCCTGTCTTCCATTCTTCTCTGTTTGCTCTCCACTTACGCGCTTTGTTTCATTGATGCAACAGTCCAGCATTGATGGCAGCTTTTATGTTACTTCTGTTGGGATGCCAAATAAGATGTTCTCTCGCTGTCGACTCCCAAGGTATGGCTATGGCATTTAACATTTTCGCCAAATAAGATGTTCTTGATTAGCTGGCATTAGATAAGCAATTTATATATTTAAACTGAAACTTTGATTCTGAGTGACAAGCTTTCATCAGAGACATACAAATTATTTGCTATGGACTAGGTTATCTCTACTGACCACATAAGTGGATCTTAGACATTTGGCTCCCTGTCTGTCACCAGTCAAATGTTTGAATTAGAAACTCTAGAAAAAATCTGCGCAATAGATAATAATGCATACCAATGGAATGGTCAGACCACCTGCTTGACCCCACTAATTAGTGCCCTTGTAATATTCTCACAAAGAGGGGCATAAAAGCACTTCTATTGCAGCTTGGAGATGCTATGAAAACAGTATCTTGAATATCTTACATATATCAACCTAATCAATCATTTTGATATGTAATATTTGCGGAGCTGAGATGATATGGAAGTCTTGTGTCGCGCTGCTCTCCCCTTCCCTAACTATGCCTTTTGACTTTTTTTTTGTTTTGTACTACTCTTGAGTGGCTGTGATGAATCAAGTTTCCATTAGAGAACTTCTGCACTTTAGCACCTTATGAGCTAGTACTTGGGATATTTTGTTATGTTTGCTGCTTAACTAGGATGGCTTGTACCAGCACAAGCAACCGGTTCTGTGGCCAGTTCAATTCCCATTAGAGAGAGATAATTAAATTAAGCTCAATGTAAAATTAAGTTGCAGTTGTCATACTGATAATGGGTAAATCTGAGTCATTTCTCGATTTATTTTGCTCTTGTTCTTTTGCTCTAGGTGAGGAAGGAGAAGCTAGGGGATCGAATGTCCAAATAGAACTGGTCTTGTTTGTTCGTCTGATTCTGCTATTGCTCAGGTTGATATGGCTCAGGTTTACAGTTATCATGTTTTAAATTATGCCTTTCTGGACATGGTTGATCGATGGATTAGTAGCATACTTAATAGTGAAGTAGTTGATAAGTAGAGTTTAGAAATTTCCTTGGTGTTGAGATGGTAATGCTTTTGAATTTCCTGTTCCTGCTTTTTTCAGTGAAAAATGAACCGATTCCTGTGAAATTCTTATATGATTCCTTAGGGCAGTTTGTTCCTACGTTTCTCTTATTCCTGTGTTTCTAGAAGAATTTTGCATTCCAATGAGGCCCTAAACCAGTTTCCTGTGGTATATAACAAGCCTAAGGTAAGTCATGTAGCAATTACCAATATATTTAGGTCAACTTTGCCACTGCAAAACCACGGTGAAAACACTAATATAGTTATTTACACTAAAAATACAGATTATCACATTCTTAGTATGCTGGATCCTTGTAGGAATGTATTCTTAAATTATATTTGTATTTTTTAAACAAATATCAATGCCAACAATCTTGTTTCAGGGTGTCTCAAATCAGAACAAAAAACTGAAAAGAAACATTCAGTGAGGACTGTTTTATTTGTGAACTTCCAAAGAGTTTTGTGTTTGTTTATCAACTTGTGTGCTCTTGGTATTTATGTGATTGCATTTTCTTGGAATTTGGAATTATTGTGGGCATGGCCATAACACATGCAGGGTTCATAAGCCAGAAGTGGAGAAGCCTAGAACCAGATCAGCTGGGAACTATCCAGTGTCCTGAATCTATAGTTAGACATATAGTATGGTGGAAATTAACAGGACTCTTGAAGATTATCTGGCTAACTCAAACTGAAGTTCCATTAGCTTGGTTTTGAAAACTGGAGAGATTAGATCTCCTGCCTCAGTGCTTCTCCAAGTTCTGGAAGCAGCTGCTTCACTCCTATTTTCTGTATCCTAGTCAAAACAAAAAGGATTTTTCCATGTAACAAGCTAGTTGCTATTTGTCATTTGCTTAGGCAGCCTCTCAATTCCTTCTGCTACTCTGTTTTTCACCCTTTCAGGAGGAAATCCAGAAGAAAACAGGCTATATAGTAAGGCGGGGAGATGGAACATTTGATGTTGATGCAAATACATCGATAGATGCCTCTCCTCCCGCTTCTCCTTGATCCTCTCCAGCTCCCTGAACCTCTGCTGCAGCAGGGCGATGGAGGAGAACATCACCTGGCCTTCGCTGCTCTGCACCCCCATGATTACTGAGGAGAGGGAAACTGAAGTAGTGAAATTCATGAACTGCTGTATTGATGCCGGAACATTTGGACATCATCTACATGTAGCCTAGATGCTATGAATGAATGTGCTGAACATTTGGACTCCATCTTTATATGTTGTGATGAAATTACTATATGGACAGTCCATATTTTAATATGATGTTGCTACTGTTTCCAAATAATTATTGTATCCAATTTGCTGCATGGGTAAGTGTATATTATTCTGTCGGTGGTCTGTTAACACCTGACAGAAAAATACAATTTTTCTGTGCGTTCACCTAACCCGACAGAAAAATACAATTTTTTCCTGTGAGTGCACCTCTGCAACTCTGACGGGACAACACTTACAAAAAAATGATTTTTCTGTTGGGTTTTTCTTTTTTCTGTGAGGAATAATGCACAGAAATTTTATTTTTAATCTGGCCAAACACAATTTTTCTATGTGCGTAACACCCACAGAAAAATTGTTTCTGACAGCGAACACACAGAACAATTGAATTTTTCTATCATTATATTTTCGTGTGTATTTTTCTGAGGGTACACCGTCAGAAAAATATTTTTCTGACGGTATTCGCATTTTTTTGTGTGAAGAATGTGAGTTTCTAGTAGTGATGTACATATAGACCTTGTGCCTCATCCGTTGCATCAATCGGTAGCATAGAAGGAATGTGTTTCATGGCTGAATTCAATAGGAAACTCTGCATCCATATAGTCCTAAATGATTGTGTCATGGGAGTGTCCATGATCCTATCCTGGTGGCAAACAAACCAGCCATGCTGGAGTCTCCAATACTGAATCGGGTCTCCAGCCATATAGGACTCATGTTGTCCAAAGCAGGTGCTGGCATTGGGACCCTTGCAAAGCCATGAACAGGTGAAGAAGACAGGAACTCTTCGGCCCACCTTTCTTCATTCAACACGTCACGGAAGACAAACAAAAGAAGCTATGGTGTCTTTCTCCATTGCCCAATTGGATACTGTGTTGCGATATTTATATGCATGCGAGTTGTGGGGTCAACTTCCAGATTAAAATAAACCCTTTTCTCAACAACTATATTGACCGAATATTCATATAGACTTCCGCTAATATAATTACACAGCCCATAGGGCAAACCAATATTTACAATTGTGACGACCTAAAACCCAAAATATTGAACACCCCTGCCCCCTTTTGTTCTGTCTTTTGTGAGATCCAAGTGTAATTAAATCAGAAAATTTATAGTTACCAGGGGGCATTTAATATTATTGCCCTACTTTTGTGGTTAAAGAATATAAAACTGCCATAATGTGGTTGGCCTACGTAATGGATGGTTAGGTTTCTCTAATAAAGAAAATATCAATTACTATTACGTGAGGCAGACAGTACCTATATATATGGCCTATGTCTATTCTGCTTCCATTTTTTTTTCGAGAACACAACTTTACGTGTATTTCGTTAAGAAGAAGAGAGCTGAAAGAACGGCGAACACGACGCAGCTATGGGAGAACCCATAGTGCAGGTTATAGAACAACAGAGAAAGTGGTTAGAAACCTAAATGACAACAGAAATAGAAAGAAAAGCGGTAAGGAGAGGTCCTCCACCACAAGCCTAATAGACTGGACCTGCAAATGAAAAATGCATCAACGCAAGGCTGTCAACATAGGAGACGAAGCCGCGGTGGCAAAGCATCCACCGAGAAGCGGCTGCAAAGAATCCGCCCGAACAACACGATGGCGCCAAGACGACGTGGCAAAGTATACACAGGTGTAGAGGCTCAACACGCACTTAGCAACATTTGCATGAGGGGGGAGCCCGAAGCGACACGGCGGCAAAGCATCCGCCCAAGCTGGCAAAGTATCCGTCAAGGAAGCGACATCAACAAAGTATACGCTGCAAGAACCAAACGACTGCGGCAACACCTAGCAGTCTGAACAGACTCTTGCAAAGATGGGCTTGAAGCACACACAGGCACAACACACAACGGAGCAGCTCTGGCGAGAGTAGTGGAAGGCGTGCTACAGTAGTGCTCCAGCAATGCCTTTAGGAAGGATATTGACATCCATGGACGCCAATATCGCTGGAGAAGCACCCGAGAAGGTCTTTCGACCCCGGCCTGCCCCCGACGAACAGAATCACCGACGACACCTTCACGAAGGTAGATGGCGCAGGTTGCATCACCGCCGCCGGCCCGGTTTCCCGAAGGAACCGGGCGGGGTTTTCACCTCGACATTGTACATCCACGAGAGCAGGCCCCCATGGCACTTTCAATGGCGGCTCCACACCATCAAAATGGGCACCAAAAGCGCATCAGCCTCCATGCTACCACAGGACCGGCCAGTAGCACGCCGTCATCTAGCGACCCCGGCAGACAGACGACCCATGCTGGCAACGAGGCAGGCCACCAGAGGTACGGCTAGCCACACTGGCAGGCAGGGATGCTGGCCGCTCACCGGCACAGGCAGGGTGAAGCCAGCCACCTCAACGGTGGCCGCCCCTATCCATCTGCAGCATGGGGCGGCCCACCGAAGTCCACGATGCCCCGCTGAGGTCGCATACCGCATGAGCCACGACCAAAGCCAGCACTTGGGAGCAGCTACGTCCTCCGACGACTGGGGAGAAGGCTGTGGCCAATGTGTCGCACCGGAGGTGACCTCCCGGATGACGAGCGAAGCCGTGCAGGGGGCGCACCGACTGGACTGCCGCGTTGAGGACGCATGGCGCACGGGCTGCGACCAAAGCTGGCGATGGGGAGCGGCCCTGTCCTCTGGCGGCTATGGAGCCGGCCGCGGCCAACGCGTCGCACGTAGGTGACATCCCGAACCCCACGCGAAGCCGTGCAATGGGGCGCATCGACCGGCCGCGCGCATGCAGCCATCCCATTTCGCCCGAGCGCGAGTTGGTGCCGGAAAGCGACGGCGCCAAAGAGGGAGGCAGCCCCGGCGAGAGGGAGGTAGATCCAGTGAGAGGAGCGGCAGATCCGACCATGGTTGACCCGAATCCGACCATCCGGCCGGCCGACTCACTCTCAAGGGAGCTGAAGAAGGACGGCGACCCTGGAGAGGGGGCCCAGATCCGGCGATGGAGAGGCCAGATGCAGTCTTAGGGTGCCGGGATCCGGCCCTCCGGCCGGCCGGCTCGCCGGAGGAGCTCGAAGAAGAGGAATGGTGGTGGAGGAGTGGGGGTGAGGGAGCGGGAATGGGGGAAGGATGGGGCTGTTACGGGAGCCTTTTTTCGGGCCGCCGCACGCTGATGGGCGGCGGCGGCAGCTAGGGAGGGGGATGGCGGGTTGCTGGAGCGCTGGCGGCTAGGCACCCCCCGAGTCGCACATTGGGAGCGCTGGGGGGAGGGGAGAATCTGGTTGGTGGACTCAAGAGTCACTGCGAACACAGCTGTCCTTCTGCTTCCAAAATGGCGTATAAATAGACTATTGTGCCTCATATGTTTGATCGATAAGTAAGACACAAGTAGGGTGGTTCTAGGCACAATATTTGCAGTCATGAGATTTCATACATATTGTCCTAAACTAGTGTCATGGGGGTGGGATGCATCTGGAGTTCTAGGTGCAACAAAGACAGGGCTGAAGGAGTGCTGTACGGTGTAGTGGCTACGATCTGTAGCGCGAGCAGCTCGGCAGTCATGATGTAGGTGGACGTGGATCATAGGAATCTGGCTGACAGGTGCTGGCCACCAGCGAGTGCTTAGTCGAGTCGTGGCGCGTGTCCAGGATTCGGAAGAGACCAGTCTGTTTGCATGGACGCTGGCGTACATCATTGGTTGACTGCTCCTGGTTCTCCAGCTTCGTGCTGGACATTTGCTGGAAGTTGTTAGCATCTAGATGTGTTAGCTGCAGCAATTTGTGCACGTTATACTAATAAAATAATCTAGCATAGCCAGGAAGTTTAGTAGTTCTGTGTGTGTTGTGCGTGTGATCTGACAGCCCGTTGTTTTATGCTGGGCAAAAAGAAAGGAGCATGAAGAGCGAAACAAACATACCCATAATTATAAAAAAATCAAGATATAATACCACGAAAATCAAGGCCATGAAATAGAAAATTTGACTAATTAGGATGAAACCGTAATCAGGAATAATAAACGTTTTGTCCCCTCTCTGATCAGCAAACAATAGATTTTCAGTTTAATCATTGTTGCATTGACAATTTCATAGAAGAATTATATAATCATTTATAACATTTTCCAAACATTGGAAGCACTGGTTATATAGGAAATGTTCTTGGATCTGGCCCTACCTTTTATATACTATAAAAAATCAATTTAGGAAATGATGTATTTTATTTAAAGAGGGTAGCCTTAAATTTGCCTCTTTCACATGAAAGAACCGCAGATAAGAGACACAGATAAATTGTCATCAGTGTCTCTGATGTGAAATCAAGTTTCAGAGGCGGGCTTATGTAACTAATTACCAAATTTTAGATACCGAAGAAGGTCTTCTATATAGTCACAGTGACAATGTAGAATGGTGGTAAGGAGGGGTTAATTACATGGGCATCAGGTCACGCAGTTTGAATCCTGGAGAATGCATGCACACTTATAGGTATTTTGTCTCGTCTCTGATCAGCAGATAAAATAGATTTTCAGTTTAATCATTGTTGCATTGACAATTTTATAGAAGAATTATATAATCATTTATACCATTTTCTATACATTGGAAGCACTGGTTAATAAGAAATGTTCTTGGATCCTGTTGGGACAAAGATATATGAGCCGTGGAGGCTGAGCACCACCCTAACCAAAAAACTAATGCTTGGGATTGTTTAACTGCCAATTTGCAGGGGCCCTGAGAAGAGCCTTCACCCGCACACCCCGATCTGGCAAAGGCCTGAGGGCGACGGCGAAGGCTCCCAAGAGCAGCAGGCCAAAATGCAAGGAACGTGGCGGAGGCGACAAAACGGCGGCGGAGGTCCCTGGTGGCCCAGGCATGGAACGAGGCGACGGCGGAGGTCCCTTGGGAAGAGGCCTTGAGATCAAGAGAAGCCTCCGCTAGCTGAAGAAGAAGCCTCCGGAGGCTCTTTGGCTCCAGAAGGCAAATGGTCTGCCAGAATGCCTGTAGCTAAGGCCCATGAAGCAAAGGAGGTGGAGATAGAGGAGACCGAAGATGCCCTTGATAGATTGTATCTAGATCGGAATATTCATAAGTATATGCCTTAATTAGCTGTCAAAGGGGAAAGGTGTAAAGGAACACCCTAGTGAATAGTGCCCTATAAAAGGGAAAACCAAACCCCATGTAAGGAGAGAGGTTGGTGGATGCATTTATGAAACCCTAATTGCCTTGGTCGCACTTATAGTCCTGTCATTCAGATCCGAGCCTTCACCCGAGCTGAGGCTCTACCCTGATATCTTCCTGACGGGAATCATTTTCCCAACAGATCCGGGCCTAGCTTTTTTACCATAAAAATCGATTTAGGAAATGCTGTATTTTATTTACAGACGGGAGCCTTTAAATTTGCACCTTTCATGTCATAACCGCAAATTAGAGACGCAGATAAACTGTCATCAGAGACGCTCGAAAACCATGTCACCAATATTATGTCTCTGATGCGAAACCCTGTTTCAGAGGCGGGCTTATGTAAATAGTTACCACTCGCAAAATAAAGTAAATAATTACCGAATTAGAGATTATTTGAGATACAAAAGAATGTCTTCTATATAGTCACAGTGATTATGTAAAATGGTGGTAAGGACGGGTTAATTACCTGAGAACTGAGGTTACGAAGTTTGAATCCTCAAGAATGCATGCACACTTATAGGTATTTTGTGCAAAAATCATGTGGCTTGTGACCGTGATGCTTAGCTAGTAGATATGCTTCTCCAAGGATTGAAAGAAGTTGCTACCTGTCTCTGCTATGGCCAAATTATTTAAAGATGTGAGCTGCTTAAGCTGGTCGCCTCTATAAATAATTTCATAGAGCGAGGCAGAGGTGGTTCCTTTGCGGCGTTTGTAATGGGTATTTGTACAGGCCAATTGGCAAAGGAGGACAATAAAAACTGCCTCTATAAATCACTTCTGATCGTCTCTATAAATCTTTTTTGCAGTAGCGTTAATTACATATGCTCCCTCTATTTATTCACTGGCCACTATACTATGCGCTGCATCACCCATGATAATGAAAACAACTAGGAGGTTTTGACTTGGATGGAATGCCTGATAATTGACTGAAAATCCTCATTCAGTGCAACATTTTCTGAAATTCATCTCTATAAAGCAGCTTTATGCACCAGTGTTCATCATCTGCATGTTGGAGATTGTGACAGCATTGAAATCAGATAATCTTTAGTCAGGTTCGTCCAGCATTTTTGGAGTTGTTAGCTTTACAAAGACCCTATAAATTCTTCTTTTCTTAACTTCAGGTACCACGTACTACCGGATTCAGCTTCTTTGCCGAGTGCCTCAGGCACTCGGCAAAGGCCGATATACACTCGGCAAAGCCTTTGCCGAGTGTTACACTCGGCAAAGGGCGCTCGGTAAACAGTTTATCGGTAAAGACCTCTTTGCCGAGTACACTTTATCGGGCACTCGACAAAGCCTTTGCCGAGTGCTAATCTGACACTCAGCAAAGAAAAGTCGCCGTGACGGCGAGCACCACCGTGACGGCGGCTTTGCCGAATATTAATGTCAAGCACTCAACAAAGGTCGCCTCTTTGCCGAGCGCCATTGACTCAAACACTCGGCAAAGATGGCCACTGTGCCGAGTGCCACCGGCTAGACACTCGGCAAACAGGCGACCTTTGCTGAGTGCCTGGCTTGTGGCACTCGGCAAATATGTGATGTTTGCCGAGTGCAATGGCCTTTGCACTCGGCAAAGCATGTTCCCAGGCATGTTCTCAGGTCGTCACTTTGCCAAGTGTCATGGCCATTGCACTCGGCAAAGTGACTGAAAACAATCTTTTTTATTTGTTTTTTACATCCCATCCAAACAAACAGAAAATATATATAACAAACATCACCAACATCACATATATATCATCAACAGCACATATATATCACCAACACCACATATATATCATAAACGTCACATATATATCACAAACGTCACATGTCTCACAATATATCACAAATAAGTTCACAAGTAATCCAAGTGCTCCATCATCTACAACCACAATTGCAAATAGCGAAGGTGGCGGAACTACACCCATAGCGGCGCCAAGACTTTGCATGTACTGAAGAATCTCCGTCATCCTACGCTGCTCGGCTAACGCACTATCCTTAGATCCTTACATCTTTTGGGTCAAGAAGGTTAATACGAGACTGATCTGAAGGAGCAGACTTGGACATCTGTCACCAAAACAGAAGTCAGCACAGTACATGTATAGAGCACAGTAATCAGGTAAGTAGAAAAATATGAACCAGCTCAGAACATAATTCAAAAATTAAATGCATATCTAGCAGTATTGTTAATCACCTTGGAGAGACCATCAGTTAGGGACATAACACGAGCCCCTGCTGGAGGAATAAGAGCTTCAGGAACCTAAACAATCAAACCAGAAGCCAGAAGGTACTCTAATCTAAGTATAGCATAGATAACTTAGAAGGATGTGAAATTGTGTATATGCATGACATTTTGCACACCTTAAATAGCAAACCCCCTCTCCTGCCAAGCAAAAAATATAAATGAGTTGTCATGAAAAGACAAACTACTACTGGAACTGCAAAAGGCGGGACAAAAAAATTTATCTCACCCTCCCAATTTCTTCCACTTTCTTCCACCATAAAGATTATTTACACGCTCAGCTATTTCACGAGTTAATTCCAAATGTTGTGTTTGATCTTCACCAACAGGTACCAGATCGGACTGCGATCATTCAAGTAAGCCATTGTTCATATTGAGGTGAGAAAAACAAGGGAATAAATACAGCTGAATTGAAATGTTGCATTCATGCTACCTAAATGAGCTGTTAATAATTCACCTGGTACAAAAGGATGTCAGAAGCCATTAGAACAGGATAAGTCAAAAGTGCAACCCCAACATTTTCATCACCCTGATAAAAAAAAGCATCAGTAGTACTATTATAGTCAACCTTAAAAATCTGGAATATTTTTAACACCATAATGTAAGGCATTGAGGGATTTTGCAAGAATGGAATCTGACTCCACCTTATCACTACATATGGAATTAATGCTTCAGTAAAATAGTAGGGCTAGAACTAACAGCTTTAAATTCTTCTTTTCTTAACTTCAGGTATACAGTATGAAAGTTCCATTTTCATAATTTTGTGAGAGTGACAAAATCAAACTGTGTTGATAGTTGAGATGCCAAAAGTTAGACAGTTTTGAGGAACCAAAGTTAGACATTTTATATAGTTGCTGAGCAAAATTAGACAAAGGTAAGAATTGAGGGGCAAAAAATGGACTTAATCCTTACTTATTTGTGCAGACATAGCGCAGACCCCAAATATATCATGAACCATTAAAACAGTTCTTTTCATTTGGGGATTAAAAATTCTGTTTTGTTGGTGGCAGGAGAAGCAAACCAGAAACCACGCACATCGCAGTGACACTCTCCGGCCAAGGAACATTTTTTGTGCCCATGCATGCATCGCAGTATTATATGAAACTCTATATAAATCTATTATTTGTGCCTGGTTTGTCAGTATTAGTACGTATGTAGATATAGCCTGAAAAATTAAAAACTGTTTTATGAAATACTTATTTGAAACAACATGGCCTGTATTCATTCGGGTTCTACCACACACTTGGCGGCACTCTAAGGAACATTTATCGTGGCCATGTACCAGAGTACAAAACTATATATATACACGCCAAGATTTGCGCCTGCCTGGTTAGCATTATATTAGCATGTATCTACAAATAGACTGAAACATCAGAATTGGTTGGTGAAGACCTTATGGGCTACAGAGCCAAGGTGGTTTGTTCATCGATCCTGCTTCTACACAGATATATAAATATATAAACTATGTGCTTCCCATGTCCGAATTGCATCAATCAGTTACTTACAATCAAGCGTTATGTCGTAATATTTGTTGTTGGAAATCGCGTTGCATACATAAAGACCTAAATTATTGTATTATGGGAATGGGATGCATCCACATCTGGAGTTACATTCTTGAGTTCCAGTGCCTAAGGATGGAATAAATTTGATGTCACCAGAGCAGTCGCTAAGCACAACACCTTACAAGCAAAACATTGAAGAAAAACTTTTGAAATTTTCTTAGTAGGAAAACCTTGCACATTGCAAGCTACAACTGTGTTCTCTGCGCACTGGCAACAATGTTGGAAACTTTATCTCACTACTGGATTCAGGTTCTTTGCCGAGTGCCTGAGGCACTCAGCAAAGGCCAAATTGCACTTGGCAAAGAACACACGGCAAAAAATTGATCGGCAAAAACCTCTTTGCCGAGTGTCTTTTATCGGGCACTCGGCAAAAGCTTTGCCGAGAGCCCCAGGGGCACTCGGCAAAGAAAAGCGACCGTCACGGCGTCGGCCCCGTTGACGGTGGCTTTGCCGAGTGCCAACCCTGCAGGCACTCGGCAAATTTTTTTATTTTTTTAAAAAAATTCTTTGCCGAGTGCCCGCTGGCCCAGCGCTCGGCAAAGTTTGAATTTTTTTTAAAAAAATCTTTGCCGAGTGCCCTCTTGTCGGCACTCGGCAAAGTTTGAATTTTTTTTTAAAAAAATTCTTTGCCGAGTGCCCTCTGGCCGACACTCGGCAAAGTTTGATTTTTTTTAAAAAATTCTTTGCCGAGTGCCCTCTGGCTGGCACTTGGCAAAGTTTGATTTTTTTTTAAAAAAATTCTTTGCCAAGTGCCCTCTGGTCGGCACTCGGCAAAGTTTGAATTTTTTAAAAAAAAATCTTTGCCGAGTGCCCTGTATCCGGCACTCGGCAAAGATGTTTTATTTTTTTTCTAAAAATTCTTTGCCGAGTGCCCCCTGCCCGGCGCTCGGCAAAGTTTGAATTTTTTTTAAAAAAAATTCTTTGCCGAATGCCCTCTGGCCAGCACTCGGCAAAGTTTGAATTTTTTTTAAAAAAAAAAATCTTTGCCGAGTGTCATGGTATTTTGCCGAAAATGAAAATGGCACTAATGAGAAATATGTCCGTCCGTCTCATGTCTTTATTTTGCCGAAAATGAAAATGGCACTAATGAGCTAGATAAATATCTGCTCATCTATGTTTGTTGCAGCTGCAAAACTACCAAATAGACATGAAATGCATAAATCATAGAGGCAGCAAGTGGACAGTAGTAGATTTTCTAAAGCATGATAATGACATTAAAGTTAACCAGGATACCAGAAATTAGGGAATAATAAAGTCCACACTTTTCTCTAATGGGGTAATGTAGCTCATACTTTTCTCTAAAATAAAGTCCAGTCACACAGGGTAACAACAGGTAGACCAAAAGAACAAATGCACTAATACCTTTCTTAATTTGAAGTTCGTGTCCAACAATTTGCTGAAGTATATTTGTTTTGGAATGCAGTAATTTTGCATTGGACAACAATTCTGTGAAGGCCCATTCGATAAGAAATTCAGAAAAACATGCAACCCGAGATATTTTACCATAAACGGCAGAAGGGAGTACGGGAGCCCAACCTAGCAGACATAGCACCTCATAATCATGTGCCAAACTATTATAGAAAGTAAAATGCAGTCACACCTTTGAACACCCTCAATCTTCTTTCTTTCTCTTAGTCAGGACACAAATGAATTTATCAACCTGGCAAACTATATTGGTTGCCTCCACAACTATATATGAAGCAACATGATCTGTGAATGGTTTCTATTTGAACTGCCACTGTATCTATACTGTAAAAAGCACATTGGAGGAACAAGGAAAAATAGATCAATGTAGCCTAACAGTGTGGCTAGGCAAGGCAGGCCCAAAATTACCTATGCTATCAATTGCGACAGTGCCAAAAACAATTGGTGGAAAAAAAATAAAATCTGCTTAAACAAGAGCAGCAGACTAATGGTACCTCTAAGATAATTTACTCACCCAAATTAGTTCTATGACCCTAAATAAGGGCGTTAACCTAGAGAAGCTAAACTTCGCGTTGGATGAGAGGGGCTAGAGATTTGGGCAACAGCTAAACTTCACACTGGACATGGGAACTCGCTAAACCACTGACACATCAAACTGTATGTATGAGGTGCTAAAAAATAAGAAATATATGGACGGGACAATGTAAAGGGAGTACCTAGGAGATATAAAAAGGAAAATGGTGGTAGTATTTTTTTTGGGTTACATAATCCATCCTAATTAATCATCAACATTTGTGAATAAACCATAGTACTCAAATCATATGTAATTAACAATAGCACATAGATACATAGGAAGATCAGGAATACAACATACTGAGATATGCACCAAAGTCTTGGGACAGATCAGATTGTTTTGTGCAAAAGTAAAAGTCGATCTAATTGATGATCAATGTCCTTACCTTGTTGATCTTGAAGCATCCAAAGAGTTGTATACAACGTTGGTCTTCCCTTTAGTACCTAATACAAGACACTGCACGAGATAATACTGCAATAAAATAAGGGACGAAGCTACAGCAATCCGGAAACATGTAATGTAGAGTTATAATTAAGTATTTTCAGCTCAACCGAATTTTAAGTATAGACTACATGTAAATAAATAAAAAAAGCAATGTTCAGGTTAGGTACTATTGACTATACCATCATATATGCAAATACAAATAAAACATCTTGGTGGCTATGTACATCTCAAGGGAACTTCACAGGTCATCACTCACAACTGACGAGAACCAAACCACCAAAAGTATGCCATTTCTTTAACAGACTAAACTCGCCTAGATTAAAAGGACAATAATCCAACCTGACCAATCTAACCTTTAAACGACAGGAAGGGTGGTAAGATTAACAAATGGCAGAGGTCTGCCCAGTCTTGCACTCTGTTTTAGTGGTTATAGAAAGAACTTTTCCGATCCACATATGTCTTGTGTGATGAGATTAAACAGATAAATGTCAAAAATAGGTACGAAAGAAATGGATCTCGGGGTAAAAAATAGCCAGGACATGGATAGTAACGTCTCCATCACAAATGGAACCTCTCTATTATTTTGCAGATAGAAAATACGGATTTCTGGCCACCACGATTATCAAAGGCCGGCACAGATAAAGCATCCAGCACAGGCAAGGTAGCCAAGAACAGCACTATCCACCAACCAAATTTTACAAGCAAACCGCACCACGAAATGCACATGTAGTGGGTACCAATGATCCTTGGTGCCGCACAGAATCAAGCACAAATCCACCAATCAATGCATGAGGTAGAGATTCAGTTCATGTGAAAATAAACATAAACGGGGGAGACCAAGCGATTATACCTCTCCTGAATGAAGAACAGAAATCCAAGGAAAGATCCTCCCTTCCTAATAATCTATGCAGGCTTCGCGTCTGCTGTCCTTTTCCTGTCGTTTAAGATCTCTGGTGTTCGGTCTGTGTAGCACACAAGATATCTCAGTTTATATATCTATGAAAATTATATGTGGCCAATCATGTTGTATTTGGTCCGAAAATAATTTTTTTGATATAATATTGGAAGGACTGTTTTTGTGGGAAAAATTGTTCAATGGCCTATCAACATAGCTCATAGTTCACAGGAAATGCTGGCAGGTATGAGCTGCGCTATGTGGCCTCATATGTCAAATAGATAGCAGAACCTAAAGATTCACAGTACAAAAAGTTGATTTTAAAATTGTCTAGTGTGAAGTATCTAGCATACTGCACACACTAATTAATCACAGAATGTTTGTAAGCCAAGCAATGACATTCATCAATGCACGTAACTGGCTGGGTCGAACTGCACTCGCATCATCAGCCATGGCACAAGAGGAAGGAAAATGTAATCAGAGAAGAATTAGAAGCAAAGAAAAAAAGTAGGTACCAAAGAACCTACGCAGAAGGATCATCCAGTTTGTCCAAACTACGTTGCCTCTTCTGTGAGGTCTGCAAAAGAGATTATTCTTAATAAATGACTAACGTGAAATTTTAATCTGCAGCTGCATTTGAGATAATGGTTCATATAACAAGCAATAAGATAGCATGCAAAATTGAAGCGTATGTGTTAATTGGTACCAATAAAATTGCAAACCCACCTCCATCTCCAAAGTGAATAGCAGAACGGGCCAGCTGCAGAAGTCCACCTGCACCTGAGGAGGAGCACAACGTGTTTAGCACGAGACGCAAGGCATTGCTGCAAAAAAAGAAAAGGAAACAATAGGCATTGGCAAATCGAAGCACGGATCTGCAGCTGAGTAAGCAAGACTAAAATGGCATTAGTAAATCGAATCACGGATCTGCAGCTGACGAAGCACGACTGAATGAAAACATCAGGCATTTTATTAGTAAATAAAAATCTATGCCGCGCGCGGTGCGGGGAGGGGCTGCGGCGCGCGGCGGCGGCGGCGGCCCAGTGGCTGGCGGGCGCACGGGCGGCGCGGGCGGTGGCGTGTGCGTGTGTGCGGGGTGCGTGGCCGGCCCAGGGGTTAAATCCCCTTTGCCGAGTGCCCCCGATCGGCACTCGGCAAAGGGTTTTTTTTATAAAAAAAATTCTTTGCCGAGTGTCCCAGATCTGGCACTCGGCAAAGATTTTTTTTTTAGAAAATACTTTGCCGAGTGCCTCTGACACGGCGCTCGGCAAAGATTTTTTTTTTCGAAATGTCTTTGCCAAGTGCCCCTATGAAGGCACTCGGCAAAGAGAAATTTTTTTAAAAAAAAATTCAAAACCCTCTTTGCCGAGAGCCTTATTCTTGATTTTTGGACTTCTCAACAAGTTTCATGATTTTCGGACGTCATTTGTTTTTTATAGAATTTAAAAACACTTCGCACGTAAGTTCGCGGTCATGTTTCATGAACAAGATGTCCGAAATTTCGGATCCGTTCCTGGATACGGCCTCACACTACACTCAGTAGCATGACTATCATTTTTTGAATCATTAAATTGCATTATTCACGTGCAGTTTAAATTTATATTTTTTGAAAAAATTCAAATAAACGAAATAAAGTAACTAAATATATAAAAAAGCCACAAAAAAACCCAAATTCTAACTAGGAGTTCCTGGTACATTAAAAGGGCTGCACAAAAAATTTGAAGGTTAAAATAAAAAAAAAAAAAAAAAACTTTGCCGAGTGTCGGGGCATGGCACTCGGCAAAGGGGGTCTTTACCGAGTGTCAAGAATAAGGCACTCGGCAAACAAGGTTCTGAATTTTTTTTTAAAAAAATTCCCTCTTTGCTGAGTGCCTTCACAGGGGCACTCGGCAAAGACATTTCGAAAAAAAATATGCCGAGCGCCATGTCAGGGGCACTCGGCAAAGTATTTTCCAAAAAAAAATCTTTGCCGAGTGCCAGATCTGGGACACTCGGCAAAGAATTTTTTTTAAAAAAAAGAACCATTTGCCGAGTGCCAATCGGGGACATTGGGCAAAGTATTTTCAAAAAAAAAACTTTGCCGAGTGCCAGATCTAGAACACTCGGCAAAGAATTTTTTTTAAAAAAAAACCTTTTTGCCGAGTGCCTAACAGCAGGCACTCGGCAAATAAGGCCGTGGCCGAACACCGTTACGCGGGGTAGCCTATGCCGAGTGCCATGCTTTTGGCACTTGGCAAAGAAGTCCTTTGCCGAGTGCCGTGCTTTTGCTGAGTGCCCGGCACTCGGCAAAGAACTCTTTGCCGAGTGTAATTCTTTGCAGAGTGTGGTCTTTGCCGAGTGGCCGATTTTTGACACTCGGCAAAGCAGTTTGCACTCGGCAAAGATCCCGTTTCCAGTAGTGTCTTGGATGATATTTCGGTCAGCTGTGTTGGAGCATGATTAATATACATTAGCTCTCCAATTACTCATTGTCATGGTGTATATGGATGGCAAGAAGCAATCTTATTTTCAGAGGAATTCAGTCGTCGCTTGAAAGTGGGATGGTGAGAAGCAATCTTAACGTATGTTGTTCGAACGAATGCCTATATATATGCTATGGTCATCCTGCTTCCACACAAACATATAAATTAGACTCTCTGTCTAGCTCATCTATTGCTTCGTTCCACCAGTATAAGACACAAATAATTTGTTTTGAGGTGTGGCATAACATTTACATTGTTGCAAAATTGCATGCTTATAGATCTCAACCTTATGTCATGAGAATGCATGGAAATATAATGAGATGCATCCGGAGTTGCAGCTGCAGCAATGACCTGACACGAAGGCGTGCAAGAGGTTTAGTTCCCAGGTTCAGAAGTCATAATGTGACTGCCCACAGAAGCAACTATGCGTTAACGAGCACATGAGTGTTTGATATATACGTGTCATAAGAATCAGACTTGACTAGTCACGTGCAATTTCACAGTTTTTTTATCCTCTTTTGATAGGTGTCATCGGGATCAGACCTTTTGTCCTCTTTCGCCCAATCATAAAAATCATACTTGCCCAGTATATATTGATATGTGGTGTGGGCGCTTGAAATACAAGCTTGCCGTTGGATAACTAGAACTATACAAGCTGTTAGCAGTCATAAAATTGTAGGCTTCTATTATGTGTAGAACTCGATACGTGGTTCGGGACTTCCCTATGGTTGCTTCTTCCGCTCCTCTTCTGGGAGTACCCTACAGCTTTGTAAACTAACGAGGAACTGGCTTGTGTCGTTCCATCCATTATAAGTTAGTAGCACATTGAATTTGTACCCTAGTGTCCACGTAGCCAGCCTTATAGGTTTATTATTTGGCAACAGTGAACTTGGGTTGACTGAAAGGATTGCCTTATTGTAGCTTCACTCATTTGAATTTTTCTACGAAGACTCTGGTTCGTCTTGTTCGTTGTTCTGGGGTTCAATTGTTTTCAGTTCTTCATTGATGCGGAGAAGTGTTTTTGCTCTTGTGTTTGTCTTAGCTGCTTGTAGCTCTATTTCCCTTTTGGTCATTAATTCTTTGAATTCTTGTATACGAGCTTCTTCTTAGACAAAATTTTCTGTATGACACACTACTACAAAAAGGATTTCTATAGGTGTCATCATTTTTTCTATCAAAGGTGGTTCTATTTCTAGCCACCTAAACAAATATAGATAACGACCTGTTAGTGTACTCAGTTTCTAGTCATAGTTAGACTCTTTATTTTCCATTATTTTCTACACTTTCATATCCTCATGTACTTCGATATAAACACCTATTGAGTTAATGGAAAGTTGAATTGAGTTTATCCGCCAATACGGTATCAGAGCAAAAGGAAGGCGCACGTGGCGACCTTACTAACAAGCATGACACAATGTTTCTAACTCTGTTTTCTTACAAGCCAAATGTAAAGAAGATGCCAAGTGAGATAGACTCATGGCCAAGATGAAGCGTATGGCGGACGCTCTGGGAACTTTGGGTGAGCCGGTCTTGGACCGCATCTTAGTTCTAAATGTTCTTCGAGGCCTCAACAAATGGTACTCACCCTAACAAACTAAAAAGACCATCAATGACTGTAAAAATAAGGCCCTATATTTCAGTGATGGCTGCAAACACTAGCCGCCTTTTGATATAGGATCCTATTTACAATTGCGAATGTGAACTGCTTGTTGTGCCACCTAGATTCAAAATTTTACATCAGAAGTTCTTGTTTATCATACATCTTTATCTCTTCAAGCCTTTACCTTCATGCCTTTGCTCTCTCTCTCAAGCATACAGCAGCCATCACTTTCTCTCTTATCTCTTTTCTCTCCTCACAACCACTGGCGAGGGATGCCCGCTAGCGGTACGCCACCTGGTGACGGGACCAGCCTCTAGCTAGCGTACAGATTCGTCCAGCATTTCAGAGCAGTTAGCTTTACGAAAGACCCTATAATTTGTACTTTTCTTAACTTGTGTGGTAGAATGCTAAAGTTATTACCTATTTGTATAAACATAGCGACGGCTCAGAATATTACTTATATGATTAAAAATCTTCTCTTTTTTAAGACAACTAGGAATTTTTTATTTGTTGGCCGCAGAAGCAAACCATTAACTTTTGGCAGTGTCATTGTAATTACTACTCAGTAGACATATCAATCGTTGTACTATGGCTGTCCAGGGAACATTTTTAATTTTCTGTCCATGTATGACCGTATAAAAGATATTTATGTACGTCTATCATTTCTGCTGGTTAGCATTATTACACATATCTGCATATTGCCTCAAACGTTAAAATTGGTTGGTAAAATAGTTACATGAGGCAAAGAGCCAATATGACTGTGCTCATCCTGCTTTCTACACTGAGCTATATAAATATAAACTCTGTTTGGCCGGTTGCATCAAACAGTAACATACAAACAATACATTGCATACAGTAACCATGCAACCAATGCATTCGCTAGAATAGTAGTTCTAGTAGGAAACTGCATGCATGAAGTCTAAAATTGGATGGTATCATGGGAATTGGATGCATCTGGAGTTCTAGCACCACTTCATCATTTCTTGGCCGATGATAGAACAAATTTGAAGTCTGGCAAGTAGTGGCCAAACATGATGCTAAAGCAGAAGGTCAAACATTTCCGTGTGGCAGTACCACACCACGGCAGCCAAGCAACACTGTCGACATCCGTGACGCCTGTCCATGATCCTCCAGTTGGGTCTCCTCACGAACTGGTGTCTCCTCGGCTAGCAGACCAAGCAGCTCAGCTAGCAAATCGAGCATATGGGCTGCACCCCATCCTTCCGCCGATGACATGAAAACCAGAACCGAATGATGACAACTCTGATGACAACGCTGAAGTTAGTCAGGTTCGCCCAGCATTTTCGGAGTTGTTAGCTTTAGAAAGACCCTGTAATCCGCTTCATGGTACTCCGATCCTCCCAAGATTTCCACTCTCTTGAGCTCAATGAGTTGTAGAGAGCCAAAAAAAAAACTAGCATCATACAGCTTCTCCATTATGCGTCTATACGGGCACATTTCTTCTCCAAAAAGGCCCTCTGTGTAGACGAGGCGGGGGCATGAAGCCGCTATAGGGCCGGGCTGCCACGGCACGGGGGCGCATGGCTGCTGAGCTCGCTGAGGCGCAGGTTCGCTTGGGCACATGGCGTGCGGTCTCCGGGCTGCAATGTCGTGGGGGCGCACGGCCACGAAGTGCCGGAACTACAAGGGCGCGTGGCCGCTGCGTTTTGCCACGCGGGTGGCTTCGAGATAGAGGAAGCTGAAGGCACCTACGCACGGAAGTTTTGCGGATATGGAAGAAAGTGGAGGAATGAAAGGGAGGAAAAAATAAATGAAGAAAAGCAAAAAAAAAATGAAGAAAATAAAAAGTAAAAAATAAGGGCATTATAGACATCTTACCTTTTTATCTACCATGGGGAACTGTTTTGCCAAATGTTTCACTAAAACAGCTTCAATTTTAATGGTGGAGCTGCTTGTCGAGCTGAAATAGCAAAAAACCCTGCTCCACCAGTGAAGCAGAACTGTACCAATCAAGCCCTGTAGTACGAGGCTGTTGGGTAGATTAAGAACTGTTGTATGGCAATGTATGGCAGTATAAAAGCAATTTGTATACATCTATTATTTCTGCCTGCTTGGTTAGCATTATTACACATATCTGCATATTGCCCCAAACATCAAAATTGGTTGGTAAAATAGTTATGTGAACCAAAGAGACAATATGACTTGTATTCATCCTGCTGTCTATACTGACATATAAATCTATAAACTATGCTTCATCAGTTGCATCAAACAGTAATATACAAAGCAATGTAATGCGTTGCGTAGCATAGTATCTCTAGTATGCATGCACGAAGTCCACAAAGATTGTATCATGGGAATTGGATGTATCTGGAATTCCAGCACCTCTCTGACATTTCTTGGCTGATGACGGAACAAAATTTAGGTGTGGCAAGTAGTGGTGAAGCATGAGCCTAAAGTACAGGAGCGGTTAAAACTTTCTGAATGGCGGTGCCACACCACAGCAGCCTGCTGGGAAACTAACCAGACAAGACAGTGACTCCAGGGACCATGGCAACTATAAACCGAACTGGCTCTCTACAGACAGATTGGTCTGCCTCGCCACTTCATGCATTCTCATTGTTGATATGTCGCGCTAGCAGCCGGAGGACTCAGAGATGCTGAGAGCAGATGCATGAGAACAGTTCGTGCTTGGCCTACGATTGCAGCTTGTTCCGTATTATAACAATTTCTAAATGTTGTCTGCTATCAAGTTGTAGATTGTGCCAAAAAATTACAACTTCGGTATAAATCATCAGGCTTTGCCTCAACAGTTCCTTTGATGCCTCATCTAAGGGACGATTTACACGCCTTCTGATAGAGAAGGACACTAAAACCGTCTCAGAAAATCACTTTGGACCACGTCATCTACAAATCAATTCTATAGTAGGGTTAATTAGGTGCTCCCACTATTTATACATTGCTGAATGTACTATGCAGTGCATCACGCATAATAAAGAAGACAACTGCGGTAATTCTTGCCTAAATAATTTGAACATCAGCTTTTCCATCTTATTGCAGTGAGAGAAAAAAATTGGCAAACGCTGATTGACCGAAAATCACATTCAGTGTGTTGAAACTTGAAAGCTGTCTACTTGGACACAACTCAGTAATGAGGACAGTGGAACGATTAAACAGAGAAAGCAGTACAGTGAAACAGAGGAATTCATGTAACCGGAAGAACTTCTAAGTAATGGATTTTATAGTACTGATCAAACATTTTGATTTTGTGCCTACATCGTTAGCATTAGTATGTATCTGCATATACTGTCTAACATAAAAAATGGTTGGTGAAATTCTTCATGTAAGCTGGAGAGTGCCAATATGGCTTATGTTCATGCTAAAATCTACACTTACATATAAAAATATGAACTCTATGCCTCATCAGTTGCATCAGTTGGTGACATACCATATAGTCCTCAAAGACTGTATCATGAGCATGGGATGCATCTGGAGTTCCAGCTCTACAATGGAAACCCCAATGCCTAATCTGGGATGGAACTAATTTGAGGTGTGCTACCAGTAGCAGAGCATCATGGTAAAGCAAAGCAGAGGGCCAACAATTTCTCAGTGGCAATGGCACACCATGCGTACAGTGGCAAACATCACATTTGTCTGACATGTGTGTGCGAGTTTCAGAGGCGCTTGGAAGGTGGAAACGCCGTAGACGGGCGTGTTGCGTGTTGATTGACTGAATGGCTGGAAAAGCCCCAGCCGTGGCTTACATAGGGGATGTTACACCTCAATGAATGGCCAGGAGATAATTGAGGAGGTAAAAACAGCAACAAACTATTCCTTTCCTTTACAATAGCTAACTACCATATCTCCTGGCCTTTTCTATCTTTGGTGTATACGATCACAATTACAACCATGCATGTTACATATTCTAACACTCTCCCTCAATTGAAACTTCCTAAGTTGAGATTGTTCTTGAACATCTCCAAGTTCCGCACCGCCAGTGGCTTGGTAAAGCCATCTGCAATTTGATCTCTTGTAGAAATATATTCAATATCAAGTAGCCTTTTTGCTACTCGTTCACGAACAAAGTGATAATCTACCTCTATGTGTTTTGTTCTAGCATGAAAAACGGGATTTGCTGAAAGATACTTAGCTCCAATATTGTCACACCACAATTTTGCTTTTCTTGGTGCCTGAATACCCAACTCATATAGCAAGGTTTGTATCCACATTACCTCTGCAGTGGCATTCGCAACCGCTTTGTATTCAGCTTCCGTGCTTGATCTTGACACTGTAGTTTGCTTCCTAGCACTCCAAGAAATAAGATTAGATCCCAAGAAAACGGCAAAACCTCCAGTTGACCGCCTGTCGTCTTGATCTCCTGCCCAGTCTGCATCTGAAAATGCACTTACAAGAAGAGAAGGTGACCTACAAATTTTGAGTCCAATCTCCATAGTGTGTTTGAGATACCTTAGTATTCTCTTTACTGTAGCCCAGTGAATAGTAGTAGGTGCATGCAAATATTGGCAAACCTTATTTACAGCAAAGGAAATATCTGGCCGAGTCAAGGTTAAATATTGCAGACCTCCTACAATGCTCCTGTATGCAGTAGCATCTTTGGGCCCAAGAGGATCACCTTCATGAGCAGACAATTTTTCCGAGGTGGACAATGGTGAGCTAACTGGTTTGCACTCCATCATGTTTGCACGCTGCAACAGTTCTCTAGCATATTTTCCTTGTGTTAACAGAATGCCATTATTTATCTTCCTTACCTCTATACCAAGGAAGAAGTGTAGATCTCCCAGATCTTTGAGAGCAAATTCCTTCCTCAAATCCTGCAACAGGCATGCTGTGGCTTCCTGAGTGGAGCTAGCAACAATTATGTCATCAACATAAATAAGAACATATATAGTGACAGATCCTTTGTTGTAATAAAATAGAGATGTATCAGCCTTTGATGCTTTAAAGCCCAACTGACACAACTTACTACTCAACCGTGAATGCCACGCTCTTGGTGCTTGTTTAAGCCTATATAAGGCCTTGTCAAGCTTGCAGATGTACTCACTCTTTGACTTGTCTTCATAACCAGGTGGCTGTTTCATATACACATCTTCTTCTAGATACCCATGAAGAAAGGCATTTTGGACATCTAATTGTCGTAGGCTCCACCCTCTAGAGACAGCAACAGACAAAATAGTTCTGATGGTAGCTGGTTTCACAACTGGGCTGAAAGTATCCTCATAATCAATACCATAACGTTGTCTAAATCCTTTTGCTACTAGCCTGGCTTTGTATCTATCCAAACTCCCATCAGATTTCCGTTTGACTTTATATACCCATTTACAGTCAATGACATTGATACCTCTCTTTGGTGGAACTAAGTGCCAAGTTTTATTATCAATCAAGGCATTATATTCTGCATCCATAGCTAGTTTCCAATCTCTACTGTTCAGAGCTTCATCAAGGGACTGCGGTTCACCAGATGCTGTGAAACATCCATACCTGACCGTGCCGTCTGTATAGACTTTTGGTTTGCGAATACCATCACGGAGCCGTGTTCGTGGTCCAGGTGGAGTCTCTGTGGCAGCCGCAGAAGATCCATCGCCAGGTTCAGGCGCAGAGGTGCCAGCAGTAGAGCTGTCAGTGGCAGCTTCTGTTCCCCCCGTGCCTGCAACAGGGTGGAGCGTCGGGGCCGGCACAGCAGGATGTGTGGCCCCGCTCGGTTGGTGCGGCGTAGCGTCCACCGGGGTTGTCTCCGAGACAGCGGCAGGAATGGTACTGGCGACTGTAGTACCAGCAGGAGGGGACGCCGGATCCTCCTCAGGTTCCGTGCTAGGAGACAAGGAGCTCCCCCTGTTATCACATGTTGCATGCTCACTGTTAGTAGTTTGGTTAGTGAAATCAAACACGTGATCATTTAACTGTTCCGTCTCAAGAGAAGGCACAAGACCGGATGGGAGAAGTGCAATTTCAGCACGGAGACGGGCTCCTGCATTGGAGTGAAGAGTGGAGAAGGGGAAAACTTCTTCATCGAAGATGACATCTCGAGAAATATATACTCGTCCAGATTGAATATCAAGACACTTATAGCCCTTGTGAAGATTGCTATAACCAAGGAAGACACACTGCTTAGAACGAAGTTCAAGTTTGTGGCGATTGTAGGGTCGGAGATTGGGCCAACATGCACAACCAAAGGTGCGAAGAGAGAGGTAGTCTGGTTTTTGGTGGAGTAGACGCTCAAAGGGCGTTTGATTATCGATAACTTTGCTAGGCAAACGATTTATAAGAAAAGTGGCCGCCATAAAAGCCTCATCCCAAAATTTCAAGGGCATTGAGGCATGAGCTAGAAGGGATAACCCAACCTCGACTATGTGTCGATGTTTACGTTCAATGACCCCATTTTGTTGATGAGCATGGGGACATGATACATGATGAATAATGCCGACCTGGGAAAAGAAACTGTTTAATTTTTTATATTCCCCGCCCCAATCAGTTTGCATAGCAAGAATTTTTCTATCAAATTGCCGCTCAACCATTTTTTGGAATTCATGAAACTTTTGGAAAACTTCAGATTTATATTTAAGGAAATAAATCCACGTAAAATGACTGAAGTCATCAACAAAGCTAACATAGTAGCGTTTTCTGCCAACAGATTCAACTGCAGGACCCCAAACATCTGAATGAACAAGTTCCAAAGGAAAACTAGTTGAGCTAACATATCTATTGTAAGGTAGCTGATGAATCTTTGCTTGCTAGCAAGCATCACAGACTGATTTTTTATTGGACACGGAGGAACAGGAGAGATTATTACTGTCTATGACCTTGGTAACAATAGGGAGCGAGGGATGGCCTAGGCGATTGTGCCATTTAGACACGGTTGGTTTGTCAACAGCATTCGCCTGCTTGACTGAAGAATCGGCAGGAAGGGGATACAGTCCACGACGACATGGCCCCTTAAGAATTGTGTTCCTCGTAGCCTGATCCTTGATAAGAAAAAAATCAGGATGAAACTCAATAAATGCAGAGTTATCTTTGGTAAGACGATGAACAGAGACTAGATTTTTAGCAGCTTTAGGAACATGAAGGACATTGTTTAGATGTAAGCTACGGGATTGAGTTGGAACAGTAATATGACCAACGTGTTTAATTTCCATACCAGAACCAGAGGCGGTGCGGATCTGATCATTCCCATGATACTTCTCCCTCATCGTCAGCTTGTTTAGTTCACTTGTGATATGATCTGTTGCCCCCGTGTCGGTGTACCAGTTGGTGTCGACATTGTAGGCGTTCATGGCGATGGCAGCGTTGACATGGCGCTCTTCTGGGACGTAGTTTTCATCGAACCGATGCCAGCACCGGGACGCCCTGTGGCCTGTCTTGAAGCAGATCTGACAGAGCGGCAGGTCATCAGACCCACTCGCTGCATCAGATCGTGGTGGCCGCCCTCCATTGCGTTGCTTCGGTGGGCCGTTTCCTCGGCCACGCGCCTGGCCACGCCCGCGCTGACCACGGCCACGGGAATTGCCACGCCCACGGTTCGCCGCGTGGGCATAGGAGCCACCATCTTGCAGCTCCAGTCTGGTCTCGAAACTGAGCAATTGTGCATAAAGCTCAGGGATCGAGATGGGATCCAATCTGGCTGTGACCGAGGTCACAACTGGATTGTAATCATTATCAAGGCCATTGCAGATGTGCGCCACCAGTTCTTCATCATCTAGGGCCTTGCCGACAGCAGCCATTTCGTCTGCAAAACCTTTCATCTTGGCAACATAATCTGTAATCGACATGGTACCTTTCTTCGTAGTGGCGAGGGCAAGTCTTACATTCATTGTCTTGGCGCGAGTCTGCGCGGAGAACATTTTCTCCACGGCTGACCATGCTTGCGCCGCTGTCTCGGCAGCGACGATGTGCGCCTGAACTTCCTTCCCAGCGCTTGAGAGAATGAACCCGAGGATCTGTTGATCCCGAGCATACCATGTCTCAAACGCAGGGTTCGGATTGGCGACGGTCGTGCCGTCCGCCTTCTTCTCAACGATCTCAGCATCAGGAGCCTCGGTCTTGCCGTTGATGTGCCCCTCGTAGCTAGCACCGCGGATGGCGGCGAGGATCTGCGCTTTCCATAGCGCATGATTGGTCTTGGATAGCTTCTCGGTCACTTGAAAACTGAAGAAGGGATTGGTGGGGGTGCTTGAACTCGTCGCCATGGAACCCTAGGCTCTGATTACCATGTGCGAGTTTCAGAGGCGCTTGGAAGGTGGAAACGCCGTAGACGGGCGTGTTGCGTGTTGATTGACTGAATGGCTGGAAAAGCCCCAGCCGTGGCTTACACAGGGGATGTTACACCTCAATGAATGGCCAGGAGATAATTGAGGAGGTAAAAACAGCAACAAACTATTCCTTTCCTTTACAATAGCTAACTACCATATCTCCTGGCCTTTTCTATCTTTGGTGTATACGATCACAATTACAACCATGCATGTTACATATTCTAACAATGTGTCCATGATCTTCTCCGGTGATGGTGAGCAAACTAAGCAGCTCTTAACTAGGCCTGCCGTTGTTGACAGGCTTATGATCTCTGAAATATTTGCTGTAATGGAAACCATAGAGAACTCAAATCATGTATTGTATCTGGAGCTGGAAATTAAAGAGTCCAATAAATCTGAGCCGCCATAATGTGGTGGCTGGCCTATCTGATGGATGGTTACGTTTTTCTAATCATTGTTGAGTAAGTATAGAGCTATGTACTTGCCTACTTGGACAACTCTACTAGTGTAAGTGGTTCGGTAAAACAAAGCAAGTTGTACAGTGAAACAGAGAAATTCGTGGAACTTGTAGTGCTCCAAAAGTAATGGAATATATAATACCAATCAAACATTCTTATGATCAGCAGGATCTGAGGGCATTGGGACTGTCAACATGAACAACTTGATGGATAGAAGGAGCATGTCTTTCTTGAACTAGCAGAGTTCATCTACTGCAAGAAGGAGATTGTGATTGCATTTAAGTGATATAAGTATTGGTCAGGTTCCTTTAGTTAGCTTTACAAAGATCCTATGAATTTGTACTTTTCTTAACTCATGCTACAGTGCTAAAGTTCCTACTCAATTGTACTGATATGGGGCAGAGTCCAATACTACTTCTACGATTAAAAATGTGCTTTTTTAAGATATTAAAAAAGCATTCTTTGTTTGGCATGGCAGGAGAAGCAAACCATGCACTCCGCGGTGATACTGTAATTTGTACACATCTAGCTTTGCACTTGCTCTCGAAGGAACAATTTTTCCACCCATGTCTGACAGATGCACGGAAAATAGAGGATCAAATAACAGGTTAAATAAGTGGGCTAGTTCTAGCCCTCCATTACGATCCTATCTCTCTCCGCAGGTTGAGTAGAAGGAAAAGATTCATTAGCAAAAGCACCCGAAGCAGATGCATCAACATAACCACAATTGACCATGTTTTCCACCTAAGCATGGAACTCTGTCTCTATATATATTATTCGTGCCTGCTTGGTTAGCATTGTTGGTAAGCATCTGCATGCAGCTTCAAAAATTGAAGTTGGTTGGTTAAACACTTCATGTGAGACACAGAGTGTCAGTACATGGCCTATGTCCATCATACTTCTACACTGACATAAATATGAACTCTATGCCTTCATCTGTTGCATCATTGGTGACATATGAGCAATGTGTTGTGTGGCATAATATTTGCAGTAGGAAATGCATGCATATATTCCTAAATCTGTATATTATGGGCATGGGATGCATCCGGAGTTCCAGCATTACTTGACGTGCCAAAAGCATGATGCCAAAAGCAAAGCAGAGGGTCAAAAGTTTTTGTTGTGTCGGTGCCAAACCACCTTGATGTTCCACACTCCCTACAAGTGTAACTGAGCAGCCATCTGCCACGCAGGCGTTGGGACCGGCCTCTGACTGACCCACTCCTGTAGGGCTTCATGGAGCAAACTGTTGTAGAGCAGTTTCCTTCGCCGCCTCTATGGGTTGATTTATACACAGATCTTGTGCTTCAGCGAGTCTTTAAGACCACACCTATCACTACTGTAAACGTGTGCTTTGCCGAGGGCCTGAGGCTTTGCCGAGGGCCAAATCTCGGGCACTCGGCAAAGACACTCTTTGCCGAGGGCCAGCCACAGGAGCCCTCGGCAAAGAACGGCCCTCGGCAAAGAGGCCTTTGCCGAGGGTACGGCCCTCGGCAAAGACAGGCCCACGGCAAATCAAATCTTTACCGAGGGCTACGGCCCTCGGCAAAGATGCCCTCGGCAAATTAGGCCCGTTGGATCACGGCGGCCATTTCTCGTCAAGCTTTGCCGAGGGCCACCCGTTAGGCCCTCGGCAAAGGTTTTTTTTTTCTGTGAAACCATCTTTTGCGGCATTTTTTTAAGTCTTTGCCGAGGGCCCTAGACCAGCCCTCGGCAAAGATTTTTTTTAAAACCAGTTTTTCAGCTAATTTTTTTTTATAAATCGTCTTTGCCGAGGGCTCGAGGCTAAGCCCTCGGCAAAGAAGCCCTTTGCCGAGGGCCAGGATAGGCCCTCGGCAAAGATTTTTTATTTTTTATTTTTTTAAATTCTTTGCCGAGGGTCACGGGCCAGGCCCTCGGCAAAGAGCCCTCGGCAATTTTTTTTTGGTTTTTTAGCCCAGTTTTTTGTGGTCCTACAATACATTGTTTTGAACTCAATTTTAAAATTTAGGCCAATTTTGATTTTGTTTTGTATATTTCCTTAATTTATTTCGATTCTTTGATTTTTTTCGAATATGTCAAATTTGAACTGTAGGTGCATGAAATATTACAATGTAGTATTTCAAAAATGTTATTCATGTTAATTGGTGCATGTTGAGTCCCTATCCACGAACTTGCATCAAATTTCGCGCATCTTGTTTGCGTAACATGACGACCGACTTGCCGGAAAAGTGTTTTAAAATTATATAAAATCCATACGAAGTCCGAAAATCACGAAACTTGGTGAGATGTCATGTTATCGCATGTGTAGGCTGTGGTAAAAAATTGAGAAGGTTTCGAGCGAGTTGCGACGTTAGATGCCTGAAATCCATACGACGTCGGATGCCTGAAACCCCATTCATCAAGTAAGTTCTCAACGAACTTATTTCAATATGCCGTCATTATTCTGTATCCAACCCCATTGATTCTCGTTCGGACAGGGAATTTGTTCGTGAATTCTGCCATCAATCAAGGGATCCTACCTCGCATGAACAAGACACCCTTGTTTCGCGGGGTGCGGGAGCGGGGAGGCCTGATTTCATTTCTTGGTTCAAACAAAAGGTAATATCTAATTTAGCTCGTACGTTCGATCGTCCAAGGTGATCGTACGTTTGATTAATATAACGATTTATCATGATTCACCTTGCAGGCCCAGACCGATTCGTCCATGAGCTACAAGTTGAAACAGGTTGCAAACGGCTGTGATGTTAGGGTGAAGTCATTTACCGGCTATGACGTGAACGAATATCGCTTCCACGCAACAAGTTACGAGCAGATTCGGCCCAAACGAAAAATCATAAATAGCGGAGTTTGTACGCCCGACACTGATGGCCTCGACTATCATGGTAGAGTTGAGGAAATCTATGAACTCTCATTTCATGGAGACGAACCTCTTAAACCTATCATGTTCAAATGCCACTGGTTTAATCCTCGATCAACGAGATGAACCCCTCATCTTGGGCTAGTGGAGATTCGAGAAGATTCCATCTATCCTGGAAAAGATGTCTACATTGTGGCTCAACAGGCTGTGCAGGTGTATTATACTCGATACGCCAACCAAGACAAAGAGGATCTTAAGGGTTGGGCTATTGTGCACCATGTATCTCCACATGGTAAACTACCTGCCCCAAACGATGATGATTACAACTTCAACGCAAACACATATGATGGACAGTTCTATCAAGAAGATGGGCTACCAGGCACATTTGAGATAGTCTTACCCGAAGCAATCGAAATGGAAGTAGACAATGAAACGGTTGATGACGAGGTCGATGGAGATGTGGTGGTAAATGCCAAGGACATAGCAATGTTTGAGCGATTACTTCTAGGCAATGTCGACGATGACAACATAGAACCTTCGGATAGTGTTGCTCATTTGGACAATTTTGACATTGATGATGAGACCTATGATCCCAATCATGAAGATTATTCCTAATACATGTAATACTATGGTTTTTTAATTTATGTTTTGTTTATATATTTTGAATCTATTTCTAATATATGTACTAATTAGTCTTGTTCATTCTTTGCGATTACAGGTGATTGGACAAAGATGGCGAGCAGACGTCCACGCCGTGACACGCCCTCGGTTTACGAGAGAGACCGCCCTCTCCTTCGAGGTGAGGGGTCATCGTCCGGGGCAGCATCCGCAGGAGGTGACGAGAGGAGGACCAGGGGCAGCCGCCGCAGGAGGCAGCGGTCTCCTCCCTCGACACATGACGAGGTGCTGGAGGAGGAGCACGTGACGGCCACGGCCTCGTCCTCGTCGGAGGACGAGAGGGGTCAGCAGATGGGCGAGGGAGACGAGGCGCTCAAGGGCGAGGGAGGCGAGGCGCTCGAGGGCGAGGGAGGCGAAAATGGGTTCTGTGTGATATATATATGTATATATATGAAATGCTTGTGTCGATGGAATGCAAAAAACAAAAAAAAATTAAATTTCTGTCTCTTTGCCTAGGGCAATGACCAAGGCCCTCGGCAAAGAAGGGTCCTTTGCCGAGGGCCCTAGCAATAGCCCTCGGCGAGGGCCCTAGCAATAGCCCTCGGCAAAGATTTTTTTAAAAATCCTGAAAATTTCTTTGCCGAGGGCCAGTATGCAACCTCGGCAAAGGATTTTAAAAAAATCAAAAAAAATACTTCTTTAAGATATGTTCGAAAAAAAATTCAAAAAAAACTCACTTCTTTTCTAAGGGTCGGCTCACTCTCGGCAAAGAAATGCCAACGGCGCCGGGCGCGTTGGTTTGTTTTTTTTTGCCGAGGCCGCCCTCCTCAACAAAACTTTGCCGAGTGCCCGGTAAAGGGCCCTCGGCAAAGACCCCTTCGCCGTCTAAAAATTCCCCGAGGGGTCCCTCGGCAAAGCCTTTGCTGAGGGTTTCTGGTCCTTGAGGCCCTCGGCAAAGCATGCGAGTCCAGTAGTGTATAATGTAACTTTGACTGTACAGTAGCATTACTTGGCCCTCTGTGACTTACATCCCTAACCAGTGGTATCCCTCATTATCGAGGTAAAACCACAATAGATGTTAAGCGTCTGCCAGACTCTGGGACCGGTCAGATAAGGGCTCAGCGTAACACCCATCGAGTGTGTTCGCGTGCCCCCAATAAATCGACAATCATAAGGTCAGGGGTCCCAAGTCTGACCTTTCAGAGGGCCTTCTGCCCCGTACAGACGCATCCATTGATGCCTCCAATCTCAGAGACTCAGCCAGTGACTCAGTGTGACTGCAACATATTGGTCAGAAAGACGAGTGTCGATGTAGTTTCCCAAGTCAGGAAGCGTACCATTAGCCGCTCGTGTCTCCTAAGTGCGACAGAAGCAGTGGCATGGGAAGGCTCACCGGTGGTTCTTTGGAGCGCGGATGGTCGAGGCGGTCGGCGTTCCCGATCGTGTCCGCGACGTCGTCGGGGTTGGACTAGTGGCATGGATGGGCTCCGAGGCGGGGCGGCTCAGACTTGCTGCAAGGTACAGAAGTCGGCACGAAGGCCGGTCTCAGTTCTCACGCAAGGACGACGAGGCTTCTACGGCGGGAAAGGGGAAGCTTGCAATGGGAAAGGGGCTCACCGGCGTGCAGGAAATCGTGGTGCGGGTGTCCGGGGCTCCGGGCTCGACGGTGATGGCTTCCGGCAAGGCAGCGCGCGGGGCTTGGTGGCGAGAGGCCCATCGTGGACGCTCTATCGTGGCTACGCGAGGCCGCGACGCGTGGACTCCGAGCGCGTTAGGGTCGTCATGGCTGGCGTGAAGCAGTGGTACGTATCGGACGGTGAGCTCCAGGTGGACTGCGGCCGTGCGGCCGCTGAGGTTGGCTCAAGGCAGAGTGGTGGCGACGGGGTCGAGTCGGTGCCTTGGGTTGCCAAGGAGGCTCGCCGTCACGGCATGGCTGACGGCGTGGTGGAGGTAGGCGAGACAGAGGTTGAAGAGAGAGGCCTGGTGGCAGCAGGGAGAGGGAGATGCCGAGGGAAGGCGATGGCTTAGGGTTCTTATAGCACCGGGGCTAGGGTTCCGCAGCAGCAGGTGAGAAGCGCCGGCGTCCGGCCGTTGATGGGATACAGCAGCAACGGTGATGTCTTTAGGTGAGTACGTGAGGAGATGTGGGCCCAGGGGTACAGGAGCATGCAGCTTGGTGTAGAGTGCTGCCGCACCTCGTGCATGCACGGTGATGATTAGTAGATGGAAATAGGAAGGAGAGGGTAAAGAGGGATTTTTCATATTGAACTCTAGGGGTTTAGGAGAAGGCTACCACCAAGCACAACAAGGAAGAACCAAATCACACATGCATCTATACTACATGTGGTGCACCAATTATAGTAATCTCAATTTAAAGGAGATGAGAGTGAGAGTTAGGGTTTTCATTTTAGGAAATAATAAATTATGCGTGCGGGTTGCATGTTGAATTCGAGTGCGGCTCGAATTCAACCAAGGTTTTAATTTTCATCGAAAACATTGTATTTGGAAACACCTCTTGTCACGTAGGTGGCCAGCCTTTATGACAAGCAGTTCATTGTTAAAATGTTTTGAAGCTCAGATTTTGAATTTGGGGCAGGAAAGGAAAACATTTGACTTAAGTTGGACCTGACATTTACATGCAACCCACAATAAAGCAAAAATTTTAAAAAGTTGGGATTTTTGGGTTGCACAAAAATCTGGGTTGTTACACATATAGAAATGGTTGCAGAGGGCCCAGCTAAAAGATCGGACATATGTCCACCAATTTCATGCGTGAAAATCGATATATCAGGGCCATTGGTGGTAAGGTGATCGACCAGCCTTTGGACACTTGCCATGCATCGAAGGCAGGTTTTAACAGGAGGGCTGTTGGAGCAGTCTCCACAAAATTCTTTTACAGGGCAACAAGGATAGGGAAACCTTTTTCTTGTTTTCAGGACGTGCGAACTTTGCATCTCAAAGAAAGAAAGGCATGCAAACTTTGATCATCAACCAGTTTATTTAGAATTTTTTCTTCTTCATTTTCCTTTTTATTTTTCCAAAAGAAGGCTGATGGTTGCTGCTTACAGCCCAGTTGTGTCCTAGCTGGTGGATTTTTAGCAAGTCTACAAATTCAATCCCCACAATGCAAAGCTCTCAGAGCACAACTCGATTGGGCGTTGACAAGTGCGATTTAAATGAAACAGGACAGACTGAGTAAATTTAAACAGAGAACAACATTCAACAACTCCTTGCTGGTGACCAAAGTTGCCGATTTTCCATCATCCACACCTTGTAGTCAGGTTTGGGGAGTGATGCCAGCGCTAGGCTCCTCTGGAGTCGTATAACCATCTAGGTGCAGCGACGGGCTTGCAGATGTTTACTTTTCACATAGCTGACATATTTTTCAACTGTAAAGAAACCATATGAACTATCATCAATTTTGAACATACGATGCGACAAAATGTGTTGTATTCTACCTTGTATTTCATTTTGTTTATTCTTGTTTGAATCTGAGTGCTGATTTTATTCAACGCATGAAAGCAGGGGACAAGGAAGGAGCGGGATCACTTTAGTCACGGCTACAAGGCATGTTGATCACTACTTGGCCGGGGATCAGAGGAAGCTAGATAATTGTATTCATGTGGTCATACGTTGCTTGCTAGTACTATGGAGATGGACTGATTAATTAGAAAACCAGAAGCAGCACGTCTTTCTATTTGGGTGAAGAAAAATGGGAATAGAAAGAGGTAGAATCCTGCTATTTACGGCAGACTAGATCAGAGAACTATACTCTCTATAATGGTTCTTCAAACATAAATGGAGAATTCAGTCAAATTTTAATTCTCACATGCCTCATTAATCAAATAATGTACTGTGGTTGTTCATGCCCATGCCTGGCACTAATGACAGCTAGCTTCATGGGTATCAAAATAGGAGGTGCCAACTATAAAATTAATGGAACCACATAGTTCACTGAAGCATATAAGATAGCCAAATGAATAGAGAAAACGATAAGGGGATGGGGATGGTAGGGCTACATGGCTACCACAAAAAAGATACAGCATGCAGGAGTGACCCAAGCTTCAGACAACCATGAGGATAGGTACTCGAATTTGTAGTAATTGGAATAGGAGGCATTTGGAATCCAAGATGGACATTGGAGGTTTTGATACGTGCAAAGATTCGATTGTCCATTTGTGTTGCCAATTGTGTATGCAATGAAAAAAAAGAAAAGACCTAAGGCTCAAAGACATCATGCCGCCAAAATAATTAATACACAGGACCAAAATAATATTCATTTAATTTGATGTTGGGGAAGGGAGATGGTATAAGTATTTTTGATGACACCCAAATAATGCTCTTGCTTGTGTTAACATTTGTCACAGTGTTGAAGTTATTACTTATTAGTGCTCACACAGGGCCCGCATTATATATTGGAGTGAAATCCTGTATTTTTAATTCGTATTAGAAGCAAATCGTGCAAATGGTGGTGACACATTAAATAGTAGATACATCGGTCATTGTACTCTGGCCGTATTATTTCTATTAATTTCGTGCCCATGTATTGCAGCATAAAACTAAATTTAACTGGCAATGTCAGCCCTAGCTAGTTCTTACATATACCATCAAATATGAACATTAGTTGGTGAAACACTTACCTGTGCCAGAGAGTTCGTATAATTAATATGGCCTTTGTCCATCCTGGTTTCAAGCTGACCTATATAAATATAGGCACTATGTCTCATTTGCTGCATCAATCAGTTTACTTGTACACAAACAACATGTGTTTTAAGGCATAACACGCAGTTGCTAAATTGCATGTATATACTATCTAGTCCCCAATCCTCGACCTTGTGTGATGGGAATGGGATGCATCGGGAGTTCGAGTTTGAGGACAAACCAAAAGCAAGGCATAACATTTGCAAAAAAGAAAGCAAGGCATCACAGGCCATGTAAGGTTCATGCCTTGCTAGGCTGGCATGGCGCCCATGTGGTACTTTGGGGCTTTCAGGCATGACATGCTCCACCCAGGCGAGATCTGTAACTATAGAGTGCACCGCCAGCTGGTACGATGACCACTGTGCCCTTTGCTTCGCTTTTGTATGGCCATGGAAGGTTCTACTGATGGGTGCCCCCGTACATTCTCTCCTATGTTCCACTTCATTCTTGTATATGATGGCCCACGGGAGTGTGACTTGAGCGTGGCAGCGACCTAGCTAGTGCAAAGTGCTTGCCGTGTGCCCAATTAGCATGATGCTGGGTGGCCCACGTCAGAATGCAGCAGGATGCTGGAAGGACTAGGTGATCAGTTAGAAGTTGAAATAGAAGGGATGGATAGATTTTAGATATCTGATAAGTCGGATATTGAATTTTTTTGTTGGACACAAATACAGATTCAAATATTCATGAATTCAAATACAAAACAAATAAGTCGGATTATATTCCAACTCGCCTTATTCGTATATCTACTCAATTTACTTAAAATCAAGCATCTAGCTTTCTCCTTTACAGAAACAACCTGTATTTGTTTCCGCGAATGAGTGTGTAGCTCGCCACTTGCATTCTGAGCTTTGCTCAACGTACATGGGTAGGTTCCCACCCGGGGTTTTACTCGTTATTGTTTTATATGGAGCACACATCAGTGGGATTGTGAGGAGCCCCCCATTGTGTGCCAAGTATATATTAGGAGATTGTGTCTGGCGTAGGACATGTTGTATTGTATATGTTCAGATACTATAATTAAAAAGAGAGGAAAATGATAAAAAAAAAGGAACTTCATTGTTTGTGTGTACTGTATAAATCATACAGGAGCTGGAGGAAACCACACGGGAGGCGGAGGAAGCTGTATATTTGTACCAGATGGCATGGACACCTTGCATGGTGTGCACTGTGCATACACAGTACGTGGCAGTTAGGACTTAGGAGGCCAGCAGCGGCTCAGCGACCAGTGGCTAGAGCCAAGACCTGGAGTCGTCCTCATGATGCTCACAAACACAAACGCTTATTTTTTTCTAACGTGCCGAGATTGAGGGACAAACGTGGCCCATCCATCGTACCGGATCAGCACGAGCACCATTAGGATCTATGCTGGATCGTATTTGTGGCGGGCTGGGCCAACAACTGTGGACCTCATACTAGCCCATTTGGCCACCGCTAGTGCCTCCGCAGCAACTTAGCATATATATATATATATATACACACAACTTTGATAGGCCACATTGTTTTATGCAATGCACAGTCGATTTAGTTTTGTTTTTTGTTCGTTCGACGAGGCCAGTCTCCATGTCCAAATGCACGGGGTCACGGGGATGTCCGATACTCCGATCCGAGGACTAAATGAAAACTCAGTTAAAGATGACAAATGCCTTTTGGTTGGGCAAAGAAAGTTTCCACAAGAAAGTGAGGTTACCAAAACTCGCTATACATCCCATCTTTTAAATTTTACTAGAGAGAACAGGGTGCATGAAATTGTTGAAAAAGAAGCTTTTCAAATTGAAAGTACTTTGTATTCGAAATCTTAAGTTCCATGGAAGGACAGGCCTGTTAGAAAGCAAATACTTAAATTAGGTTCCATGGAACTATAAGCCTTACAATGGCTTTGCTACAGGCGGTGTACGTGTTTTGGGGGCTGGACAGTTGTCCAACTATCTGTGTTAAAGCCGTGCGACTTTTGATGAGAGCACATATGAATGAGGCTACAGTAAAAGTGAGGGTTTAATTGACCAAATGTTGTATACTGTGACTACATAGTGTCATCTCTCCATCATGATCGGAGCATATATTTCAACATAATGGCTTATAATTAGCTATCGTATAGGTAAATTTATTCTAAGGTCTTTGTTATGTACCCTAAATCTTTGTAACATAAATGTTGTTCTTTAATAGTGTCAGAATTATTTCAAATAATTCACTATTTTTATTTTTATAGTTTAACTATGCAGCATAAGTTAGCTAAATCTTTCATCATTTTGATAATTATTTTGAGTGATTCTAGCTAAAATCTTTGACGGGTATATAATATAGATATTCTACATTATCCCTAAATCATTCATAATTCACCCTTGAATCATGCACCTCCTCCCAATAATCACTCCTCCCACCGCCACTCCCAAACTCGCTGCCCCCACATGATGCTTACCTACTCGGCGCCCCTGCTTGCTCCTTTCACCTCCACCTCTAACCCGCCTTGACACCCCTCCATTGGAGATCACTAGCCGGAGTGGGATGTGTCGAACTAGAGCTTGACATCGGCCACGTAGCGGCATGTGACACTACCCCAGTTCTTCACATTACTGTTGGTTCAAAACCCTCCTTCACTACCGGATACCAGCAGTGATGGGGGGTTAACAACACTGCTGGTTCCTAAAAACCGACACTGATGTGGTTTCCATGAAATCATAAAAATGGGCTGCAAAAATAGGGGAAATTTTTTTTATACCTAGAGAGACCCCACTGGACAGCCACTCGGTCGCGCGTCGCAAGCGACAGGTCACGCGATTTTTCCTGCGAAAACACACGCGCTTCGCAGCCACTAGCGCTCGAACCTCTGACCTCCTATTTCGTGTCTTCGGCCCCTAACCACTCCACCTATAAGATGCTTGTATCCAAATGAGATATTCGTCCTAACCATTAGTGTGAGGAACTAGAGCTCAGCGGCAATGTCCAAGTCGCCATCGACAAGCTGGTGGCAGCCAGCATATACGTCACTGCAAGGCTTGTAGATCCGGTGGCATCAACTCCATTTGTTGAAGTTATTGTGGATCGACGGCAGCCTCTAGGTCAGCCTGCATGTCACAGATCCAACGACACAGGCTCTGCCAACGCCTCTGTTCGGGCACCATCGCGCGGTGGAGTCCCTACAGCTCCACAGTGGCATCAGCAAAGCTGGCGTCCACGTAACAGATCAAGTGGCATTCAGCCTTGATCTGGTGGCATGGTCTCAAGATCAGGCAGCATGGGCTCTTGGTCCAGTTGCACACGCTCCAGATCTTGTGACACAGTTGATGCTTCTGCTTGGCTTCCATGGCGTGGTGGAGGGCTCTATGACTCAACAACAGATTCATGGCGGGTCAGCAGGATAAAACGGTCCAGTGGGTACGTTTCATAGACGGGCTCAGTGGGCACGCACAAGGTCACGCCGGACTGGTATTTTTTTTATTTGAACTTCATTTCCAGAGACGGACAAAGGACCTGCCTTTGGAAACTACGATTTGCAGTAACCATTATCTAGATGTGGGTGCCTTCATTTTGTTTGAAGATAACCATCATCGAGAGGCAAGTGCTTCATTTACAGTAACAATCATCCCACATTAATTGACATTGGAGCCTTCATTTAGTTTAAATATACGGCTGTACAACTGAGAAATATCGTGCCTGCATCAATAAAAACGCCGTCTCTAAATAAGTTGTTGTTAGCTAATCTACTGTCACCTTGTGTGAACACAACAGAGGAAGGCGGCGCCGACTTAGTTGTCTGCTGTGGCCCACAGTTAGCCTCCCAGACCACTATTCTCCCAGACCACTGGCCCCAGACCACTAGTCTCTCAGACCACTAGGCTCCAAGGACTAGTGGTCTGGGAGACTAGTGGTCTGGGGCTAGTGGTCTGGGAGACTAGTGGTCTGGGGCCAGTGGTCTGGGAGACTAGTGGTCTGGGAGGCTAACTGTGGGCCAACAAGTGGTATCAGAGCCATACAAGCGCCATCGTCATTCTAACCGATGGCGATGACAGGCGGTTCGGAGTTGGGCGATGGCAGTGTCACTGTCATAGCTGCCCAGCCACTACCGGAGGTAGTTGTTCGCACGGTGCGGGAGGTCAGCGGCACCACTTGACCGACGCTGACTCGCACTAACTATGGAGAGTGGTCGGTGACCATGAAGGTCAAGCTCAGAGCCCGACGGCTCTGGAATGCTGTTGACAAGGGCACCGACGTGGAAGAAGACGACATGTCGCCGGCGTTGGAGGCTATCCTCGCTGCTGTACCGGTGGAGTACAGGGAACCGTTGGGGACGAAGAGCTCAGCTAAGGAGGCGTGGGATGCCATTGCGGCGATGCGCGTCGGTTCCGACCGCGCAAAGAAGGCGACGGCCCAGCTTCTGAAGCAGGAGTACGCAAACCTCAAGTTCAAGGATGGTGAAACGGTGGAGGACTTCTCCCTCCACCTGCAGACGCTCATCAGCAAGCTGAAGAGCCACGGCGTCACCATCGACGAAGAGGAGGCGGTCTCCAAGTTCCTCCACTCCGTGCCGACAAAGTACATCAAGATCACTCTCTCCATAGAAACGATGCTGGACTTGTCCACCCTCACCATTGAGGATGTGACAGGCCATCTGCGGGCGGTGGACGAGCGCCTAGGGTAGGCGATAGCAACGAAGGACAGCGGGAAACTCCTGCTGACGGAAGAAGAGTGGGCTGTTCGGCGAAACTCCGGGAAGGCAGCCTCCTCCAGTCGCGGTGGCAACGGCAAACAAAACGGCAGGGCTTCTTCGGAGAAGAAGCAAATCGACTCCAACGCCTGTCGGTGTTGCGGGAAGATGGGCCATTGGGCACGGGAGTGCCCAAATCGCAAAAAGGAAAAGAAGGCTCAGGCTCACCTGGCGAAAGCCGATGATGAGGATGAGGCCATTATCCTTATGGCGACGTTCTGTGCACTACACGACGTCGAGGCCATGGAGAGGGAAGAGGCGACGACGGTGGAAGGACCTGGGAAGGCCCTGAAGATCGTCAAACCTCGACGAACCACGCGCCCAAGTCCATCTTGGGCATGTGGGCGTCGACCAGGAGCAGCGGTGGTATCTGGACTCTGGTGCCAGTAACCACATGACGGGCTCCAAGGACTCCTTCTCCGAGCTCGACGGTGATGTTACCGGTACGGTGAAGTTTGGTGATGGCTCAAGGGTGGCTATCCAAGGGCGCGGCGCCATCATCTTCAGATGCCAGAACAGGGAGCACTTCAGATGCCAGAACGGGGAGCACCGCGCGCTAACAGATGTATACTACATCCTGCAGCTGTGTTCCAACATCATCAGCATTGGTCAGCTGGATGAGCGCGGTAGCGAGGTTCTGATCAAGGACGGCGTTCTGAGGATCAGAGACCAGGAGCAGCGACTTCTCGCCAAGGTGAAGAGGTCCCTGAACCGGTTGTACCTGCTCGACCTGAAGGTAGAGCAGCTGGTTTGCCTGGCGGCTAGGCACTCCGAGGAACCGTGGATGTGGCATGCCCGGTTCGGACATCTCAGCTTCGACGCGCTTGGTCGGCTAGGGAAGATGGTCCGAGGGCTACCCCACATCAAACAAGGAGGCAAGCTGTGTGACAGCTGCCTGGCCAGGGAGCAGAGGAGGCTACCTTTCCCAAAGGTGGCCAAGTATCGCACGAAGGAAGCTCTCGAGCTAGTTCACGGCGACCTCTGCGGGCCGATCACGCCTGCTACATGTGGTGGTCGGCGGTACTTCCTCCTACTCATAGACGATTGCAGTCGCTACATGTGGCTGCAACTCCTGACGAGCAAGGACGAAGCGGCGGTGGCGATCAAGAAGTTCAAGATGCGCGCGGAAGCCGAGAGCGGCAAGAAGCTCCGTGTACTGAGGACTGATCGGGGTGGCGAATTCACTTCGGTGGAGTTTGCTACGTACTGCGCGGATCAAGGTGTGGGGCAACATCACACCGCGCCGTACTCGCCACAACAGAATGGCGTGGTGGAGCGACGGAACCAGACAGTGGTCGGCATGGCCCGATCCATGATGAAGACCAAAGGGATGTCGGCAAACTTCTGGGGAGAGGCGGTGACCACGGTGGTGTTCATTCTCAACTGCGCTCCAACCAAAGCCCTAACGGGCAAGACGCCGTTCGAAGCTTGGTACGGAAGCAAGCCGAACGTGTCATTCCTCCAGACATTCGGTTGCATCGGCCACGTCAGGAAGACAAAGCCGAACCTCACCAAGCTGGAGGACAGGAGCACACCCATGGTGTTCCTAGGCTACACGGAGGGTACCAAGGCGTACTGGCTCTATGACCCACGCGGAGACAAGGTGACTGTCTCGCGCGATGTTGTGTTCAACAAGGAGGCAGCTTGGGACTGGCACAGTCCAAGCACGGGGGAAGCGGGAGGCTTCACCAACACCTTCGTCTTCGAGCACTTGGTCATCCACGGCGGTGGAGACGCTGTGAAACAGGTGCCACGCACTCCGGGAGGAGCGCCGAGCACTCCGGCGGTAGAGTCGAGCACTTCTGGGGCAGTGCCGAGCACTTCAAAAGGGATGCCAAGCACTCTGGGAAGAGTGTCGAGCACTTCTGGAGGGATGCCGAGCACGCCAGGAGTGGAGCCAGGAGGTTCTGCAGTGGTGGCGACCACTTCAGGAAGGGTGCCGAGCACTCCCGTGGCAGAGCCAAGACGTCTTACTGTGGTTCCGACCACTCCAAGACTGAGGCTGGGCACTCCTATAGTGTGGCCGAACACTGCAGGAGTTATGACGAGCAGTCTAGAAGCAGTGCCGAGCACTTCGGGTGCTATGCAGGGAACTCCGGTGGAAGAAGGAACTTTATCACCCCCGATCAAGTTCACCTCACCTCCAAGTGACATCACTGAGTTCGTGGACGCCTACCACGAAGGAGAGGAGTTGAGGTTCTGCAGTCTGGACGACATCGTTGGTGGCACAGGTCCCTCAGGTCTGGCGGGTAGGCTGCGCAACGACGCAGAGCTACTACTCGTCAGTGCAGAGGAACCACCCACGTTTGCGCTAGCCGAGCACGATGGAAACTGGCGACGGGCAATGCTGGAGGAGATGAAGGCGATCGAGGAAAACGAGACTTGGCAGCTCGTTGATCCAACCCCAGGATGTCGTCCGATCAGCCTGAAGTGGGTGTACAAAGTCAAAAGGGATGAGCTCGGCGCCATTGTCAAGTACAAGGCATGCCTCGTCGCCCGAGGCTTTGTCCAGCACGAGGGCATCGACTTCGAGGAGGTCTTTGCACCAGTAGTGCGCATGGAGTTGGTCCGTTTGCTACTTGCTTTGGCGGCAGCAAAGGACTGGCGCGTCCATCACTTGGACGTTAAATCGGCCTTCCTCAATGGCGAGCTGGCGAAAACGGTCTTCGTCAGGCAACCTCCAGGGTTCGCTGTCAAGGGAGAGGAGCACAGGGTGCTCCGACTACGCAAAGCGCTCTACGGGCTGAGGAAAGCCCCTCGAGCATGGAACGCCAAGCTTGACACCACGCTGGGCGAGCTTGGGTTTCAGAGGTCCGCAACCGAGCACGCGCTCTACACGCGACGACGGGGGAAGGAAGAACTCGTGGTCGGCGTGTATGTGGATGACTTAATCGTCACCGGCGCGCGCACGGAGGATATCAACATCTTCAAGCGAGAGATGGCAGCTCGTTTTTAAATGAGCGATCTCGGTGCTCTCTCCTACTACCTCGGCATCGAGGTGAGACAGGGGAAGGAGGAACTCACGCTCGGGCAAAGCGCGTATGCCTCCAAGCTGTTGGAGAGGAGCGGCATGGTGGAGTAAAAGCCATGCGTGACTCCGATGGAGGAGCGGCTGAAGCTGACGAAGGACAGCACCACGGCGAAAGTAGATGCAACACTCTACCGGAGCATCGTCGGTGGTCTGCGCTACCTAGTCCACACAAGGATGGACATTGCGTTCGCCGTGGGCTACATCAGTCGCTTCATGGAGGATCCCAGAGAGGATCACTGGGCTGCGGTGAAGCGGCTACTACGCTACGTCAAGGGGACGGTGAATCATGGAATCATCTTCCCAAAGACTAGGGGAAGTAGGCTGCAGCTCACGGTGTTCAGCGATGCAGACATGGCGGGGGACATCGACGGACGACGGACCACCTCTGGCGTACTCGTCTTCCTCGGGTCGGCCCCAATTTCATTGTTGTCGCTGAAACAGAAGGTGGTGGCGCTATCTACTTGCGAGGCGCGTACGCGGCGGCGGCTACAGCGCGCGTGCTGTTGTGTGGCTATGCCGCTGCTTTGGGCGAAGCTAACCGGCGGAAGCTCACCCACCAAAGACCGATGGTGGACAACCAGCCCGCCATCGCCCTCGCGAAGAATCCGGTTCTGCACGACCGGAGTAAACACATCGACGTGAAGTTCCACTTCCTCAGGAACTGTGTTGATGGAGGGCAGATCGTCATCGAGTTCATCGAAATTGCTCGGCAGCTCGCGGACGTCCTCACCAAGCCGCTCGGACGACTTCGACACATGGAGCTGAAGGAGATGATCGGCATGGAGGGGTTACAAGGGTTAGCAGTAGGATTAGGGGAAGATTGTTAGCTAATCTACTGCCACCTTGTGTGAACACAGCAGAGGAAGGCGGCGTCGACTTAGCTGCCTGCTGTGTGTGAACACAGCAAGGGAAGGCGGCGCCGACTTTGCCCCCTCGCCAGGATACAAGAGTCAGCTGCAGGTGCAGAGCGCCGCACGGCTCACCTGCAAGAAAGATCAGAGGAAACATGCAAGGCGGTGTGAGTCAGCCTGCCGGGTTATCTAGTTACTGTGCCAGCATGGACGCTACACATGGACTAGATAGTTAGAGTTGTATAAATAGACATGTATGGCAACTCAGTAAAGAGAGCTCAGATTTGCCATCACACAGACAGGGCCTCGGCCAACGTTGTTGTCTTGTATTGTGCGTGCTTGCTCTGTTCTTCCTTCTTCTTCTAGCTCGATCCGTAGTGTGTGGGTACGGACAACGCCGGTACGTGGTCTGCACGGCTAGTGTGTGCTCGGCAATACTAGCGCGTGCTCGGCGAGACCGTCAAGTGCTCCACTCGCCTGAGCCGGTTCTCGACAAGATCGGCTGGAGTGGTTCACTGTCGTGAGCCGGTGATCCTGTGAGACCAACGGAGTGGTCTGGGGCTAGTGGTCTGGGAGACTAGTGGTCTGGGAGGCTAACTGTGGGCCAACAGTTGCTACGGTGTGGTTGGTGAACCATTTCATTGATGACAAACAGATCTTAGTGTCTGATTCATTTCACCAAGCCAGGGCCCAGGGATAAATAACATACCATCTCGCTGTAAGATAAACAACCAAACATTACATAGATCTTAGTGCCACATTTCTTGATTCATGTGCAGTGAGGAAAAATTTGAGGACTATACGAATTGGCGGATGCTGCAAGCTTCTTTCGCATCGGCAGAAGATGTCACGCTTGGTATGGGAGACACCAGGAATCTAGATCTTGTCCATATCACTGCCACGTGTGCTTACATCGCGATCATGTCAACTAAGTTTTTCTCTCCTGCTCCTCACATAGCATGGACACTTGGGCATTCAGTAGACATGTTGTTTAGTAGCATTGGCAATGGCACTTTAATAATTAGTAGACATGTGATCATTGTACCTACTGCTTGGTTAGCAGTACTACGTATGTACAGATAGCCTCAAACATCATACCAGCTGGTTGGTGATAACACTCATGTGAGCTCTGGAGAGTTGATATATATATGCCTCTATCCATCATGCTTCTTCACTTGACATATAAACATAGACAACTCTATGTGCATCATTTGTTAGGAGTTGATATATGGCCTCTATCCTATGCTAACATACAAACAATTAGATGGATCCGCATAGTATTTCTAGTAGAAAATTGCATGCATGTAGTCAGAAAATGACAGTACAATATGGGCATGGGATGCATCTGGAGTTCCAGCTATAGCAGGTTATGTCTTGGTAGAGGATAGAACACATTTAAGGTGAACCAGTAACAGATCATGAAGCAACAGCTCTCCAATGCCTAATGTGTGTCACTGATCCTCTCCAATGACAACCCAGCATCATTCTGCGAGGAAGTGGCGAGCGGCGGCCACCTCCACCATGGGCCCACGTGGTAGGAGATGGCTCCGTTCTCATCTCCATCGGTGAAACTTGTGGTTTCATCTGTCTTGGTACAGGAGCTGACGTCGTTTCTCAGGGGAGAAATGATTTCTCCGTATTTAGCTCTCTCTCCTCATTAATTTAGGTGCCAAATCATGTTTTCTGCATACGTGGCGCATAATTAATTCTATGGAAACGACGTGTTGGTGGCTGTGAAATCAATAAATACTGCCTTCAGGGAGCTACGTACGTGCGTGTGCACACGCGTATGATTTCACCTTGTATTCTTGCAGGATCAAGAACTTCCATGCATGTTTACTAATGTTATGCCAAAATTTCAGTTTGAGGTATTCAGTCATTCACAACTTGAAAAACTCGTCTGTGCACCAAAATTTTAGTGTCTAGTTGTGCCTCATACTATGGTGGATATCTGGTTCGATCCTCTAGTTGTAGTTATGACGGTAGCATGGGCCCATGCCCTCTAGTTGTAGTTTTTATTTGGGCCTAGGTTTCTACTAAAGAAACTAGGCCGGCACATGCATGTTTTTAATTTTTCACTTTCTAATAAAAAGGCAAAACTTGTGCCGTCGTTTAAAAAAAAAACAATTACTTCCTCCATCCAGCAAAGAATGCAATTATGGGAGCCGTGCCGGTCAAACTGACTTAAGTTTGACCAAGTTTATAGTAAGTAATATTAATATTTATGTCTCCAAATAAATTTGTTATGATAACTAATCTAACGGTATTTATTGTCTAATGGGTGTGAGTATTTTTCATATAATTTTAGGCAAAGTTTAAACTCTTTGTCTCCTCAAAATGTGAGAATTGCATTCTTTTGTAGACGGAAGGAGTATTAGGAACACGTACTTCGGACAGGACCAAGTAACAACTACTACAAAATACTTTTCCACCTTAAAGAGTCGGCCAAATAAATGAGGGAACCTACAGTTCAGTAAATGCTCTATTGTTTGGACCATAAAAAATGGTACGTCTTCCTATATATGCATTCCCTCAGAAAATAAAAATAATGTTTATATACTACTGCATCCAGACCACATATATGGCTACCAAGTGTAAGTAGACGCCAGTATGCATGCACGAATGTGACTACAACAGCTCAATTCTTTTCATAGAAACGGGATGCATTGGGAATTGTAGCTCAAGGTTGAGAAACAAGAGTAGGCCGAGTGCAGCAGTGTGAGGTAATGCTGGAGAGACGACGGCTCGACGTCTCCATGACACTCACAGGCAACCTTGTCAAAGCCATGCTGATTGTGACGAAGACATAAGGTTTGGTGCTGCTGGAATGTAAAACAAACAATTACGAGAGCGTGACTATTCGACCAAATATGCGCTCCACACTCGCCCCCTCTTCTAGCAAACAACATAAAACTGTGTGTTCCTGCATGCGTGCAATCGATTTGTCTTGATCATGCACAAGACCAGCTACTTCTTGAATAACTGTATGGTGTGCGACACTCTGCAAATATACAAGAGACCTTAAAAAACCGTGAACAAACATCACAACAGAACAGCTAAGGCAAAAGGAGTTCTACAAAGATGCAAGCAAGAAAAAAAATAGTAAAACCTGGGAATCACATCTCAGGGCTCCTTTGTCTGGTGGGTTAGAAAAAACTATGTGGATTTATTAAGCCCCATGGGGTATTCTCCTTTGTACATGCTACCCATCCCCTTGAGACAGAATCCCCATCAGGAAAAAATAAACGGCTGCCGTTTAGAGAACACAGGGATATAAATCCTGCACAACCAAAAATATTCACAATGGTTTGTAATAAGAGTTTATGAGTGAGACTTTGGATTGTAATGACTTCATCTCTACCTATTAAGTATTCTAGTTATGATGCATTCATATATCTCATCATGTGTGCATTATAATACTAACTTCCGGGTGTGATATTGGGCCGACAATAGCACTCAAATATTTACTGCTAGGTATGTACTGATTCAGCAGTGGTGTCAAGAGTGCTACTTTCAGGACATGTTTTAAACCGGCGCTGACACTCACCATATCATTGTCAGTTCATGTGTTAACCTGGAATTGGTACTCATGGATATCACTGCTGGCTCATGATTTGACCCGACAGTGAGATCACTACCGGAATCGAAGGCTTTGCCGAGTGTCATATTCTTTGCCGAGTGTATTTTATCGGACACTCGGCAAACTATCTCTTTGCCGAGTGCCAAACTAAAAACACTCGGCAAAGATTCTGACACTCGACAAACTCTCTGTTTACCGAGTGCCTTACTAGAAAACACTCGGCAAACATTATGACACTATGCAATTATACTAAAAAACACTGGCAAACTCCGGCACTCGGCAAATATGGGAAAAACACTCGGCAAATTACGGCACTCGGCAAACATCGCACCACGTGTCCCTCCATGAAAAGAGAAAAAAAAATAAAAAATAAAAAAAATCCTTTGCCGAGTGTCAGATCTAGGACACTCGGCAAACACTGCTTCGCCGAGTGCCAGATCCAGGGCACTCGGCAAAGCCCCCGCCCGCCGCACACTTAACACACACGCACACCCCCTCCTTCCCTGCCCTGCTCCCCGCTCCCCTCTCCCAGCTGCCTCCGCGCCCCTCCCCTCCTCTCCCTCTCCGCCACAGACCCCCCCTCCTCCTCCTCTCCGGCCCCGCCCCGCCCCGCCCCCTCCTCTCTCCGTCGTGCCCCCTCCCTCCCTCTCCGGCGCAACCCCGCCCTCCCCTCACTAGATCCACCCGGCCCTCCGCTCCCCTCCCTCCTCCCCAGATCCGCCCGCCCGCGCCCTCTCTCCGGCGCCGCCACGCCGCTCCCCTCCCTCCCCTCCTCTGACGCGCCACTCCCATCCCTCTCCGCGCGGCCCCACCCTCCCCTCCCTCTCCGGATCCGAGCACCGCCCCTCCCCTCCTCGTCCTCCCTGGATCCGGCCGCCGCCGCTCCCCCTCTCTCTCCCGGTGGCGGTGTGGTGCTGGTGGTGGCGTGGTGGAGGGGCTGGCGTGGTGGTGGTGGTGTGGCGTCGGCGGGAGGCGTGGTGGAGGGGCTGGCGTGGTGGTGGTGCGGCTCCCGATGTCCTCCGCGTTGGGATCCCCGACCTCCACCGCGGCCGTCGTCAGCATCAGGATCCCCACCCTCCGCCGCCGCGGCCGACGGTGTCCTCCGCATCAGGACCCCCGCCTCCACCGGCACTGCCCTATCGCCTCCTCCCACCCAGGTATAAACTATGCACTTCCCCATAGGCCATAGCACGTCCATACACGCTGTTGGCGTTGTTGCCCATCTCTAACAAGATCGAATTCAGTCAGCTGCTGCCTCAACTATGGTAGTGTCACTGTCTTCTGGATGCAATTTGTTCTAGGGTTATGGATCTAGAGGATTCTTGTTCTAATTGGAATTAGAAACTCGTGTATCTGAAAAATGTTTGATTTCTGTTTAGTTAATTTCCTAGATCTTTGTCAGGACATAACATTTAGTGAATGAGTTCCGCATATCTACCGACTTGCTGATTGAGCTTGCTAGGAGGTGATGGTGACTTGCTTATTCTTTGTTTTTATTTTATTATTACATATCGTTGCGTTCTCAATGAAGATATGCATATGCACTGTCAAAAATTAGCAGCTGTTTCAAACCCCTATCATCTAGTACATATATTATTCACGTTCCAAACTATGCTCCATGGATGAAATCATTTTAGGAAACAACCGAGTTGAGATGTCAATTACTCACCACTGACCGCACTGCTACTCATTTCAATACCCTGTCTTTCAGCTTTGCATCTTTTGACTCTAACACATGGTCTGTTGTGATGCAGACATCTGAATTATGGTGGTTCTGGCAATCGCCCAGGCCCTGATGGTTTTACCTTCATTATTTTGGTAGCATAGTTTTTGATTTTTTTTGTGGATGTTGATTCTTCTGAACTTATACCTGTCATTAGTCTCTTCAATTTGTCATCTTCATTTCTTTGTCCATGTGGTTATTATGAGAATTATGTTGCCAGGAGCATGATGTGCATGCAGATATGGTGTACTAAGAGTGTTTTGTATGGCAGCTATTAAACTGAAATATGCTGAGAAAAAATATTTTTTTCTTTGGAAAATAGGTTTGCCGAGTGTAATTCCCAAAAAAACACTCGGCAAACAATAATGGTACGCTGAGAAAAAAAAATTATTTTTTTTTTTGGAAAATTGGTTTGCCGAGTGTAATTCCTAAAAACACTCGGCAAATAATAATGGTATGCTAAGAAAAAAATTATTATTTTTTCTTTGAAAAATTGGTTTGCTGAGTATAATTCCTAAAAATACTCGGCAAACAATAATGGTATATTGAGAAAAAAATTATTTTTTTCTTTGAAAAATATGTTTGTCGAGTGTAATTCTCAAACACACTCGGCAAATAATAATCTTTTGCCGAGTGTATTTTGGAAAAACACTTAGCAAACCACTTTTTTTGCCGAGTGTCAAATTTGACACTCGGCAAACCATTTGTCGAGTACGTGATAAAAAACACTCGGCAAATATCTGTTTGTCGACACTGTAGATACTATGTGCTGTTTGCCGAGTGTTTTTTTATCTTTGCCGAGTGTATATGGCACACGGCAAAGTCACTGTTTCCGGTAGTGGATATGCCTATTATCACTGCCGTGTCAACAAACCGAGCTGATTATCCTCTGCCCGAATTGCTTCCGGCAGTGACGGGGTTCCGACCCTGTAGTGATCTCGTATTCTGGCGTAGTGAATGACTCTTGCCAGCTTTTCTTCTTTCTTTTGCGAGATCCAAATATAATTAAATCTGAAAATTTGAACACTACGTGAAAAATAGTTTGAAGCAACGGGGCTTTTTTTTTAAGAGCCAGCTTGGCATTGGAGCAGCCCCTACAGTGGCGTGCTCGAGCTCCAGCACAGCAGCCGCCCCTACAAATGGCACAGTAAGGGCGGCTGGTAATACGAGCCGCCCCTATAAATACGTCGATTTGTAGGGGCGGCTGGTATGTAGAGGCGGCCATGGCCCAGCAGCCTCCTAGCTTACCCTCGTGCAGGTCCATTGGGTGGCAAGATAAAAGCGCGTCTACCTCAAAACCCTAACCTAACCTTTCCTATCCTGTCCAGGCGACCGGCTGAGTAGGTCTCTCTCCCATCTCTCTCGCTCGAATCTTCCAACTCCACCGCACACGAGCGCGTCCACAGTCCACACCCATCTCACCCGTCGCTCGCCCCCACCCACCCCGAGAAGCGAGATCATGGCCGCCGCCCTGTAAGGCTGCGGGAGCAGCGGCGCCCTACCGCTCGACCTAGAGGAGGAGCGAGGGAAAGGGATCCAGTGGCCATGGCCGGTTCTGTGGAGGAGGGCGTCGGATCCAGCGTCCTCGGCCAGATCCGTCGAGGAGGGCGCGGGTTCTGGCGTACACAGCCTGTCGGTGCGAAAAGTGACAAACACGTAAATATTTGTAGTTTTGCCGTATGTTGTGATCGGATGTGGCCTAGCACTCAATGACACAGGGTTTATACTGGTTCATGCAACATGCCCTACGTCCAATTTGAATCGGTCGGTGACTTTATTCCTGAACCCAGGTGCTCGAAGTTTGCTGTGGGGTTACAAACGAGAGGGAGTAAGATGGGGGGGTGCAAGAGGTCCGGTCGGACTCTGGACCAAAGGGCCGAGAGAGACGGGAGCTCCTACGTGCGCTAAGTATTTGAGCGTGTGCTCTGTTGGAATCGTTCGAATCGTAGGTTGTTCGAGTCATTCGTGAATCGACCGGAATTGATCCGTCCGTATTGGGAGAGAGCGCATCCCCTTTTATAGATGAAGGAGATAGCCTTACAAGTGAGAGAGAGAGAGAGTGCATATGCTACTAAGTCTTATTGCCAACGCCGTCGGGTACAAGATGATTGTAGGCGCTCTTTAACCAGGGACCAAGCCATATCGGCCTCTTTAACCATATGTGATTGCTTGTCTGATTAATTTGTATCCCTTGTCTGGTATCACTTGGAATGTTGCGTTATTATCATGTATACTAGTTGCGAGGGATAGAATTATTTAATATATAAAATTGAAAATTAAACTTATATAAAACACTTTTAAGGAAATTAATAAATTAAATTATGGAGACCAATTAATATTTTTATGGAATCATTGTATCCCTTAATTGCGTTGTTATCCTACTACTAGCCCAGTTTAGAGACCGATTAATACTAGTTTCCCTTCTGGAATCATTGTTTTTACTATTTGGATGAACCATATACTACTATGGAAGAGAAAAAAAATCATACTAGTAGCCCAATAATGTTCATGGACCGATTACTACTAGTCCAGAAATTTTGAGAGTCCAGATATGTCAATTTTACTACTAGTATTAGATAAGGTTTTACGGTTGCGGAGGTCAGACACCTGGAGAGGGTTGCACGCCTTATGCATGTTGTGGTACCGGAGATGCGGTGAGACCTGACGCGTTGAATAGTTACTTAGGACGCTGCACAGTGAATAGTGGGAGCTCTATTATTTACATCTATTTTTGCACTTGCTTGGTTAGCATTAGTATAAGTATATGATATTGTCAAACATCAATATTGGTTGGTGAAATACTTTGTATAAGCTAAAGAGTGCCTATATGGCCCATGTCCATCCTAGTTAACTCTACACATACATATAAATATGAACTCTATATGCCCATCTGTTGCATGAGTCGGTGACATACAAGAAACATGTTGTAAGGCATATATCCTACATTAATATATCATGGGCATGGGATGCATCAGGAGTAGTTCCCGCTCCAGCAGCAACTGCACTTCGACAATCAGACAAGTTTGAGTTGTGGCCACCAATAGTGGAGCAAGATGACAAAGCCAACCATAGAGTTAAAATTTGTCGGTCCAGTGCTGCACCATACCTGATGGGCCACACTCCCCACGTGTGAAATGGGTGTCCACCATCCTCTCAACAGAGCAAATTAACCAGCCGTCGACCATGCGGTCATTAGTACCATTGCAAAGCTTCTCAGAGCAAGCTGTTGTAGATTCAATTCAAGAAACAAGCAAAGGAACCCCATCCCCTAATTCCGCCAGTGACACGGGGTTTGAACTGGCAGTGATTACCTGTTCTGCAATAGTCTCATACTTGGCATGATTAGTATGTTTTCTTGCATTAAGGCGTTGCAACTTGCCAAAAAAAATACCATGGCTCCTTCATTCTTTTGCCAGTGATAAAAACATGCACATTGAATCCCCATATATATAGTTATGAGGTGGACATTAAAAATTTAGCCCTATGTGTATGGGAAAAAATGATTAAAAAACAAAGAGACTACAATGTAGTTGGCCTACCTGACGGAGGTTATTAGGTTTCTCTCATTAATTTGAAAACTAGGTTTATACATCTGGCGTTGATGACATGACTTTATTTAGAGACATGGGTATAAAATGATAATAACAATAAACTAATTATTGAGTAATAAGACGTTTGCACATGCTTGCCGAAAAAGAATTATTGGTAGAAGAAATAGATTGGCAACAATACTAGAATAGTATGAATCTTTATGCTTAAGTTAATTAGAAACATCTATGATATCGATGCTTATGTTATCATTAGCGAGTATCTTTCCACATTTGCATTGGTAGTGAGCCTACTCTAGCTCATGGCTCTCAATTATATGTACACGTGTACTGGCAGTGAACGAGCTGTTCACGTGTCAACCACTGAAGCCCTTGGCAAGTCATTCAAAAAGGGTAGTTGCCCTTCTGCTCCTTTAGTTATATATTAAGCTTCCATAGTGCTTCAATTGTTTATCAGTCATAAGAAAAACACTGGATGCACGATGGTTACATACATAGAAATAGGATGTATCAGGAGATTTGCCTCTAGTTCAAACATCAAAGGGTGTTTCGCTGGAATTCTTCTTTCTAACCATAAGACTAAAGAAATGTCTGTTGGAGCTGAGAGATCTTCCTTCTTCATTATGAACTGTGAGTAGTTTAGGAACGTTGTATCTGTAGCGAACAAATCATGTATTAATTAACTAATCTTTACCAGAGCAGTCTTCTTCATGGTGTGTCAGTTGATCGACCAGGGGTTCAATTATAACTATGTTTTTCATGGCATCACGTTTTATTAATCTCCCTATCTTAATACAAGAAAGCGTAGCTCTCCTGTATTTCTTGATAAGAAAAACAAACCTTGGTTTCCTGGCTTTGACCACTAGTAGAGAACAAACCTTTGATCCTCGGTTAAAATGGGCTCTAGTCCCGACATTTTTTGCGCCCGGGATTAGAGATACCTTTAGTCCTGGTTGGTGGCTCCAACCGGGACTAAAGGTCCCTGCCCAACGGCTACTGCGCCAGACAGAGGTGGCAAGGACCTTTAGTCCCGGCTGGAGCCACCAACCGGGACTAAAGGTAGACTTTTACTCCTGGTTGGTGGCTCCAACCGGGAGTAAAGGTCTACTCCCGGGCCGTGGCTACGCCGGGGGTTGGAAAGTTACCTTTAGTCCCGGTTGGAGCCACCAACCGGGACTAAAGGTCCCCCCTTTATATCCCAGCCGTCTCCTTCTTCCTCCCCGAGCCCGAGCTCAGCACATTTTGAAGCTCACTGCACTAGTGTTCTTGCTTCCTCCCTCCATTGTTCCTCCATCCATTCTTCGATTCCTCTGTCGATTTCTTCGATTCCTCCGTCGATTCTTCAGTTATAAAGGTTACCAATCTCATACTCTCATTTTTCATCATTAGCTTATCTCATATTGTTCAGTATATATATATTGTTTTTATGGTGTTTTTTTATTTGTAAACAATTTGAGCTCAAAATAACTTATAGTTTGCATATTTGGATGAAGAAAGGTTAAAGTAGGTATTTAAAATTAGTATTCACTTTTTATTTCTAGCATGCATAGCACACTTCATTGTTTAGAGATATAGATAATTTTATAGTTTCTTAATTTTATTTGTTTATAAAATGAGAAATTTATAGTGTATTAAAAAATGAGTATAGAGAGTAGATGGCAACTGCTTCTGGGTCCTCGGCCTCTCATGGGTTTCCAAAGCGACTTAGGCCGGGCCTCCCTCTCATTCCATGCGGCAAGTGTCGTGATGAGATGAAGATTGTGATGGAGTACCGAGTGAAGAAGGAGGGTCCCAACAAGGGTCGTATCTTCTACAAGTGTCCGGATCGCAATGTGAGTTATTTTATCGTATTTTATGATTATGGTTAGTTTATATTTATTTTCATGATGGTTGAGATTAAAGTTCTAATTTTTTATTTTAATTTCAGTGGAATGGCAGTGGACGATGTTCAGGCTTCTACTGGAAGGAAGAGTATGTTGAACTCGTGCAAAAATATCTTGCTCAACAGGCAGATATGGCGGCTAATGAGGCAGTGATCCAGCCGAAGAAGCCCAAAGATGTTGCACAATCAGGGGATTTGTCTATTTTAGTTAAGATTGGTCACGAAATCCTTGTGCTCCTGAAATGTATTTTAGCTTTAGTTCTTTTAGTGGTAGTTGGGATTGTCTACATTGTAGCGATGCTTTCATAAATTTGTACCTTTTGTGGTGGCACGCATGTTGTATAAATAATTAATTATGATCTAGGTTTTAATATGGTATTTATGTCATGTAATGCAGATGAGCCGGCATTGGATGTACAATGCTGATCGCCGCTCCCAAGAGTTTATTGACGGCGTGCATTCTTTGTTATGTGCGGCCGAGGCAAACAAACGTGACGGTTTCATGTGCTGCCCATGTGCCATATGTAAGAATACGGTGGAATATCCTTGCTCAAGGACTCTTCATTCACACTTGTTCAAGTCGGGTTTTATGCCAAACTATATTTGTTGGACGAAGCACGGAGAAACCGGCGTTGTAATGGAAGAAGGTGAAGAAGAACAATGGGACGACAATGATATTATTCCTGATGGTGTGTGCTTCAATGATACTGCAATGGGAGAAGCTGAAGAAGAGGTAGCCGCAGAAGATGAGCCTGTTGATGATCTTTGTCAGGTCATTCGTGACGCACAAAGAGAATGTGAAAGTGAAAAGGAGAAGATCATGTTCGAGCGGAAGCTAGAAGATCACAAGAAATTGTTGTACCCAACTTGTCATGCAGGGCAGAAAAAGTTGGGAACCACACTAGAATTGCTGCAATGGAAGGCAAAGAATGGTGTATCTGACAAAGGATTTGGAGAGTTACTAAAAATCCAAAAGAAGATGCTTCCGAAGGATAATGAATTGCCCACCACTACCTACGAAGCAAAACAAGTTGTTTGTCCTATGGGGCTAGAAATCGAGAAGATACATGCATGTCCTAATGACTGCATCCTCTACCGTGGCAAAGAGTACGAGAAATTGGATGCATGCCCGATATGCCATGCATCGCGGTATAAGATCAGGCGAGATGACCCTGGTGATGTTGAGGGCGAACGTCCGTGGAAGAAAATCCCTGCCAAGGTTATGTGGTATGCTCCTATAATACCACGCTTGAAATGTCTGTTCAGAAACAAAGAACATGCAAAATGGTTGCGATGGCACAAAGAAAACCGTAAGGTAGACAATATGTTGAGACACCCTGCTGATGGGTCCTAGTGGAGAGCAATCGACAGAGAATTCACGGAGTTTGCAAATGACGCAAGAAACTTAAGGTTTGCTTTAAGTACAGATGGTATCAATCCTTTTGGAGAGCAGAACAGTAGTCATAGCACTTGGCCTGTTACTCTAAGTATCTACAACCTTCCTCCTTGGTTATGCATGAAGCGGAAGTTCATTATGATGCCTGTGCTCATCCAAGGCCCAAAGCAACCTGGCAACGACATCGATGTGTACCTGAGACCACTTATTGACGAACTTCTCATTTTGTGGAATAAAGAAGGTGTACGTGTGTGGGATGAGTACAAACAGGAACACTTTGATCTGCGAGCATTGTTGTTCATAACAATCAATGATTGGCCTGCTCTAAGTAATCTTTCAGGATAGTCAAACAAGGGATATAATGCATGCACACACTGCTTCGGTGATATTAGAGGTGTATTCTTGAAAAAATGTTGAAAGGTCGTGTACTTTGGCCATCGTCGATTTCTTCCTGCAAATCACCCCGTAAGAAAGAAAGGCAAGCATTTTAAAGGAAAGGCAGACCACCTGACCAAGCCTCGCAACCGAACCGGTGAGGATGTACTCGATATGGTCAATGATGTGAAAGTCGTCTTTCGAAAAGGACATGGTAGCCAACCTGTTCCAAACAACGCTAACGGTCACGCACCCATATGGAAGAAGAAGTCCATATTTTGGGAGCTACCCTATTGGCAAGTCCTAGAGGTCCACAACTCAATCGATGTGATGCACCTGACGAAGAATCTTTGTGTGAACCTACTAGGCTTCATGGGTGTGTATGGAAAGCCTAAGGACACATTTGAAGCACGACAGGACCTGCGTTGTTTGAGAGATAGAGACAACCTGCATCCAGAGAAGACAGATGATGGACGTCATTACTTACGTCCTGCCAGCTACACTCTAAGCAAAGAGGAGAAGGAAATCATGTTTGAATGCTTAAACAACATCAAGGTACCATCTGGATTCTCCTCGAATATAAAGGGTATTATAAATGTGCCAGAGAAGAAATTCTGTAACTTAATGTCCCATGACTGTCACGTTCTCATGACGCAATTACTTCCAGTTGTATTAAGAGGAATTCTACCTCCAAATGTACGTCTAGCCACCGTGAAGCTATGTGCATTCCTCAATGCAATTTCTCATAAGGCAATTGATCCAACTGATCTAGCTAAACTACAGAATGATGTGGTTCAATATCTCATCAGCTTTGAGTTGGTGTTCCCTCCTTCCTTCTTTGATATCATGACACACCTTCTAGTTCACATAGTCAAGGAGATTTTCATTCTCGATCCCGTGTTCCTACACAACATGTTCCCCTTAGAGAGATTCATGGGAGTCCTGAAGAAATATGTTCACAACCGTGCTCGCCCAGAAGGAAGCATCGCCAAGGGCTATGGAACAGAAGAGGTCATTGAGTTTTGTGTTGACTTTATTCCTAACCTTGACTCGATTGGTGTTCCTGAATCGAGACATGAGGGGAGACTAAGCAGAAAGGGGACACTAGGGAGGAAAACATATATTGGTACGGAGGATGATTATTTCAATAAAGCGCACTACACAGTTCTACAGAACTCCTCTTTGGTAGATCCGTATATTGAGACACACAAGGATCTCTTACGATCCGAGTTTTCAAGGAAGACTGAAGCTTGGATTACGCGTAAGCACATGGAAACTTTCGGCGGTTGGTTGCGAAAAAAATGTCAAGGTGATGAGAGCATCCATGAGCAACTGTATTTATTAGCTATGCAACCATCATGACATATCGTCACATACAAAAGGTACGAGATAAATGGGAACATATTCTACACAGTAGCCCAAGATAAAAGGAGTACCAACCAAAACAGTGGTGTCTGCATAGATGCCACAGACCTGAATGGAAATAAACAGACATATTATGGCCGCATAGATGAAATATGGGAACTAGAATATGCACCTACTTTGAAGATCCCATTGTTCAAGTGTCAATGGGTCAAGGTGACCGGAGGCGGGGTAACAGTAGACAACGAGTATGGAATGACAACATTAGATCTTAGTAATATTGGGTACAAAGACGAACCATTCGTCCTTGCCAAGGATGTGAATCAGGTGTTCTATGTCAATGATATGTCTACCAAACCAAAAAGAGGGAAAAACGATAATGACTCAACCAAAGAGCCAAAGCGCCACATAGTTCTTTCAGGGAATAGAGTCATCGTGGGAATTGAGGACAAGTCGGACATGTCAGAAGATTATGAAAAGGATGACCAAATTCCACCCTTCAAAGTGAACGAAGACCCTAGCATCTTGGTAAATGATGAGGACACTCCATGGTTACGACGCAATCATAACCAAGGGACATACGTAAAGAAGAAGTTCATTGTTGTGCCCACTTGATGATATAGTGATTTAATGTAGTGTGTGTTTGAGATATTATGTAATAATTGTGAATTCAGATGTTTATTATGTCGTGTTTCAAATTAAATCAATGTTTGATTTGGTGGGATTTCTCTATCGAAAAGTTAAATTAGGATATTGAGTGATGAAAAATTAAAATATTAACGTTAAAATAATGTGAAAACAAATTTCCTGTCCAAAACCAATAGTTTTAATAATTTTAATTAAACACTACATTTTGCATTCACAAAATAATAAATATTAGTTACATTATGTTTTATAATTATAACAAAAAATAAAAAAAGTTAGGTTATAGATTTTTCCTATGTGCAATAAAAAAAGAAAATCCATATTTTTAACAAAATAATTTTATGCCTTTTATTTAATTTACTATGTATTTAACAAGACTATTGCATTTCTATTAAAAAAATTTGCTCAAAACAGGCGGGAAACGAAATTGCAGCCCACCTTTACTCCCGGGTGGGAAGCCCACTCGGGAGTAAAGGTGAGTCTGCAGATTTGGGTTCGCTAAAAAATTTGCTCGGTCGTGTTACCACCAACCGGTAGTAAAATACCTTTACTCCCGGTTGGTAACACGCACCGGGAGTAAAGGTCTTTTGTCCCCGTGGTGGTGCACCGAAGTAAATCTCCCGGTATATAAGCGCCAAAGGTTCTGGCGCAGACGATCCTTCTCTTCTTCCTCGTCGACACCGCCGCCTTTTCTCTCTTCTTCCTTGCGCCGCCGCCGATTCGTCTTCCCCTTCCGGCGCTGCCGCACGCGGTCGCCACCCCGCCTCGAACACCGACGTTGCCGCACACCGGTCGCCACCCCACCCGACGCCGGTCGCCCGGCCCCCACGCATTAGCCCACCGCCGCGACACCGGAGCCCGCGCCTCACCTCGTGCGGCCGCCGACGCCTCTCTGGCCGCCCCCAACACCGAAGAGCCAGCCAGCCCGTGACACTAGAGCCCACCCCGCCTCGCCTCGCGTAGTACCCCGGCTAGCCGACCGCCTTGCCTCAGTCGCCTCGCGCGCGCGGCCGTCGACGCTGCGCCGCCGATCCTCCTCATTACCACGCCCCCAACACCTGCCCGCCTCACGTCGTCGTCGTCAGCAGAGACCGCAGTGTGCCCGCCCCCGACGCCGGTCGCCACCGCGTCGACACGGCCTGGCCCGCTCTGCTGCGCCGACCACTGCCCTGGCCCACTCTGCGCCGACGTCGAGACCACGCCGCTCGTCTTGCCATACGTCCTTGTCCTCGATCGCGATCCATATGTTTTCGTCATTTGTATTCATATGCATGTATATATACGTCGCAGAGCACTACCGCCCTCATTCGCCCATGCGTTTCTATGTATACGGTGGAGCACCACCGCCCTCGTTCGCCCTAGGGTTTAGGGTTTATACGGCGGAGCACCGCCGCCCTCGTTCGCCCTAGGGTTTAGGGTTTATACGGTGCAGCACCGCCGCCCTCGTTCACCCATGTGTACAAACATATATACGGCGGAGCGAAGCACCGCCACTCTCATCACACCGCCCTATCTCGCGGCCTAGTCAATCAACATTCGTATTATCGTTATCGTTAATGCTAAACAATCACACTAGAGCGAATTGCGTTGGTGACTAGGGCGAACCGCGTTGTTGATGTCACCGACGTGGTTCGCCCTAGTCACCGACGTAATTCGCCCTCGGACATTTATGTATAGCCCCAATTCGCCCTAGTACCGACGCAATTATCCCTAGTGTGGTGAATTGCGTCCGTGACCGAGGGGCAAGATTTAATAATGCATATTGTTCATAGATTTTACGCATGTAAGTAAAGATTTGATGTACTATATATTGGTTTTGTTTTTTGAAGCTAGATGGCCGACCCGAGAAACATGGATGAGGAGGAGTTGATGATGAATTTGATCAACACTGGCACTCAAGTTGCCAGCGATGATGGTGCTAAAAATAACGTGCAAGAGGATGCAGATGACGGGAGTCAGTACTTAGCTCTTGAACAAAATGAGCAACAAGATATTGGCCAAGTATATATTTTTTATTATTAGCTATATATATTATCATATGTCTTATGTGTGCTCATGACATTAAAAATAATGTTTATGTTTTGTAGCCCTCTGGATCGACATCAACAACTACAACGAAGAGTAAAAATGTTCGAGGTCCCAAAAAGCCATTGGAGGGCCACTTCATCATCTCGGAGTTCAATGTGGATACAGGCGAACCGGGGGGGGCAAACAAAATGAAATTCGTGCACCACTGTGGTTACCTTGTAAGGGACCGGCTCCCGATCAGTACCCGCGAATGGAAGAAGAAGACCAATGCTCCTCATATCAGTTTTGTCTCCGATCGTGACAAGACGTTAATTTGGAATTATGTCTTGGAACATTTCACGCTCCAAAAAGATGGTTATGATGATATAATAGATGGTGATGAATTGAAGGAGCGAGTTAGGGATTGGGCAATGAAGAAGATGGTCACCCAGTTTCAGACTTGGAAGAAACACCTATACACGACGTATGTCAAGAAGAACATAGCACCAGATTTCACTGTCCCAGACCCGATCTCAAAGTAGAGGACCTATTGGGATGAGTTTGTACAGTACAAGACATCGGAAGAGGGTGTGAGTCGGGTTATAAAGAACCAACGTAATGCCCAACAGAAGACATACCACCATAACTTGGGATCCGGTGGCTACCCGACTGCCATTAAGAAGTGGAACAAAATGGAAGCAGACCTTCTTGCCAAGGGTATCACACTAGAATCACTCGAGTGGGGAGAGCGTGCAAAGAATTAGTTTTTCACTCATGGGGGAACACTGGACCAGGAGATAGGGAAGTGCGTTTATGGCGCAAGACTGCAAGAAGCAGCAGAAAGATTGTTTTATGCTCAGAGAGCTACTGCTAGTGGTGCGTTTAGGCCCAACAGAGAGAAGGATGAACTGACATATGCCATCGGGACTATTGAACACGGTGGCCAAACTAGAGGCAAAGGAAGTGTCTCATGGGAGCATGGATTCCCTCAGGACAGACCTTCCTACAGAAGCCGCCAGAGAAAGAAGGAAGAAGAGGCACAGCGGCTCTAGAGGTTGGAGGAAGCGGTGCGTGAAGCATAGGAGTGGGAAAAAAACCTTGAAGCGAGAATGCAGGAGGAAATCAGAAGGCAAGTGCAAATAGCAGTGAGTGCAAGCAAGCAGGCATCAGAGCCAGGAAGCAAGCAAGCATCAGTGAGTGCTCAGTTGAAAAGCAGCTGCGCTTCCATGGAGGTACCAAATCAAGGGGACACAGGACTGCGCTTCCCTGTGGATGATGTCATTGAACTTTGTACATCGTGTGAGCTACACATTCCGAAGGGGAATTCCACAATCAAGGTGGCTATCGGTCTTGTTAATCCTATCGACCGAACCAAGACACCAAGGATTCATGGGAATATAATCCAAGAAGGATATGCTACCATCTCGGTAGATAAAGCTGAAAAAGGTTTTAGTGATTTGCCTCTTGATATTCCTAGAGGTGATGGCGAGAAGACTCTAGGAGAAGCAGAGAAGACATTCATTCTATGGCGCAAGCACTACATCATCATTCTCGGGATGTCGCCTCCACCTCCTCCTGAACTACCTCACCATAGGTGTGGATGAAAACACTACATCATTAATTTATATTGGCTTAAATAATTAACAATCTGCTCATAATAATATATAATTCCTTTTTTGTAGTAGATCCTCCCCCAACCTAAGTCCAATTGTTCAATCGTCAGATCATCATAGTGCTCTGTACGATGACAATGTGTTGGAAGGCGAGGTTGCATCCACACCATCTCCAAGGAGGTCTCCAATGCCGCTGTCACCACCTCCAAGGAGGTCTCCAACGCCTCCCCCGCCCCCGCCTACCAAGAAGCCAAGTACTAGCAAGAGGCCAGCCCCACAAACAAAGAACCAACCCCGCCGGCAAAGAAAGCCACCGTGAAACCAAGGGCAATTCCCAAAATAATATCTAAAGAGAAGGAAGAAGTAACTGATGCATATAAAAAAGATATGTCTAGATTCTATGACAAACTTAAAAAGGATCAAGAAGCAAGGAGAAACCCGGAGAAACCATACTTCTTCGTAGCTCCAGATATTCTAAGAAAAAAGGTGGCTTCTTACCAGCAACAATAGCGGGAATCTCGTAAGCCGTCCAAAGCAACGTTAACGGACTATGACCGCACTCTCACCAAGTCAATTGAGGCGGCACATAAAAAGAAGCGGACAGGGAAAGGAGTTGCACAACTCGGACAACAATCGCACCAATCAGTCCCCCCGCTAGTTGTTGGTAATGAATATGGTTCGAATTTAGGATTAATGCATCAGGCAAACATACCTCCGGATGTCGATTTGGATCACCTTGGTGAATTTATTGAAGAGACTGGTCTCGACCTATACCATATGTTTGGTGATGGAAACATTGAGAGTGAGGCGGAGGTTGATATTTGGAAGAAAAAATTTGTACTAGGCCAGAGTCTATACAACCCTCAAGCCTTAGGTGATCTGGGGACGCAAATGTACCTGCTAAACAAGTGGTACATGCAGGCGTCTACCGGTGGAGACTTCTGCGTTGGTGTCAGAATTTGAGACGAACATTGGTTCCGTGGCGATGATGTTATGTATGTTGACTTTGCATAATTTCATCAACTATGCCACCTGACCTCTCTGGACAAAGTTATCATTAGCTGTCGTGCATACCATGTATCATGTATACCATGTATTTTTGCCAAGCAATCAACCACGCAAATCCTTCCAGCTAACTCAAATACTAGTCCACACAATCCGATAGTATACATATTGATTTCATCAACAATTGTGTTAAACATATTGATTTCATGAGCATACCATGTATCATGCATACATGTGAACATTTAAGATTGAAAAAAAGTCCATTTTTGGCCCTCCAACTATGGTTGCAGTTTGTTTCTAGCCCTCTAACTCGAAAACCAGACACGCGCAGTCCCTTAACTCTCAAAACCGTTTAAAATTGGCCCTCGCGCCCATTCGACCATGGTTTCGGCCTAGTCAAACCCTCCACGACCGCCGCGGTTTCGGCCCGGTCTCCATGTCTGACGAGTCGGGTCCATGGTGGCGGCGTCACGGGCTCACGGCAGGTTGAGGAACAGCGCCGGGTTGGTGTCGGCGAACATGCTGGTGCCCTAGTAGGACCCCAGGTCGCAGCCCGACGGCCACTCGAAGTGGCTTGGGTCTGGCAACAACTCCTTGTCTCCGCCAACGCTGCCAACATCTGCTAGCCTCTGGTGGCATGGCATGGGAGTCACTGGAGTCGGCCATGGTGCTATGGAGCCCGCATTTCCACGTGGCTATCGCCTCCGTGCTCACCGCGGAGCGCCGGTTCTGCGCGCGCGTGCTCGAGCCCTTGCCACGACCGGTCTGGCCCGAGTGCTTCACCAAGATCGCCGCCCGCAACATCGCGGCGTTCTTCCGCTTCGCGGACGGCGTGGCCATCGCGGCGCGTGAGCCGCAGTCTGTTCAAGCAACTCAACATGCTCGATGTGGTGGCCCGGGAGAGGGAGCGCCTGGACGAGCTCTTCTCCAGCGAGTCGGCCACGCTGGTCGCCATCAGCGAGAACACGCGCTTGGTCGTTTCATCGCGGGGAGAGAAGGGAAGTAGACTCCTCCGTACTTTCTTCTTGGTCGCACTTTCTTCTTCACCGCCGCTCCCGCCATGGCCCACTCACCCCCGCCGCATGCCGCCACCGCGGGATGGCCCCCGCCGTGGCCACGCCCTCGACCGGTCCAGCCGTGGTCGTGGCTGCTGTCGTGCGCCTCGCCTAGCCCGTCCATGGCTGCCGCCACGCGCGTCGCCCGATGGCGCCGCCTCGTTGCGTGTTGGGGCTGGACGAGCAGAAGAGGGCTCCATGGCCGGCCGAGGCGCGACTCGGAGAGGCAGCCATGGCCTGCCGTGCCCCCACATCGAGCCCCACGCGCCGTTGCTATGACGGAAGCCATAGCTGCGATAGGACGGCCGCGCTCCCGAGCTCCGACGAGACGCCATCGCTGCATTGGCTGCCACCATGAGCGCGCCCTGGCCTCCTTCCTCGCACGCTACCGCGAGCGAGCCCCGGCATCCATCCTTGAGTGCTGTCGGTTCTTCCTCGGCGCCCCGGCCGCGAGCGCAAGGTCTGGAGAGGCCACACCCGCGAGCTCCGATGAGATGTCGTCGCTGCGCTGGCCGCTGCCCCTCTCTAGGCTAGGCTGCGCGCGCCCCGGGCGCCTACCCCCCACGCCCCCACCCACCGGATCCGCGCGCCCCTCTCCCGGCGGCTGCTCCCATTGTCACCATGGCAGCGTGCGCCCCCGCGCGAGTGCCGCGCCGCCGCCTGCGGGAGCCACCATGGACCCGGCTCGTCAGACATGGAGACCGGGCTGAAACCGCGGTCATGGCGGGTTTGACTGGGCCGAAACCACGGTCGAATGGGCGCGAGAGCCAATTTTAAATGGTTTTGAGAGTTAAGGGACTGCGCGTGTCTGGTTTTCGAGTTAGAGGGCTAGAAACAAACTGCAGCCATAATTGGAGGGTCAAAAATGGACTTTTTCCTTTAAGATTTATGCAACACTATTCCATGTGTTAATTGTACTGGGTCTTGAATTATTTTTCAAATGACCATACAAGAATGCTTAGTCAAATTTTAGTCATGGAACTTGTGCTGATTATCAAGAAGAAATGCGACAATTCCAGTACTGCATAGTGCTCTCGTTTTTAACTCTAACTACACATTTGCCCCTTTTTTTACTTTGCAGATTTGCCCGTGTTTTTTTAATGTCAGTCACCCATTTGTCCATACTTCTCCACGGCATGCCCTAGTGGTAAATAATGGGCTAAGAAGAAATTGTTGGAAAAAATGGAGGGAAAAAGACTATAATGACCATCTTTTATCCAAAAGGTTCGTGGCCTCCTTTCCTCGGTCCCTCGTGTCACCATGAGTCATGTACCCATGCCTGCCTCTGTTCAACCGTGGTGGCGCAACGCGGCAGGCCAGCAGCGCAGCGAGTACGGCGTGACACTGTGGGCCGAGGCGCACGGCTCGGGCATGCGAGAAAACAAAAATAACAACTTAGTTTGTGGTCTGTGTATGCATGCACGTATAATAACATGCACTATGGAGGAGTCTAGAAGAAAACAAAAAACACAACTTAGCTGTGGTCTTTCATTTGTGTCTGAGAAAAGCTGTTTGTGCATGTACGTTCTTCAGTTCTTGTATTTGCCTCAATAATATACATGAGGTGTACTTTAAAGTATCTGAATCTCTTTCAGGCCAGCTAAAGAGCCAACATGCGTGGGGTCTATGTACTCTTGAGGGTCTCGTGTCTATCATATATGCGTCCGTGGAGTTCCGCTCTATGAAGATTGAATCATGAAGGAGAAGGCCGGAGGCACTTCTGCTGTGTCACTGTCGAGGGAGGCACGATTGAATGGTGGATGGCGATTCACGGGAGGGAGAACATCCAAGATCCATAGTGAGCCAACTGGAGGTGATGGTTCTCAATTATATGTAATACGTGTAGTGGCAGTGAATGTACTGTTGAGTTGTCAACCACTCAAGGCCTTGTTAAGTCACACAAAGGCAGTTGCGCTTCTTCTGCCTATAGTTATATATGCCCAGTACGGTGGTACACATACCTCCTCATCAATGTTGATACATAACATGGAGCCTCATTGAGCTTCTTGTGCTTCAATTTCTTATTATACATGCAGTTTCTACTCCCTCATCCTTTCATGGAAAGCACAAGGAGAAACACCCTGCTGCTTGGAGGATGGCCACAAATACATAGAAATGGGATGTGCCAGGAGTTTGGTCTCTACCTCAGAGTCCATACAATGCTCTAATAGGATTCTTGGGTCCAACCATAAGAGTACTTCACTTCCGACCATTAAAGAACTGACTAGATGCAGATCAGACCAACTATGAGGCTCCCAAGAATAAGGGACCAGCAGCAATTGCTATTGACGCACATATTGCAAGAGGGACAACCATAAGCGCCGTCGTATGCCCGCACTAGGCTTTAAGAGCAGGTACAGCAATGGACAAATCGACTGCCGCATCAGCACCATGCATGCGGTGGAGGATAGAGAGTGCGCAGCTTCTCACTGCTTCCATGGTAGAACTCCTCAACATGAACAAGGCTACTGTTCCACTTCAGAGTAGCACAGTCTCTAGAGTAAGGAAGACACTACTAGTTGTTGTATGAATTAGGCTATAATCTTGTCTGTTAATGATTTGTCTTGGCTTATAGCCAAGTTTTATTGGACTTGCTCTAAATTGCAAGGAGAGGGAAATGACATTAAGATTAGCACCATTCTAATTTCTCCTCTGCTAGGACAGAGAAATGACATAAAGACTGTGAGTTGGAAGTATATGTTATACCCGATCACTTAGTCCTAGGTTACCCAACCCTACATAGGAAGAGTAGTAATTAGCAAATAAAGTAGAGATGTGATGAGAAAACTGTCGATTGAAGTAGAAAAGTCTTCCCGAGGATATTTCTGCATCGAAGCATGCAATTTTCAACTTATCATTTATTTTCAACTTATCCAATTGGTAAATCAAGCAAACCATAATGATGACCATCAATTCACTGTAACAAATGCAACTATATTTGTTGATACTTTTGTACCTTTGTTTTTTCTATTGTTGGAAGTTTTGTTATCATATCCCTACGGGTCATTTTGGCATGTCTTTGTTGTTGTTGGTTGGACGACATACCCCAGCTAGGCCAATCCTCTTATGTATGCATCATTGTAATAGGCAGAACATCTGACCCTTCATTAAAAAAAAAACTCAAGCACTTATAAGTACGTTATAGTGAAGGTGAACATGCCACACGTACATTCAATAATCTCTTTGTTGGATGTCGAGATAGTTGAATCTCTAGCTATTTAGGAAAACTTCTACGACGGTTCAAAACACTATGCTAAAACATCATGGTTTCAGTTTACATACATCTCCAATGCGATATATGAACCATTATGAACAACTAAATGTTTAATTTGCAGCATCCTACAGTTAAACCAAGACAATATATAATGAGCAAAAATACAGCATGAAAACATATACAGTGCTTGTGTAAATAATGCAAATGAATATTCTAGCGGCTTTTACAAATCTATCCGCTCGGTTAAGTGCTGAGCCAACTCTAGCAGATGGCTCTCAATTAGGTACACATGTAGTGGCAGGGGCTAGCTATGTGCAGTTGGAGTGAACTGCTCAGGCCTTTTATGTTATTAAAGAAAGCTTCAGCTGCTTACCTATATATGCCTCATCCCCTGTACCCTCCACATCGTCCTTTATATACCTCAGGCCTTATTGTTCTCAGACAACTTGGACACCGTCCATGCTGGATGCTTTCCTAGCCTTCTTATCAGTAGTTCATGTTCTAACTCCTTCATGGAACGTGCCTCCTGAGATGGATGGCATGGTGGCTACACACATATAAGAAATGGGATGTACCAGGAATTATGTCTTGAGCTATTAGTACGTGCAACACTTTTTTAGGTTTCTTTGGTTCAAACAAAACAATCCATCACTGCCAAGCACAGAATATATCACTTGATCAAGATGGTGTCAACAGCGCTGATGGCATAAGCAATAAGCAAGATACTGAAGAGAAGCAATAGAACAAGCTGCGCCGCGCCATGGCATCAGGACCAGACGTGTGTGAGTAAGCTATGTAATCTGCTGTGCGACCAACTATATTGCGACCAACATATATTGAATAAGAGGTAGATGAAGGTTTAGAGAGAGTTAAGCGTTCAAGATAAAAATATTTCTGTTACATTAATCCTTCATCGCAAAACCTATCTCCTCGTTAAATTACGTGCATTGGAGGCCCCTGTTACTCTTCCAACCTTCCAAACAGATGGGTGTATATACAGGCTCTGGTGAACAAGACAGAAGACACAATCTTTTTCTATGGGTGGTGCTTTGTCTTCTTCCTACCCTATAGCCACAGTAATTTATGACGATCTGGCATGTACAAGTGTTAATTGCAACCAGCATGATATATGGACTAGAAGGAAGTATGCTTGAGCAGTATATAGTCAAAAATAATGTTGCTTAAATTGCACTTTTGATGAGCCGTTCCATGCATCCCTTCTCAATTAATTGAACTTTAATTTTTTTATTTTGAAAATGAGTCAGAATCACTTGCCGGAGATTGTAAAAATATGATTAACATAGTTATTTACATATTCTTTCTTTCCACTTCCTGTCAGTTGGACGTTAACTGACGGTCTGACGACCGGCCATATATTAAGCCCTTGTTTAGTTCCATGAATTTGGAATTTGGGGCTACTGTAGCACCTTCGTTTTTATTTGGCAATTATTATTCAAACATGGACTAAGTAGACTCAAAACGTTCGTCTCGCAATTTCCCACCAAACTGTGCAATTAGTTTTTTTTTCGTCTACATTTAATGCTCCATGCATGAGCCGCAAACATTCGATATGACAGGTACTGTAGCACTTTTTGGGATTTTGGACTCCAACTAAACAAGGGCTAATAAAATCTCTTGCTTTTGTGAACCCTCTGTCCTGTTCCACATGTGAGTCACTTTTACAGTGATCAGCTGTATTTATTAGCATTATTTGATACCCTCGTCATGAAAACATTTCTTTAGGATATGGCAGAGAAAACAATGTGCAAATAAGCAAGTAAAAACCGACCAAAATGCATTACCTAAAATTACAAGAACCCCTGACCTCACTTCAGTGCAGCCTGCTAGCACCCACAATCTGCAAGGGGATGGTAAATAATTAAGGCAGGGGCATAAAACGTGGTTGATATCGAAGATCTATTTAGCAAGGACGATTAATAGTGACGATCAATAGTGTCTTCTTAAAATTCACAAATGCTTCACCAGCATGTGCTTGCAATATGGGACGGTCCAGCGAGATGGGGTGCTCGCGCCCAGGCGAGGACAAGGACTTCTCGGTGCGTGTCTCTCCGTACCATTCTGCCTGATTTTGGTACTTGTGGGAGCAGCAGCGTGTGGCCAGCGAGACCGACGGACGACGGCACACACAGTGCTGGCAGGAAGCGAGCGTTGTGCATGGCCAGCGAGCCCAGCAGGAGCCTTGGGCACTGGTACGGCTTGCGAGACCTGCAAGTAGTGGTGTTGGAGGCGGCGACGCGTGGCAATCACACACGGGGCTGGCAGGTGCGCTGCACGCTGGTGAGCGCAACAAGCGGCAGCAGACTGCCGGTAGCCCCAAACAGGCAGCAGACGAGCGGCCGAGCAAGAAAGGAACTCAAGAGCAGGGAAATGAGCAGTAGTGCGGTCAGGGAGAGAAGAAAGATCGACACAGTGACGCACTAGTAATTAAGTGAGGTGGAGAGAGAGAGAGCAGGGATAAAATGATCCATGCTGAACTACGAGACCTGTGTGTAAGCCTGTTTGTGGGCTCAAGTAGCCCGTGGGAATTCATTGGCGTATTTCGGATATATAGTGAAAGAATTGTACTAGCACTAATCCTATTAGCAGAGAGCTAGTGACATTTCTCTGAAACAACAAATTTATAATGACATGTTGACCCCTATTTTTTCCTTAGAATTTGCAATTTTACTTGAGATCAACTCTAACAATTTAAGAACTCAAGCATTTTGTGAAAAAATAAACTCATGTGCTTATAACTCGAGATGAAGTTATACTCACTACCGGAATCCTCAAATTTGCCGAGTGTTTTTATGTTTGCCGAGTGTATTTCCTCGGGCACTCGGCGACTAAGCTTTTTGCCGAGTGCTGCGTTAAAAACACTCAGTAAAAAAAACACTCGATAAAAGAGGGGGTTCACCGAGTGTAAAAAAAACACTCGGCAAAGAGCTGGTTTCCGAGTGTCAAAAAAACATTCGGCAAAGAAATAAAATCTTTTTTCTAGAAAAAAAAGAAGAAGAAAAAAATGAAAAAAAAACTTTGCCAAGTGTTCAGATCTAAAACACTCAGCAAAGAAATAAAATCTTTTTTTCTGAAAAAGAAAGAGAAAAAAATAAAAAAAAACTTTGCCGAGTGTTCAGATCTAGAACACTCGGCAAAGAAACAAATTTTTTTTGGAAATAAAACCCCGCCTCCCTCCACTGCCTCCCCCGCACACCGCCCCCTCACCCCCCACACCACGCACACACCTCCTCCCGGCGATCCCTCCGAGCTACCTCTCCTGCCTCCCCCACCGGCGACCGCCCTCGCCCAACAAGACCTCCTCCTCCCTCCCCTCCCATCGCCTCGCCTCGCCTCATGGCCCCTCCCCTCAAATCCCGGCCAGCGCCCTCCCTCCTCTCCCGACGTCCCCTCCCCTCGCCGACGTCCCCTCCTCTCCCGGCGCCCCTCCCCTCCTCTCCCAGATCCGGCGCCCCTCGCTCTCTCCCGGCGACGCCGCCCCCTCCCCCCATCTCCCGGCCCGCCGCCCCCGGATCCGGCCCTCCCTCTCCCGGATCCAGCCCCTCCCTTCTTCGACGACTCACCCGCGGCGTCCAACCCGACGCCGCAGCCCCAGGCCCCGCCGCCCCAGCAGTCGCTGCCGCAGGCGGCTTCCTCGGCGTCTGCGGTGCCGAGGCCACCGAGCGGGGCGCACATGCGGAGCCGCTCCCTCGACGCCACCTTCTTCGACGGCCTCTCGTTGCACGGAGGCGGCGGCGGAGGAGGCGGGGGCATGGCGGGGCACAAGAGGAGAGGCTCCATGGACGGGGCCACCTCGCCGTTCGAGGGAGAGTCCGCGCCGTCCTCCGTCCTGCCGGGCTAGGCCAAGAAGGCTGTGCCCGACGACATGCTCACCGAGCTCACGCTCCTCGACCCCAAGCGCGCCAAGAGGTGAGCGGGCAAACGCCATCCACGTTCGCGAGCTATCTTCCCCCTGAAATTGCCGGCGAGATCCAGGGATGGGGCGTGGATGGTGGTGGCGGCGTGGATGCGGCGTGGTGCGGGCGTGGATGGTGGTGCGGGCGTGGTGTCGGCGTGCCATTTTTTATTTTTTTTGAAAAAAAAGTTTGCCGAGTGTTTTTTGGCACTCGGCAATGTGTTTGCCGAGTACCCGACAAAAAACACTCGGTAAACTTGTGTTTGCCGTAAAAGGGTTTGCCGAGTGTTTTTGGGGCTTCGCCGAGTGCCCCTGGCACTCGGCAAAGTTCCTGTATCCGGTAGTGACTAGACATGTGTATGCTTCACTGCTAACCGATAAGGAATGTAGACCCCCTAATTGTAGTATATACTACCTCAAAATTTGTTATCCTAAGACATTACCACAATTTTTAGAAGTGTTTTTCCTATGGCACATTGAACCATGATGCTCGGTCTCTAGCACATAGATTGTACAATGTTCATGAGAAATTCAAACAAAGATAAAAAAACTAAATTTTCTATGGGAAACATAGAAAAAAAAACTAGAGGAAAACTAGAGGATCAGATGGAAATTCTACATGCCTAAAATAGCTGCCTCCTTCCTAAAAACAATGGGCAAAACTAGCAGATCGTTTTTACCTGGCATACATTAAATAGGACAGCATTGGATGTATCTCTAGTGACGATCTTCACAGATCACAAAACAAATAAGTATGAATTTATTTAGAGATATCCAGCCAGCCAACCTACACTACTACAGAAATGATGAGGTGGTCACAATTGCTCGTCTTCCAAAATGGATTTATGGAGGCGGACGTTTTAATTATTTACGCAGGCAGTGGGATTCTGCACATCTCCTAAAGTCCATTTACGGAGGCGGTCAAATCAATTTACGGATGTGGACATTTTAAGAGATCTGCCTCGGAAAACGGAGGCCATTTTCGTAGGGGAACCTCTTGCGAGGCCCACCTCTGTTGCTCGTGGCCGAGGCCCAGCCTAAGCCCAAATCAGGCTTCTATTGGGCTTGTATATAAGCAGCCGTTAGTGTTTTCCTCTCTCTCTCTCTCTCTCTCTCTCTCTCTCTCTCTCTCCCAAGCATGGTGCACGGTGCCTCTCCCTCTCCCTCTCCCCCACAGCCCGAGCCCGAGCGGTGGTGACGTCCGAGCGCGAGCGGGGTGGCGTCCGAGCCCGATCCCGAGCAGCTCCCGGTGTGGATCCAGCCTCCAACCAGACACCGGCGGCGGATCCAGCCAACAACCGCTAAACGATGGCGGTGGGGGCATGGATCTGGTCACCAGCAACAGCGGGGACGAGGATCCGACACCACCAAGCGGATCCAGCCATCGGCGGCTGCGGGCGCATGGATCCGGCCACGAGCGAGTAGATCCGGTCACCAGAGCCGGCAGCACAAGGACAGGTGGTGTTTCTAGCCATAGGCCAGCGGATCCGATCACCAGAGCAAGCTCCCAGCACAAAGGGTGCAAGGGTAGGCGTAAGGGCGGATCTGGCCACAAGTGAGCGTATCCGGTCACCAAAGCCGGCGGTGCAAGGGCCGGTGGCGTTTCTAGCCACGAGCGAGCGGATCTGGTCAGCAGAGCAAGAAGCAACAGTTATTAGGGTTTTCCTCTTAGTCTCTCTCTCTCTCTCGAGCTATCCATCTCTCCCTCTCCCCCTCAATCGGTAGGCAGGGCGCAGTGCCTCTCCCCCTCTCTCTCCCCCAAAGCCGAGCCCTAGTGGTAGAGACATCCAAGTGTGAGCGGGGCGGCTTTCGCACTCGAGCCTGAGCAGCTCCCAGCGTGGATCTACCCTCCAACCGACCACCGGTGGCAGATCCAGCAACCAACCGCTCATCGAAGGTGGTGGGGAGTGGATCTGGTCACCAGCAGCGGCGGGGGCGCGAATCCGACCCCAACAAGCGGATCCAGCCATGGGCGGCTGCGGGCGCGTGGATCTAGCCACAAGCGAGTGGATCCAGTCACCAGAGCCGGCGGTGGAAGGGCTAGTGGCGTTTCTAGCCACGAGGGAGCAGATCTGGTTACCAGTAATCTCCAGGTGCAAGGATTCAAGGGCGGCGCAAGGGAGGATCCGGCCATGAGCAAGCGGATCCGGTCACCAAAGTCAGCGGTGCAAGGGCGGGTGGCGTTTCTAGCCATGAGCGAGCGGATCCGATTACCAGAGCAAGCTCCCAGCACAAGGGTGCAAGGGCGGTGGAAGGGCTGGCGCAAGGGCGGCCACGAGTGACCAGGATCTTGCCACCTGCGGTGCAAGGGTGGGTGGCGTTTAACACCCTAAAGTTTGCATTCTTTTGAAATAGGTGAAATTGATTTAATTATGCAATTATGTGAGCCTTCAAACTTAGGGAAATAATAATTTTTATGAAATTAAAATCAACTATAAGGATAGATACATGTTGATGCATTCATGCTGCTACACTTTTTATTTTTGTGATGTATAGTTTTGACCCAATCAGAAAAAGGTTTTCAAATGCTTTTGGAATTGGAATTGAAAAGCTCTAAAATAAAAAGAAAAAGGAAAATTCTATTCCCTTTTCACCCTCTCGGCTTTTGGCCCAGACTGCCCCCAGTTGCCCTTTCTCCGCAGGCCGCGCGCGCCGCTTTCTTGGGCCGGCCCAGCTGAGCAGCCGCAGCACAAGCCGCGCACAGGCACACTCCCTTCTCGCTCTCTCTGGTTCACTGACGCGCGGGGCCCGCAGCTACAGTGTACCCCTACATCCCTCCTGTGCTCTGATTGGATGCAGCCGGCACCTAACGACGCAAGCGCGCCCGATTTCTCAGCGTTTCGGCGCAATTTCTGCGCCAAGCCGCTCTATATAAGCCACCGCCCTCCCTCAGCACTCTCTTTTCCAATCTACGAGCAGCGCCGCCCTTCCCCTGAGCTCGCAGCGCCGCTGCGAACCCTAACCGGAGCTGCCGCAGCCGTTTCCGCCGGCCGTCACTGCTCCGTCATCTGCAACTCGTTGCCAAGGTCAGCGTCAAGGTGACGAGGCCGAGAATGCCTTTCGCTTTCCGTTTTTCGCCCTCTGTTTCTCATGTCGCGTCGCCGACGTTTACAGGTTCCTGTCGTCCGCCATTTCTAGCCGCTCGCCCCCTCCGATCCATATCCTCCCTCGTTTTTTCTCGTGGTGAGTTCGTATTCATCCCCTCTTTTGTACCGTGCCATTCCCGAGTCGAATCGTGGTCTCTAGGTCCGTATTCTTGCGCGCCGGCGAGCTACGTCGCCGCCGGCCATGGAGGTCCGCTGCGCGTCGTTTCCCGCTCTTGCTTCCCATGCCCTCGGTTCGTTTCTCCGTGGCCCGTCCGGCCTTAATCTGTGCTCGTCGGCGAAGTCTCACAGCCGGCCATGGCTGGCCGCCATGCCTGGCCACTGTTCCGGCCGCCTGCCATCTCTCTCTTCCCCTCCGATCTAATCTGGTCATCCATCCTCGATCCAACAGCCCAGATTTGGCCATACCCCTTCGTCATGGCTGTTTTTCTTAAGAGTCCCTCCATTTCCTCTATTTTGAACCGGCGGTCCTCGGCCAGAATTGAAATCCTGTTTTAGATTTATTTTTATTCGAAAATAGTTTGCGGTAATTACGAAATTGCCATCCAGAGCCCATTTTCATCGTACCTTTACCATTTTAAATCCGATTTCGGGGATTTTCGCGTCTGTGTGTTCGTAGCGACATGTAGAATAATTTAATAAGTTTTTTAAACATGTTTTTCCTCTGTTCTAATCATAGCTCTTGTTTGCTTGTGCATGATTGCGTGGATGTATGTGTGTTGCTTTATTGACGATCGAGTATAGACGGTGAGCATTACGACGGTGATCAAGGCCAATACTTTAACGACTAGCAGGACCAGCAGGAGTTCGTTGATCAAGGCAAGTATAGCGTGGGATCTCCTTGTTCTCCTATTCACCATTTAATTAATTAGTCATATGCATGTGTCTAATGTGTTACCCGTAAGGACATCCTAGTTATTGTTGTCTTGTTCCTTGTTACCGATGGGTTATACTTGCATATGGGTAGTTTGCTAGCGCTCAGTTTAATTATACATGATCTGAACAATGACTAATGGTTTATAAGCAACAAATGTTAAAACTGGCTTTTTAGCAACTTGAACATAGGGGACAGAGCTCTTGTTTTATCATGATGCTCTTGGCCCTCCCTAAGGACTTATCTGTGGGCAAAAGCTAGGACATACAGTACAACCGAGAGTGTCACATGGCTTTGGCTTTAGCTCAGTAGTATGACCTTTTTCTAGCTTGTTAGTGATTACCCGAAAGGGTGCAAAAGGGGCCTGCCGAGCTGAGTATAGTATGGCCTCTGTCAATATGTGTATAGCCTGCGCGGAATGTGCCATTCGAAAGGGGGCTCCATATTCCCTTGCCGGGGAAACCTAGCGGCTACTAACTTGTCAGGGAAATCTTTGAAAGGCTTTATAGTGAACCCTGCTGACCTTTCTTGGTAGTGGGTCAAGAGATTAGCTACCTCAGGCGAAAGGGTAAATCACGGCTCGCTGTGAAAGTATACAACCTTTGCAGAATGTAGAACTGGTATATCAGTCGTGCTCACAGACACAAGCGTCCCGAAAAACACATAATAGAGAACTATTATTGTTGTTAATTAATTGTGAGATAAATTGTTGTTTTATATGATCATGTGGTATAATTGGGGCTTAAGCACAACTAAATGCTAATATAGTGTTAAAATTTGTGACTTAATAAAAATGCTAACCGCGGTACAACCAGTGTCGGCCTTTTGAGCTTCATAACCCCATGTTATTCTTGTTAACTACGAGATGTACTTATGCTTGTTTATTTTAATTATTTGGATAAAAATCCCGGATGGATAACAGATGGCAATGGTTATGAGCACTTTCCTGAGGATTACTAGACTTGTGGTTCACCGGTCGACGTTCCTTATGGAGTTTGGAGGCTCTCGTGGAGACTAGTTATCTAGTTCTTCTGCTTTTATTATAGACTTGATTCTTTTGTAAGGAGTTATTATTCGTGATGTAATGAACACTTGTGATGATACTTTGTAATTTGTTAGCTTATGTGTATGACTGATCTCTGGACGCACATAATATTTATGCATCCTATTTTATCCTTAAAATTGGGTGTGACATGGCGGCTCCCGGCGGTGCTCGCTGGGGTGGATCCAGGTACCGGGATTGGTGGGCCACTAGACTCAGTGGGCTTTTTTTAATTCATGAAATTATTTACGCAGGCGTGCATTTCTGTTGGCCTATGTTATTTTGATTAACCCAGGCAGTCATTTGCGCCTGCCTACGTTATTTTGATTAATGTAGACCTTTCATGCAGGCGGACTTGTTGCCTGCCCCGGGATCTGTTTTGCTCGCCTGGGATAAGTTCTCTCTAGTAGTGCTAGTGACTCCATGGCTTCAAATTCAGTTGAAGTTGATTCAGATGCGACCATCTCTGACCTGAGTTCATCTGGTGTCCTGGTTGACGAAATACCTCCTCCTGTGCTAGATGCACAAGAAGAAGAGGTTGCAATGGAACAACGGAACAAAGAGGTTGACGTTCCCAAATGGTTGAAGGATCTAAAAAGGTTACCAAGCTCAGGACTAGAGAGCCTTTGCTCGCAAAAGATTTAATGGGCATATTGATAGGGTGAGTACTTCTTTCAATCAGCACTATTGTCTAATGAAACATACTTACACTCATGTCAACAATAAGTTATTCGAAACTGCCATTTCTAGTGCACCTTGTTGTAGTATTCATGATTTATGATAGTATTCTATTTATTCAAGACATTTTCTCATGTAGTGCTATGATGTTTGTATATGACTTGCTTTTTGCTAAAATACACGCACTAGGGGTCATAGCATCTAATAGGATCTAGCTTCCTCCTTTGCACTACATAAACACTAAGATAAGAGAAGATCTTGGTCACTGATGTTGTTGTCTACCTTTGATTGTGCTGCCTTTGCCTAGTGCTGGCTAGACCATGAACATTATTCTATAGCTGCAGAGCCATGATGGGGTACTACCAATTCTTCTGCCTCGGGCTGAACAGATTTTTTCTTATCTATTGTTGGTGAGAGGGAGAAAGTGATAGGAAGGGAGAGGCCATTAGCCACATCCCATAAATAATTTGATCAAGTGACCTTTGCCAAATGTACAGGGATGGTTCGGAGCAAGAAATATTGTTAGCCTGAAGTTATTATTGTGTCTCGAGTTCTGATAACAAGCCTACAAATCTGTATTGAATTTCTTTATTAGCAATTGATTTATAATGTCATGTTCCCTGAAATACCACAGTATTAATGGGAAAACATACACTAAATTATAGCTGTGCATTTGATTTTATCTTTCATGACAAGATCTATTAGTTGTTGAAAAATGTTTGGATTTTAATTTTATGTCGATGTTATTTAAATTTTGTATGAGTCATTTTCACAAAACTGTTCACTTGTTCACATGTATGTAACAAAATTGAAGTTCAAAGACAAACAAATCTGGAGACATCATGTACATGTACCAAGTGTAAAAATAAGAATGTTCTTTCATCATATGGAGTAACATATGTTGTGAATATGGTGGCCCATTGTACTCTGCTAGTTGTATGTTTCCGTACATGATGAGCCAATTATACTCTTTGCGCTCATAATCCAATATTTTCTGATTACTTATTAATGGTGGAATGGTTTAAAAAAAACTCAGGACTGTGGGGGGTAGCATGCGCCCCCGAGCATTCGTATTAAAGTAGATGACTTCTCACTCAGTCCAAGAAAAACCCCAAACCTTAGCTCCGGCGCTGCAATTTGACCCAGTGGGGGATGGAACCTAGGATGCAAGGGTGCCACCCGGAGTGCTTGACCAGCTGGTCTAGCATCCCAGTCGGCATGGTGGAACGGTTTATGAAATTCTAATAAGAACCTTATGTGGATAAATCATACCTATTAACCTTCCAAATTTATTCATGGATGTCTAAGATGGGCCCCTGTGTGTTTTGCATCAACGTAGTTTCACAGCATATTCCAAGCATGTCGTTTGTTACTGTGACCTTGTTTACAGAAAATTTTTGTAGACTGAATGGTTCCTACATATATATTGTAAATGTGATAATATTCTTCTAATCGGATATGGGTATGTTTTCTAGACATGCGGACTCATTGTGTGAAATATGATACTGATCCTCAAGTACATCTTTTTTGTATAGACTTACATTCATAAGGACTACCGCCACCAGTTCCGTTCCAAAGGTGAAGTTGAACTGTTTGTGGAATCTGAAGGAATCGAAAATGGCATATTTAAAGGAAGAAAATTACAAAAGAAGGTAACAGCACTACTTGAGAAAATCATACCTCAAAAATATATAACTTGCCACATTTTCTGAAAATTCATTGCCATGAATACTTTGAAGGTTAACATTTCCTGGTCTTCTAGGTTTTCTATGCAACTTTTTTTTTAGAGTACCTTTTTAATTTGATGTCCTACATTTTGTCCATAAAGAAATATATCGATTTTTTCATTTGGTCTATGCAGAAGATAGCTGGTATGGATGCTCAAGATGCCGGTATGCCCTTCATCTAAACAGATCAAATATGTTTTCAAATTACGTGTAGAAAGTTTTTATTCGAGTTAGGGTTTACATAACATATTGGGTATACAGGAACAAGTAAATCTGCTGGAAGAAGAGCATCTGCCAACCATGCTAGACCAAAATGTTCGCTTGGCCTGAGTCGTCCAATGGATGATGAAGAGATGGCTCCTGGTTTTCCTTAGATTCTTAATATCAACTTTCTGGAGAATAAATAAAGGTATTTGGTCACCATGCATTGCCATGCTTTCTGTGAGAATAAGCTCAACAATAGCACCAAACACTTGATGCTTGCTATGGAGGAACAATCTTTGTATGTTTGTGATCCCTAAACTGGTTGTAATAATGTGTTTCATTGTAAACACTTTTTAGTACTATATGGTGGAACTTATGTTTGAGAAATATTTGTTCTGTCGGATTTACAACACTTTTTAGTACTATATTGTGGAACTTATGTTACTATGGTTGAGAAAAATCTATTTTATTGGATTTAAATAATCGTCATCGGTCCTATTAGTTATATAAGCTAGACGGTCAGTTTGAAGCAACCCTTTATATGCAACTTGTATTCATATATAAACTAGATCATCGGTTTCAAGCTATCCAAAATACCTGTATCAGAAGCTGGTATCAAGGATAATAGATATTTCTATCTACATCACCTCTGCCTCACAAAAAAAACATAGCTCTTTTACGATGGTTGGGAAAGTACCATTGGTACCTCGAGGTACTTTTATTTTTTCTATTTTCTAGATAAATAATTGAGGAAGATTGTTTACAAAATATAATTCTTATCATAGAGGGTATCTTGGTAATTGAGGTTGTGCCCTCTCAAACTAGGCAGAACCCTCTGACGTTGTCCCTATGCGACCTGCCTTCCTGTAGTCAAAAGGGTGCGTGCCGCCGCATTCGGCCCCGCCACCACCAGGCCTTATTAAGCGTTGCTGCCCCTGCCGCTTAGTGGCTGTTCTCCCTTGATTCTGCACTGAAGAACTTGGGCATCTTGCGTTTGGGTGGGCACCGACACCACCGCCACGTATGAGTAATAGAGGTCACTCCCTCGTTGTCTATCCTCACGCCAGGCCTGGAAGTAGGCTGCCGTCATGACACCAAGATCCATGCGCTAGCAACGTTGACCCCATTCGACATTGATTAGTGGCATGCCAGCATCAACGTCATATTCCAGTACGCCATGGCAGTGACCTCCGTTATCTCATCAGCGGAGTTCAGTGTTTAACAACGGGTACTTCCAATTTGTGTGACAGTGACGAATGTGAGTTTGAGTTTTGAGTATGATATAGTTAAACCAAGAGTGTAAAGTTATATAGCAGGAACAAATTTGTTTGAATTAGATCTGGTCTCATGTACATTTAACTGTGTATAGTCCATTACATTATCACTAAATTTAAATTGTTATCTTGTGGCCTCGTGGGATGAAACCTAGTACTTTGGGCATTTTGCTCACTGAGGAACAGTTTTTGCTATTGTAGCATATGAGCTTTCCAAGAAGGAAGGTAAAGTTGGGACACCCTTCCAGAAATTATAAAGAAAGACAAGGGGCACTAAATTTTGTATAGCTTCTTTTTTAGTTGAGTTCTTCACAAACAAACAAAACTTTACAGTGAAAAGCATATATATATAGACCATTTCATGAGACAATACACTTTATAGTTTATGTGGAAGAGGTGCTACAGGCATTGGGCATCACAAAATAATCAGTTTTTTCTCTTTGAATTTTGGCCATGAGGCAACCAGTAATTGAAATACCCATTAATAGTAAATCACATCTTGGCAGGTGGCAATCACAAGGTGGAGGCTAAATAGTGATTAGTAGTATAAGTGCAAACTAGCAAACGTTGGCATTCATATCCATAGGAGGAACTTTATATATCTATTTGTCATTTAAATTTTTCATCAGAACTAATCAATATAGGCTCAAAATGTTGCTACCCACACATCATGGTACATGCTCAGGCTGTACATGTTAAGAGTTTAGGCTTGGAATTGTTATCTGACAATTTTTTCCTTTCTACAGACTAGGTTATAGGGATGCAGTTCTCTGTGGTCAGTTGCTGGAGTGGGATTTCAGTTTTTTATGCCGGTAGCACTGCTATGTAGTGTAGGGGTAGTCTGTGATCATTTTAGAACTGTCGAAAACGGATGCTTTTCTCGGTTGCACAATGACTGACAACCATATTGCAGGTTTGGGATGGTTGAGAAGGCAAGGAGGCACTTCACATGCCTCTGCCCATGCCCGAACGCTGCACACTACAACATGCTCCTCGAGGGCCTCGTTGGCATCGCGTGCCTGTGCCTTGACGACGGCCGCCGCCTTCTCCGGATGGTCGATGGATGATGATGACGGTTGCCCACACTCCTCTGCTGGACGCCGAGCTATTGTTGCTGTGAGTGATGCGACCATTGGCTTGTTGGGTCACTGGACCCAGCAGCGGCGCGCGGGCTTGCTGGAGCTCCTCGTCGATGAGGTACACCAGTGATGCCGATTTGGAGTGGCCGGGAAGCAGGTCCTCGGCGGTGTGGCATGCCACAGTGACCATTCCGTGGGAAGCACTGCTGTGGGGAGCCCATCACCGTCGTCATCGCCTGCGAGTACCCCCAGGGGTAGAGCTAGAGCTCAAACAAGGGGGGTGCGCCACTTCAGCACTAAATTGACATAAAATTATATCCTATTAAATAGTGATAAAAATAAAATGTTAGGCTAATATATAAATTTGCAATTCATGAGCTAGCAAATGCACATCCAGCTCACGATGCACTTTTTTCTGAACATGAAAGTATGCCTGTTTGTAGGACCAAGTAGCCCGTGGGAATACGAAGTTGCATATTTGGGACAGTGCGAGAATTGTATTGGCACTAATTCTATTAGGCAAGAGCTAGTTGCATTTCTCCAAAACATCGATTTTATCATGACATGTTCAAATGGACCCTTATTTTTTCCTTAGAGTTTGCAAATTTACTTCAGATCAACTCTACCAATTTAAGAAGTCAAGCATTTTGTGAAAAATAAACTCATGTGCTTATAACTCGAGATGAAGTTAGACTAGACATGTGTATGCTTCACGGCTAACGGATACGGAATATATATAGGCCCCCTAATTGTAGTATATACTACCTCAAAAAAATTGTTATCCTAAGACATTACCACAATTTTTAGAAGTGTTCTGCCTAAGGCAGAATGAAGCATGATGCTCGGTCGATCTCTAGCACATACAATGTAAAATGTTCATGAGAAATTCCAACAAAGATGGCTTGGGCACATTCGGTACACTAAAATTGTTCTATTTTAGAAACTTAGCTAAAAAATATTTTTTAAGGGAAACACTAAACAGATCACATGGAAATTCTCCATGCCAAAAACAGTTGCCCCTCCTTCCTAAAAACAATGGGCAAAACTGGCAGATCTTTTTACTTGGCAAGCATTAAATAGCACAACATTGGATGTATCCCTAGCTAGTGACGATCTCTACAGATCACAAACACAAATAAGTATGCATTTATTTAGAGATATCCACCCAGCCAACTGACACTACTACAAAAATGATGAGGCGGTCACAATTTCGGGTCTCACAAAATGGATTTACGGAGGCAGATGTTTTATTTACGCTGCTCGTCACCAAAAATCCTTTTACGGAGGCCTCCTTAAATCAATTTAAGTAGGCGGACATTTCATGAGATCCACCTCGGAAAACGGAGGTCATTTTTGGAGGTAGACCTCTTATGAGGCCCTCCTCTGTTAATCGTGGTCGAGGCCCAGCCAAAGCCCCAGTTAGGCTTCTATCGGGCTTGTATAAAAGCAGCAGCTAGGGTTTTCCTCTCTCTCTCTCTCTCTCTCTCTCTCTCTCTCTCTCTCTCTCTCTCTCTCTCCTGAGTGCGGCGCCCCCTCCCTCTCCCTCTCCCCCACAGCCAGCAGGCAGGGCGTGGCGCCCCTCCCTCTCCCCTGTGTGGTGCGCGGTGCCTCTCCCTCTCCTCTCCCTCTCCCTCTCCCCCAAAACCCGAGTGGCGAAGACGTCCGAGTGCGAGCGGCACGGCTTCCGAGCCCGAGCCCGAGCAGCTCCCAGCGTGGATCCAGCCTCCAACCGACCACCGGCGGTGGATGCAGCCACCAACCGCTCACTGGAGGTGGTGGGGCCGTGGATCTGGTCACCAGTAGTGGCGGGGGTGTGGATCTGACACCAACAAGCGGATCCGGCCATCGGTGGCTTCGGGCCCGTGGATCCGGCCACAAACGAGCAGATCCGGTCACCAGTGCCGGCGGCACAAGAGCGGGTGTCGTTTCTAGCCACGAGCGAGCGGATCTGGTCATCACCAGCAAGCTCCCAGCACAAGTGTGCAAGGGTGGCGGAAGGGCAGGCGCAAAGGGAGGGTCCAACCACGCGGAAGCAGGTCCTGTCATCAGAGCCGACGGTGCAAGGCCGGGTGGCATTTCTAGCCACGAGCGAGCAGATCCCGTCACCAGAGCAAGCTCCCAGCACAAGGGTGCAAGGGCGGTGCAAGGGCGGGTGCAAGGGCGGATTCGGCCACGAGCGAGTGGATCTGGCCACCGGTGGCGCAAGGTTGGGTGGTGGCTCCCGGCGGTGCACGCTGGGGCGCAGATCCAGGCACCGGGCTTAGTGGGCCACTAGACTGGGTGGGCTTTTTTTTAATTTGTGAAATTATTTATGCAGGCGTGCATTTCTGCCCACCTCTGTTATTTTGATTAACCCAGGTGGTCATTTGCGGTTGCCTACGTTATCTTGATTAATGTAGACCTTTCCATGCAGGCGGACCTGTTGCACGCCTCGGGAAATCTGTTTTGCACGCACGGGATAAGTTCTCTGTAGTAGTGCTAGTGACTCCATGGCTTCAAATTCAGCAGAAGTTGATTCAGATGTGACCATCTCTGACATGAGTTCATCTGATGTCCCTGTTGATGAAATACCTCCTCCTATACTAGATGCACAAGTAGAAGAGGTTGCAATGGAACAACAGAACAAAGAGGTTGAGGTTCCCCAAGTTGATTCAGATGCAACCATCTCTGACATGAGTTCATCTGATGTCCCGGTTGATGAAATACCTCCTCCTGTACTACATGCACAAGAAGAGGTTGCTATGGAACAGCGGAACAAAGAGGTTGAGGTTCCCCAATGGAAGAATCTTTCTGGTTACAACGTGCAGGACTGGAGAGCCTTCGCTCGCAAAAGAAGTACTGGGCATACTGATAGGGTGAGTATTTCTTTCAACCAGCGCTATTGTCTAATGAAACATACTTTTTTGATTGCTGATAGAAGTTACATGAGGAGTTATTTAGATGAGTCCTTAGCCGAAGCACATTAGAAGAACAAGAAAAGGAATAAAAAAAAAGTGATATACTCACACTCATGTCAACAAAAAGTTATTCAGTACTTTCATTTATTTGTAGTGCACCTTGTCGTAGTATTCATGATTTATGATAGTATTCTATTTATTCATGAAATTTCTCAAGTAGTGCTATTAATTGTTTGTATGACTTGCTTTCTGCTAAAATAGACGCACTAGGGGGCATAACATCTAATAGGAACCGCTTCCTCCTCTGCACTCCATAAACACTAAGATAAGAGAAGATCTTGGTCACCGATATCACTACTGGAAACAGAGACTTTGCCGAGTGCAAAATTCTTTGCCGAGTGTCAAAAATCGGGCACTCGGCAAAGACCTTCTTTGCCGAGTGCTGCACTCGGCAAAGAATTGCACTCGGCAAAGAAGAAGTGCCGCACTCGCAAAGAAGGGCACTCGGCAAGGACTTCTTTGCCGAGTGTCGACTCTCGACAAAATCAGACACTCGGCATAGGCTGCCCGCGAAACGGTGTTCGGTCACGGCCTTCTTTGCCGAAAGTGCCTGCTGATTAGACACTCGGCAAAGATTTGATTTTTTTAAAAAATTCTTTGCCGAGTGCCCCAGATCTGGCACTCGGCAAAGAATTTTTTTTAAAAAAAAAATACTTTGCCGAGTGCCCCTGGCACGGCACTCGGCAAATATTTAATTTTTTTTTATAATTTCTTTGCCGAGTGCACCTGTGGATGCACTTGGCAAAGAGGGAATTTTTTTAAAAAAATTAAAACCCTCTTTGCCGAGTGCCTTATGCCTGGCACTCGGCAAAGATACCCTTTGCCGAGTGCCATGCCCCGGCACTCGGCAAAGTTTTTTTTGTTTTTTTGTTTTTGGCCTCCAATTTTTTTGTGCAGCCCTTTTAAAGCACAGGAACTCCTAGTTACAATTTGAGGATTTTTTGTGGTTTTTTGATATATTTAGTTACTTTATTTTGTTTACTTGAATTTTTTCAAAAAATAGAAATTTGAACTGCACGTAGTAATCTGAATAATAGAATTTAATGATTCAAAAATTGATAGTCATGTTAGTGAGTGTTGTGAGAGGCCGTATCCAGGAACAGATCCGAAATTTCGGACATCTTGTTCACGAAACATGTCCGCGAAATTGCGCGTGAAGGTGTTTTTAAATCCTATAAAAAGCAAACGAATGTCCGAAAATCATGAAACTTGTTGAGATGTCGTGATATCATATGTGGAGGCTATGATAAAAATTTCAGAAGATTTCGTATGCGTTGTCACGTCGATGCTTACAAACCAGACATCTCTACATGTAAGATCTGATATCACATATGGAGATGTCCTAGTTTGTAAGCATCATACGTGACAACGTGCACGAAATCTTCTGAAATTTTTATCATAGCCTCCACATACGATATCACGACATCTCAACGAAGTTTCATGATTTTCGGACTTCGCTTGTTTTTATAGAATTTAAAAACACTTCGCACGCAAGTTCATGGGTCATATTTCGTGAACAAGATGTCCGAAATTTCGAATCCGATCCTAGATACGGCCTCACACTACACTCGATAAAGAATATGACTATCATTTTTGAATCATTAAATTCTATTATTCGTATCTAAAAGTGCTTCAAATTTATATTTTTCAAAAAATTCAAGTAAACGAAATAAAGTAACTAAATATATCAAAAAGCCACAAAAGTCCCCAAATTCTAAGGAGGAGTTCCTGGTCCTTTAAAAGGGCTGCACAAAAACTTAGAGGCCAAAAACAAAAAAAATAAAAATACTTTGCCGCCGAGTGTCAAAAATGGCACTTCGGCAAAGAGGCTCTTTGCCGAGGTGTAAAAATAAGACACTTTCGGCAAAGAGGATTTTTATTTTTTATAGAATTTTTTTTTTGCGAGTGCCTTTACTGAGGCACTTTCGGCAAAGGAATTAAAAAATAAAAAATTTACCGACGGCGGATCGGAGCACTCGGCAAAGTTGCCTCCTTTGGCGAGTGCCTCCCTGATCCGGCGCTCGGCAAAGGGCGCGGGTGGGGCACTTAGCCGATTTCGGCCGGCCGGGCAGTCCAAGCCTCAGACAGCCAGCCAGCCATCCGCACCCACGCCGGCCCGCCCCGCCCCCCCGCGCCACGCCTGCCCACATGCCCGCGCCGCCCGCCCGCCCGAGCCGCGCGCCGCCCTCCCGTCCCCTTCAGGCGCAGTGCGCCGCCGCCACCGGGCGCGCCGACCATCGGATCGCATCTCGCCGGAGGCCGCTCGAGACCTCCGCGCGCAGCCCATCGCCACATCGACCTCCTCAAGGTACACGAGTCACAAGGACTCTCTCTGCTCTCCTCCCGTTCGCTATTGATTCGCATTCATTTCCTCTCCTTGCCCAGCCGAAGCCGTTATGAACGCGAACGCCGGCCTCCGCCGCTGCGTCGAGAGCGTCGAGGAAAAGGAGGCCGTGGCCGCCGCATGCGCCGACCTCTCCGACAAGAGCAGCAAGGAGTGCCGGCTTACGAGCGGGACCTCGAGCGCGCCATGGAGTCCTGCGACGACCTCGTCAGGCTGAACGACGATGACCTCTGCAAGACGCCTAAACCCGTAACGTATATGTCGGGCTTACCTCCTCTATTTTTTTCGATCTAATCATGCTACTAGCCTATACTGCTTGCGTGCCTCGATCTGATCTGATCTGTTTCTACTGCTATGCACTAACGAGCGCATCTAATCGCAATTCACAAACAGCTAATGATGTCGAACCACTATAAGTCGTTGGGATGCATACAAGCTCTGTCATTTGTTTTTATTATTCAGGCCAAAAGCATGTTTTAGAATTTTATTTAGGGATTAACCCCGGCTTAATCAGCCAAGATATATGTTTTTGATGATGTTCATCATATATAGATCTAAAAAAGGCAAGAAAGTATCTGGTTAATACATGTAGCTATCCAAATCACTTGTAGGGTAAATTAACAAATCAGTTCCAATTATAGATATCAGCACGTATCAGTACAAAGTTCAGGAACTGTTTTCTTATGTACTGTTATTAATCTACTATTGTGGTGCCACCATGAACCAAATTAGAAGCACATATTGGTAAAGAGTTAAGTGAGCATAAGCATGCTAGAATATATATTCAGCAATCTACACAAATTGAACAAGATATATGTTCATGTTCTATCTATCAGCCACAATGTATCTGCAACCCCTTACTTCATCCGAAACATTACAAAAAAAGGAAGAGCTCTGCAATGTTCATCTCAGTGAACTGTTGCTGTGTTTCTGTACTCTCCCTGCTACCATTACCGGTTTGTAACTAATTAGCACTGTATTTCTATGGATCTTCAGTTTCAGGTGATTCTCCTTAATCATTTGTCCTCCTAAAATCCAGGTGATTCTCCTACTATTGCCGCCACAATAATTTTAAAGAATTGTGCTTAAAAGACTAGAGCTATGGCTTGTATTTTTCTGCATCAAGATGCCATCGCATATATTAAAATCCAGAGAATAATAATAAGGTTTGAGAAGCCTCTTTCAGATTATCAGAAAGCAAATGTACAGAGTAGATTTATTATGGTGAGATTGCTAATGGATTAAATATTGTACCTGTTCACTACAGCAATGTCGTAATAAGTTCTTATCTTAATTACAGCTTTTGTTCATGTACTGATGTTTCTGTAGGTGTTCAGAGTTGCAAACTAAATATTAAAAATGACTGGATACATGGTTCAGGTAAATCCGCTAGCATTTCATCCATATTTTTTCTGGGTTATTTATAGATTTGGTGATGCAGTGGGCTTCAGTATGCTTTGTGATAGAGCTGGCAGCAATGACCATATATCAGGTATTATTCTTAATGTGTGCAGATCCAATGTTTGTTTGGGGAATAGCTTACATTTGTAGTAAACACCACAAAGATAGCATTGTTACCTGACCATGGTAAATCGTTTGTCTATTTCTACAATGTTGGTTGTGGTATACCGACCAATTGTTGGTCGTTAATATTATGTTTTAGCGACCATTGTTCGACGCTATAGATTGGCTGTGGTACAGTGTTCTTACACGCTTCAATGTACTAGTTGTTTAACTTTAACATTTCCGTTAGCAACAATGGAAACGAGTCAAGGCAGGCAAGACTCCTACCACACTCATAGATTTGCTATTTATCAACGCCTCGTGTCTTGGTGCGATGCTTGCCTCGTGAGTTCATCAAGTCATTCATCACACAGCAACAGATCTTCACCGAATGCTAGCTTGTCCTGCCGGAGTCATCGGAAACTCATCGCCTTCACCTGGAACACCCAGGATACTCACAAGATCAGCATGTTATCATAAGCGAAACATGTATTTAAGTCTTACTGCTTATTGAAACTTTACGCAATTTAAAAAACTTTACTAAAGCAGTATTATTGTTTGTACCAAAATTGAAATGTCATGTTTGTTCCAATGGTGCATACGTCTCTTATGCTAGTAAAAAAGCACTTCCTAACCATATGTGCAATATGGCCTGCTGCTCATTCTCTTATTTAGCATACCTGTCTAAATAACTCTGCATAAATAACTCTGCATGTAGGGAATGCTTTTTATTTTTTATTTCTGTTCTATTTGATTTAGAAGCTTAGTGCTTTGCTCTTTTCTTTTCTTTTCAGCAACAACAATCAGCAATAGCTATGCTATAATTTGTAAGTTCTCTTGTCCAGGTATTACTAGTTCCAGCAATTATCAGACTAAATGTTATTTCTCAAATGATATTGGGTCAACAACTTGCCTTGTCTTTCTATGGATTCAGATTTGAATTTTTTTTCTGTATTTTGGTATGATCATGACAATTATCTTAAATAATATTTTCAATGGGTGTAGACTTTGGTTGAGTACCAAATAATCAATTTCATCACAATTTGTAAATGAGGAAATGTCGCTAGCTACATCTTGAATACTATAAAGAATAGATTTCATGATCTGAGTACATTTTATAAAATCCTTCAAGGTTTGCAAAGACAACAAATCTTGACTGATATCTCCTCAAACTGTGACCTAAACAAGCATTATCCTTGCCTTTGAATTGCATTGAAAGTAGACGTTATTGATAGGACTGTAAACTATAAAGTCAGTAGTAAGAACTGACTGCTTGCATTTGGTAAATTTAAACTTATTTTATTGCCATATAACAATCTGATTCGAATATGTATGATTCACTTGCAAGGTTGTTAGCAATGTCAAATGGCCTGTTCAGAAACTTATTTTATTTCATTTGCTTGGATTTGGGTTTTGGAACTCGGTGAGGACAGGTGCAAGTCCATCAGTTCTTGTGCTTCTCAGGTTGTGTTGGTCCATCAGTTCTTGTGCTTCTCACTTCTCAGGTTGTGTCGGTAGTTAGCTTGTCTCTGTAATTGCAAAATTACCTCAGTTTCAGTACATGCTTTTCAGTGAAGGCAGAACGAAATAGTTGAAATGGCTTTGCATGTACTTGCAGTTTGGTTTCAAGAGCTAGCAGTTTATAGTTTTGGAGCTTAGTGGATTTTCAAATGCTAATTAGAGCTTTTGTTAGCCTAGGTATTGTTAGATCTATTTAAGCTCATTACTTGGTACTTATTTTCTTTTAGTTCATTATTGGCTACTTATTTTCTTTTGTGCTGTTTGGTTCATTTGCAGGTTAAAGCAAGGAGTAAAGCGAGCAACATGGGAGCTTCAGATTTTTTTAAAAAAAATTCAAACTTTGCCGAGTGTTAGCCAGGGCACTTTCGGCAAAGAAATTTTTTTTAAAAATTGAAACTTTGCTGAGAGTGCGGCCAAAGGCACACTTCGGCAAAGAATTTTTTAAAAAATTCAAACTTTGCCGAGTGCTCATGAAGGCACTCGGCAAAGAATTTTTTTAAAAAATCAAACTTTGCCGAGTGCCGGCCAGAGGGCACTCGGCAAAGAATTTTTTTTTAAAAAAATTGAAACTTTGCCGAGTGTCGGCTAGAGGGCACTCGGCAAAGAATTTTAAAAAAAAATCAAACTTTGCCGAAGCGCCGTTATATAGGCACTCGGCAAAGAATTTTTTTTTTTAAAATAAAAAATCTTTGCCGAGTGCCTGCAGGGTTGGCACTCGGCAAAGCCACCGTCGACGGATTCGGCGCCGTCACGGTTGCTTTTCTTTGCCGAGTGCCACCGGGAATCTCGGCAAAGCCTTTGCCGAGTGCCCGATAAAAGACACTCGGCAAAGAGGTCTTTGCCGATTAATTTTTTGCCGTGTGTTCTTTGCCGAGTGCCGCACTCGGCAAAGGCTTTGCCGAGTGCAATTAGGCCTTTGCCGAGTGCCTCAGGCACTCGGCAAAGAACCTGAATCCAGTTGTGTATGTTGTTGTCTAGACCTTGGATTGTGCTGCCTTTGCCTAGTGCTGGCTATGCATAAGCTTGTGCTGGCTAGACAATGAATCATTATTCTATAGCTTCAGAGTCATGATGGGGTACTACCAATTCTTCTGCCTCTGGCTGAACAGACTTTTTGTTATCTATTGTTGGTGAGAGGGAGAAAGTAATAGGAAGGGAGAGGCCATTAGCCACATCTCGTAAATAATTTGGTCGAGTGACCTTTGCCAAATGTACAGGGATGGTTCGGAGCAAGAAATATTGTTACCCACAAGTCATTACTGTGTCTCGAGTTCTGATAACAAGCCTACAAATCTGTATTGAATTTTCTGTATTTGCAATTGATTTATAATGACATGTTCCCTGAAATACCACAGCATTAATGGGGAAAACTTACACTAAATTATAGCTGTGCATTTGATTTTATCTTTCATGACAAGATCTGTTAGGTGTTGAAAAATGTTTGGATTTTTATTTTATGTCGAGGTTGTTTAAATTTTGTATGAGTCCTTTTCACAAATCTGTTCACATGCATACAACAAAATTGCAGTTCAAAGACAAATCTGGAGACATCGTGTACATGTACCAAGTGTAAAAAAAAGAATGTTCTTTCATCATATGGACTAGCATATCTTGTGAATGTGGTGGCCATTGTACTCTGCTAGATGTATGTTTCCTTACATGATGAGCCAATTATACTCTTTGTGCTCATAATCCAATATCTGGTGTTTACTTATTAATGGTAGAATGGTTTAAAAAAAACCCAGACGGCGGGGGCATGGCATGCGCCCCCTCGAGCATTCGCATTAAAGTAGAGGACTTCTCACCCAGTCCAAGAAAACTCCCGAACCTCACCTCCGGCACTGCAATTCGACCCTGTGGGGGATCGAACCCATGCCGCAAGGGTGCCACCCGGAGTGCTTGATCAACCGATCTAGCATCCCAGTTGGCATGGTGGAACGGTTTATGAAATTCTAATAAGAACCTTATGTGGATAGATCATACCTATTGACCTTCCAAATTTATTCATGGGTGTCTATGATGGGCCCCTGTTTGTTTTGCATCAATGTAGTTTCACAACATATTACAAGCATGTCGTTTGCTATGATGACCTTGTTAATAGAATTTTTTTGCAGACTGAATCACTACTGGAAACGCATGCTTTGCCGAGGGCCTGAGGATTTGCCGAGGGCCAAATCTCGGGCACTCGGCAAAGACACTCTTTGCCGAGGGCCAGACACAGGAGCCCTCGGCAAAGAACGACCCTCGGCAAAGAGGCCTTTGCCGAGGGTACGGCCCTCGGCAAAAGACAAGCCCTCGGCAAATCAAATCTTTGCCGAGGGCATGCCCCTCAAGAAAGATGTCCTCGGCAAATTAGGCCCGTTGGGTCACGGCGGCCATTTCGTCAAAGCTTTGCCGAGGGCCACCCGTTAGGCCCTCGGCAAAGGTTTTTTTTCCTGTGCAACCAAAGTTATTCGGCAATTTTTTAAGTCTTTGCCGAGGGCCCTAGACCAGGCCCTCTCAAAAGAAGATTTTTAAAACCAGTTTTTTGGCCAATTTTTTTTATAAATCGCTTTTGCCGAGGGCCCGAGGCTAGCCCTCGGCAAAAAAGCCCTTTGCCGAGGGCCGAGATAGGCCCTCGGCAAAGATTTTTTTTTTTTTAAAAAATTCTTTCTTGCAGGGCCATGGGCAGTTCCCTCGGCAATTTTTTTTTTTTTTTAGCCCAGTTTTTTGTGGTGCTACAATACATTGTTTTGAACTCAATTTTAAAATTTAGGCCAATTTTGATTTTGTTTTGTATATTTCCTTAATTTATTTTGATTCTTTGATTTTTTGTAATATGTCAAATTTGAGCTATGCAGTGCATGGAATATTGCAATGTAGTGTTTGAAAAATGTTATTCATGTTAATTGGTGCATGTTGAGTCCCTAAGGCATCCCGCATCAAATTTTCAACTCTTGTTAAGCCTTCTCAATTTTTTGCCACAAAGTGTTTACAAATTGATATAAGCCTAATTTTTACCACAGCCTACATGCACATACAAAGACATCTCGCCAAGTTTCGTGATTTTTGGACTTCATATGGATTTTATATAATTTTAAAACACTTTTCCAAAGAAGTCGGTGGTTATGTTACGCTAACAAGATGCGTGAAATTTGATGCGGGTCGTGGATAGGGACTCAACATGCACCAATTAACATGAATAACATTTTTGAAACACTACATTGCAATATTCCATGCACTCATGGTTCAAATTTGACATATTCAAAAAAATCAAAGAATCAAATAAATTAAGGAAATATACAAAACAAAATCAAAATTGGCCTAAATTTTAAAATTGAGTTCAAAACAATGTATTGTAGCACCACAAAAAAAACAGGATAAAAACTAAAAAAAAAAAAATGCCGAGGGCTCAACCTGGGGCCCTCGGAAAGAATTTTTTAAAAAATAAAAAATTTGTCGAGGGTCGTGGATCCGGGCCCTCGGCAAGAATTTTAAAAAAAAAAAAATCTTTGCCGAGGGTCCGTGGATCCGGGCCCCTCGGCAAAAGAATTAAAAAAATAAAATAAAAATCTTTGCCGAGGGTCAGGATCTGGGCCCTCGGCAAAGCACCGAACCCTAATCGGGCCGCAACCCAAATTCCCGATCGAAATTGTGAAAAAAAAAGCGCCGACCATCTCCTCCCCACGCCACCGCATGGGCCGCCCTCGGCCTCCACCAAGCAGTCGCCTGCCATGCCAGCTGCGTGCCCTTGGCCGCCCGAGCCCGCAGCCCCGGCCGCCTCACGCCTCCACCACCACACCACCACACACACAAGGCCTCTGCCAGCCAGCACCACACCCACCACCGCCTCACGCCCCCCGCCTCGCCCAGTGCCCACCAGTGGCCCCCGCCCCCCCCACGCCCATGGGCGGCCGAGTCGCGCGCGCTGCCTCCGCTCCCCGTCTCCGTCGAGCAAGGGAGGTCGACCCGCCCCCCAGCCCCTCCCGGTGGCTCCCCTCGCCCCTTTTCCGCCCGACCCCAGCCCCCATGCCGCCCCCGTCGCCGGCTGCTGATGGAGGGGAGGAGGCAGAGGGTGAAGTTGGAGGAAGAAGAGAAGGAGAAGAGGAGAAGGAGGAAGGGGAAGAAAAGGAGAAGAAGAGGAGAAGGAGGAAGGGGAAGAGAAGGAGAAGAAGGGGAAAAGGAGAGAAGAAAGGGAAGAGGGGGAGAGGAGTACTCCAACACCGCTCGACCTCGCCGGAGAAGAAAGTGACCCCCGCACCGAGACGCCCGACTCCACCGCAATCCTAGGTAAAACTCTCGTTGTCGGCCTTCATGCCGTATGTGGTTGTGTGGGCCTTCGTGCCGTAACTTGATATGAGGGCCTTCGTGCGTTGCTGGTTGTCGGCCTTCGTGCTGCCAGAATGTCGACCATCGTGTCATTTTTTTGCAGGTTTTAGAAACCTCCCCGTGCAGGGGAGGTGCTGCCGAAATTTTGAACAAAAAATAACCTATTGTCTTTTTATGCAGGAGAAGAGTACGTCGGAGGGGACCCGGAGGACCCCGATCGTCTTCATCGACGTCATGGTTCTCGCCAGATCAAGCGCACCACCATGCCATCAAGGCCGATTCGCCACGCCTCCGCTAGCCTTACTTCACCGACACCCTTGGTATAAATAACCTCTTTTTGCATGTCCGTCAGAGTCTGCCAGAACCCCCCAGATTAGGCGCCTCCCGTCCGAAAGAGATACGGTCGTAGGTATGCGGATCTTTGCGTGTCTGCGAGCGTGTCTGCTTTTGGATTGTCCATGTTTTTGGACAGCCCGTGGATACGTAGATGGGTTAGTTTCATGGTCCGCTCCGGTCCGAGAGGAGTTTCAACAACACCTCCCTGTTGTTCTCCGGATACACACTCTCTTGCGGGACGTGTATCGGGAGAACAACGGGAGGTGCCACCAAATTTCGCCTCTGGAGAGGAGCGAGCATGGAAACCGACCTCATCTATGCATCCGCTGGTGGGATTAGGACCTATCCTCACCTATTAGACAAGAGGAACACCGCGTAGATGCAATTGATGGTCACAATACTCTATGCTGTAAATGTTAAAGGATAGAGGACCGTTAGTGGATGTACACGGGCTGGAGAAGCGGGAGTGACTACGACTATGAATGGGTCAAGGGGATAGATGGTTTCTTGAAACATGCATTTGGCCCAGGGGCAGGAGGACATTCTCTAGTTTGGTGTCCCTACAGCAAATGTGACAACAGGAGAAAAGTAGACGAGAAGTCCATGGGTAGACATCTTGTGTTCAATGGTTATACGCCTGGCTACCAGCAGTGGATCTACCATGGTGAAGCAGATCGTATAAGAGCGGAGGTGGTGAGAGCACGCCTCGAGGCTTTTGATGATGATGCCGGGGTAGCAGACATGCTAGATGACGCCCATCATGCTCACTTCGCTGAACGACGTGAGAAGGAGGAGATGGAGGAATCCGCGAAGGACTTCTACAAAATGTTGGACTCGACACAGAAACCCCTTCACGAGCATACAATGATTTCTCAGCTAGATGCGATTGGACGCGTAATGGGGTTGAAGGCCGAGTTAAACCTGAGTCGAGAAGGCTTTGATAAGATGTTGGCCGTGTTTGGCACCATGCTACCAGAGAAGCACACTTTGCCGATGAACTTGTACGAGGCAGAGAAACTCCTTCGTATGCTTAAGATGCCGTATGACAAGATACATGTTTGTCCGAAGGGGTGCGTCCTATTTAGGAAAGAACACAAGGATGCAAATTACTGTCCGAAGTGTAAATCCTCCAGGTACCTGGAGGTAGACTCTGGTGATGGTCAGAAGAAGCAGCTTCCAATCCCCACGAGAGTGCTATGTCACCTTCCTTTCCTACCGAGGATCCAACGGCTATTCATGACTGAGGAATCCACGAAACAGATGACATGGCACAAAGATGGCAAACGGTACAATCCTGGGAAGATGGTACATCCATCTGATGCTGAAGCATGGACGTATTTCAATGACAAACATCGTGACAAAGCAGCTGAGGCTCGTAATGTACGTGTCGCGCTGGCAACAGATGGGTTCAATCCTTATGGAATGATGGCTGCCCCATACACATGCTGGCCCGTTTTTGTTATCCCCCTCAATCTCCCTCCCGGCATCTCCTTTCAATGGCATAACGTATTCTTGTCGTTGATAATTCCTAGACACTCGGGGAGTAATATGGGTGTGTTCATGGAGCCTGTGATTGATGAATTGATCCACGCTTGGGAGAAGGGGGTATGGACATACGATCGAGCTACAAAGACAAGCTTTAAAATGCATGTTTGGTATCACTACTCCCTGCATGACTTCCTGGCGTATGGGTTATTCGCCGCCTGGTGTGTTCACGGGAAGTTCCCATGCCCAGTATGCAAGGAAGCCGTGAGGTTCATTTGGTTAAAGAAGGGTGGCAAGTATTCGTCGTTTGACCAGCATCGTTAGTTCCTCCCTCTAAACCATGAATTTAGAGAAGACATCAAGAGCTTTACGAAAGGTGTCAAAGTGACAGACCCTAAACCGCACTTGAGGACTGGTGCCGAGGTTCGTGTTCAGATAGATGCTCTCGTGCCCAATGAAGAAGGTGGTTTTGTGGGATATGGTGAGGAACATATGTGGACTCATAAATCCGTCTTGACGAGGCTCCCCTATTTCGATGACCTTCTTCTGCCACATAACATTGATGTAATGCACACTAAAAAAAATATCGCCGAGGCACTTTGGGGAACTCTCATGGACACTGACAAGTCTAAGGACAACGTTAAGGCTAGAGTGGACCTAGCGACGTTGTGCGATAGACCGAATCAAGCGATGCAACCTCCTAGTGGTCGAAACAAGAACTGGAAAAGGTATAAGGTCAATTTCGTCTTGCAAATCGATCAAAGGAGGGAGGTACTAAAATGGATGCAGATGTTAATGTTTCCAGATGGATATGCAGCGAATCTTAGCAGGGGAGTGAACTTAGGCACTCTGCGAGTCAACGAGATGAAGAGTCATGACTACCACATATGGATTGAGCGGCTTCTTCCGGCGATGGTCCGAGGCTATGTCCCTGAGCATGTCTGGCAAGTGCTGGCAGAGTTGAGCTTTTTCTTCCGCCAGCTTTGTGCTAAGGAGATATCTCGGACCGTCGCTCAGGACTTAGAAAAAGCGGCACCTGTGTTGCTCTATAAGCTGGAGAAGATCTTTCCACCCGGCTTCTTGCTGATGCAACATCTGATTGTGCACCTCCCGTCCGAGGCACGTTTGGGGGGGGCCCATGCAGGCCCGTTGGTGCTATCCAATAGAGAGATGTCTAAAGACTCTTCACAAAAAATGTACAAATAAAGCTAGAATTGAGGCTTCCATTGCAGAGGCATGCCTTCGAGAGGAGGTGGCAAACTTCACAACGCTATACTACAAGCCGAACCTTCCTAGCAATCATAATCCACCCTTTCGTTACAATACTGTTAAAAATGAATCGACCCTGAGCCTTTTCCAAGGCCAACTCGGCAGCGCAAGTGGATCAACCCCAAAGCTATTGGGAAATGAAGAGTGGCGCAGTATCATGCTATATGTGTTGAATAACCTTACCGAGGTGTAGCCGTTCATCAAGTAAGTTCTCAACGAACTTATTTCAATATGCCGTCACTATTCTGCATCCAACCCCATTGATTCTCGTTCGGACAGGGAATTTGTTCATGAATTTTGGCATCAATCAAGGGATCCTACCTCGCATGAACAAGACACCCTTGTTTCGCAGGGTGCGGGAGCGGGGAGGCCTGATTTCATTTCTTGGTTCAAACAAAAGGTAATGTCCAATTTAGCTCATACGTTCGATCGTCCAAGGTGATTGTACGTTTGATTAATATAACGATCTTTCATGATTCACCTTGCAGGCCCAGACCGATTCGTCCATGAGCGACGAGTTGAAACAGGTTGCAAACGGCTGTGATGTTAGGGTGAAGTCATTTACCGGCTATGACGTGAACGGATATCGCTTCCACACAACAAGTTACGAGCAGATTCGGCCCAAACGAAAAACCACAAATAGCGGAGTTTGTACGCCTGGCACTGATGGCCTCGACTATCATGGTAGAGTTGAGGAAATCTATGAACTCTCATTTCATGGAGACGAACCTCTTACACCTGTGATGTTCAAATGCCACTGGTTTAATCCTCGATCAACGAGACGAACCGCTCATCTTGGGCTAGTGGAGATTCGAGAAGATTCCATCTATCCTGGAAAATATGTCTACATTGTGGCTCAACAGGCCATGCAGGTGTATTATACTCGACACGCCAACCAAGACAAAGAGGATCTTAAGGGTTGGGCTATTGTGCACCAGGTATCTCCACATGGTAAACTACCTGCCCCAAACGATGATGATTACAACTTCAACGCAAACACATATGATGGTCAGTTCTATCAAGAAGATGGGCTACCAGGCACGTTCGAGATAGTCTTACCCGAAGCAATCGAAATGGAAGTAGACAACGAAATGGTTGATGACGAGGTCGATGGAGATGTGGTGGTAAATGCCAAGGACATAGCAATGCTTGAGCGATTACTTCTAGGCAATGACGACGATGACAACATAGAACCTTCAGATAGTGTTGCCCATTTGGACAATTTTGACAGTGATGATGAGACCTATGATCCCAATCATGAAGATTATTCCTAATACATGTAATACTATGGTTTTTTAATTTGTGTTTTGTTTATATATTTTGAATCTATTTCTAATATATGTACTAATTAGTCTTGTTCATTCTTTATGATTGCAGGTGATTGGACAAAGATGGCGAGCAGACGTCCACGCCGTGACACGCCCTCGGTTTACGGGAGAGACCGCCCTCTCCTTCGAGGTGAGGGGTCGTCGTCCGGGGTAGCGTCCATAGGAGGTGGCGAGAGGAGGACCAGGGGCAGCCGCCGCAGGAGGCAGCGGTCTCCTCCCTCAACACATGACGAGGTGCTGGAGGAGGAGCACGTGACGGCCACAGCCTCGTCCTCATCGAAGGACGAGAGGGGTCAGCAGACGGGCGAGGGAGACGAGGCGCTCGAGGGCGAGGGAGGCGAGGCGCTCGAGGGCGAGGGAGAGGGTACCGCTACCCGGACTCTCTACGAGCGAGGTCCCGTGAGCCTCCCTCCGGTTCCGCTTCCTCACAACCGCTCAGTGATTCGGCCTATGGCAAAGAGGTAAGTAACTATGGATGTTATCACAACTACTTCATAAGATATGTTGGAAATCTTAAGAGAAACTGATAAATTTTCTTAATCACTTGTGCAGGGCCTGGTTGGTTTTGTCGGGTACTCCAGCACGCACCCCCGCAAGCATCCTTGGTGTTTTGTGCAGGAAATGGTACCCCGGCATTGTGCAACTGTCCGAAGAGCCGGTGGTGCGGGAGCCGGCCTCCAACTGGGACAGGTACGCGCTGGTCACGGATGACACTTACCGCAACAAGCAGGAGCGAGTATTGGCGGAGTTTTGGGTAAGTCTCTCTCGCACAACATTGCTTAATACATTGCATTCATTGGTTAAATCTTTTATCGAAATAATGAATGGATACATCGGTTTTGTATGCAGAAATATTTCAAGGCCGAAGAAGGACTTGAGGCCCAGGCGGATCGGGCGGCTGCCGCAGCTTGTAGGAAGTACGTCACCGAGATGCATCACCATGGGCGCGTCCAGGCCCACATAGACTACTACAGGTCGGTACTTAGGCAGACCCTCCCCAAGCCTCAAGCAAGACAGATTACGCTGACCCGGGACCAGTACCTTGAGGTAGGCAAATAACATTCATAATGATTCATTTTGATATTAAGTAGGTTCAATTTCATCTTCTTATATGTCAAATACTCGATGACTTGTAGGTGATTCCCTGGTGGTGCCGATCGTATCCTGAGTGATGGGCCATGATCGTGGACAAGTGGTTATCACAGGACTTTGTTGACACGCACGAGAGGCAGCGGGAACAGCGTCTGATGAGGCAAGGTCCAACTCACCATCAAGGCCGCCATAGCCTCCCCGGATACAAACAAGCATACGTAAGTGATTTCTTTCAATTATTTTGACGCTCAATTCTGCTTGATTTCTCACCATCTTCCCGTCTTTCTCGCAGGAGGTCACGCACCCAGCAGAGAGGTCTCGAGTTCTCTGCGTGGGCTATGTCCCACATGGGTAGGGCGTCGTCCTCTGTCTCCTTCGACCCGGCTGCCCCGCCCCAGGTGTACTCCGACCCGAACGTGTACACTAAAGTCCAAGAGTACACGTCAACGGTAAGGCAGATCTATGGGGAAGATTACAATGTGCGCACTGAGCCCATTGATGCAGAGGCGATCATGAGGCTCGGAGGAGGCAAGAAGCACGGGCGGCTGTGGATTGCAGACGGCGCCATCGACTCCACCACTGTTCCCTCCCTCGACGCTATCCGAGCACGGAGCACGAGCTCCAGCCAAATTTATACGCCCACGGCCTTTCTCCAAAGATCAAGCAGCAGTCCAAGCACTCCAGGTAATTCCTGTTTTACTCATCGTAAGTAGATATTTACGCACCTAAATTAGATTTGCATTACTAATACATTGGAGTAAAATATTGCAGGCCGAGCTGCAAGAAACAAAAAGGCAAAGTCAAGAGCAGAACGCGGAGCTGACCGCACAGACAAAAGAGCAGCCCGAAGGTCGCGTTCGAGGTCACAGAAGCAGATGGATGGCGGAGATGATGGTGATCATGCAAAGTCTTGGGCAAGCATCGGGTGTACTGCAGTGCGCTTTCAGCCCTCCACCTCCTACTCCTGCAGCTACTCCTATAAGTATGAAAGTTCACTTTTCGCTTGTGCTTTGCATGTATGTCGGCCTTCGTTGCCAGGGATGTCGGATGTCGGCGCTGTGGATTTCAGGGATTTCGGCGTTAGGCCATTTCTTGTAGAGTTTTGAAACCTCCCGTGCAGGGGAGGTGCACGAAAATTTTCAATTGAGTCTAATCTTTTGTATTTCTACAATACTAGATGCAATCTCTAAGTTCCAAAACTGTTTTCCCGGATTACTCACACATGCAATCTCTGCTCCTTTGTGCGCTTTCATCTCATGCTGAGTTCCAATCAACCCGCTCATCAAGGCCACCGGGTGATCCTGCTTTTCCTTCACCATCGCCTCATAGGCTAGCGTGATGAGGACTCGTGCTAGGTGATGTGGTTGGACTTTAGCGTGATTTGTGATTTATGGTTGTGACTTGTGCTTGGATTTCATTAACTTGTCGTAATAAACATGTGAATGATGATGAACATGTGACTTGTCGTTGTAATATATTGTGATTTGTGGTTCACAATTATGGTTGTGATATATTGTGAGAAAATGAGTTCTGTGTGATATATATATGAAATGCTTGTGACGATGGAATGCAAAAAACAAAAAAAATTTAAATTTCTGCCTCTTTGCCGAGGGCAATGACCAAGGCACTCGGCAAACAAGGGTCCTTTGCCGAGGGCCCAAGCAATAGCCCTCGATAAAGATTTTTTTGGAAAAAAATCCTGACAATTTCTTTGCCGAGGGCCAGGGAGCAGGCCCTCGGCAAAGGGTTAAAAAAATTCAAAAAAACCATTTCTTTGCCGAGGGCCGGCCCTCGGGAAAGGATTTTTAAAAAATCCTGAAAATTTCTTTGCCGAGGGCCAGAGAGGAGGCCCTCGGCAAAGGTTTTAAAAAAAATAAAAAAAATATTTGCCGACTTTGCCGAGGGCCGGCCCTCAGCAAAGAATTTTTAAAAATCCTGAAAATTTCTTTGCCGAGGGCCAGGGAGGAGGCCCTCGGCAAAGGTTTTTAAAAAAAATAAAAAAAATTATTTGCCGAGGGTCGGCCCTCGGCAAACAAATTAAAAAAAAAACAATTCTTTGCCGAGGGTGGGCCCTCGGCAAAGAAACCGCCAACGGCGCCGGCGCCTGACGGCCTCTTTTCTTTGCCGAGTGCCCGATAAAGGGCCCTCGGCAAAGACCCCTTCGCCGTCTAAAAATTCCCCGAGGGGTCTTTGCCGAGGGCAACCCTCGGCAAAGCCTTTGCCGAGGGTTTCTGGGCCTTTGCCGAGGGCTAGGCAAAGCATGCGCCTCCAGTAGTGAATGCTTCCTACATAGTGCGTGAAATGTAACAATATTCTTCTAATCGGATATGTAGAAGTGTATATTTTCTAGACATGCAGACTCATTGTGTGAAATATGATACTGATCCTTACATTATATTTTGTTTAGACTTACATTCACAAGGACTACCGCCACCAGTTCCGTTCCAAACGTGAAGTTAAACTGTTTGTGGAATCGAAAGGGGTGGAAAAAGGCATATTTAAAGGAAGAAAACTACAAAAGAAGGTAACAGCACTAACTGAGAAAATCATACCTCAAAAATATATAACATGCCACCTTTTCTGAAAATCATTGCCATGAATACTTTGAAGGTTAATATTTCCTGGTCTTCTAGGTTTTCTATGCAACTTTTTTATTAGAGTACCTTTTTAATTTGGTGTTCTACATTTTGTCCATAAAGAAATATATTGATTTTTTAATTTGATGTATGCAGAAGATAGGTGGCATGGGTGCTCCAGATGCTGGTATTCCCTTCATATAAACAGATCAAATATGTTTTCAAATTACCTGTAGAAAGTTTATTCGAGTTAGGGTTTACATAACATATTGGGTATACAGGAACAAGTAAATCTGCTGGAAGAAGAGCGTCTGCCAACCACGCTAGACCAAAACGTTCGCTTGGCCCGACTCCTTCAACGGACGATGATGAGATGGCTCCTGATTTTCTTTAGATTCTTAATATCAACTTTCTGGAGTAACAGTATTTGGTGCATTGCCATGCTTTCTGTGAGAATAAGCTCAACAATAGCACCAAACACTTGATGCTTGGTATGGACGAACTATGTTTGTATGTTTGTGATGTCTAAACTGGTTGTAATAATGTGTTTCATTGTAAACACTTATGAGTACTTTATTGTGGAACTTATGGTTGAGAAATATCTGCTTTGTCAGATTTTCAACACTTTTTAGTACTATATGGTGGAACTTATGGTTGAGAAATATCTGTTTTGTTGGATTTCCAACACTTTTTAGTACTATATTGTGGAACTTATGTTACTATGGTTGAGAAAAATCTATTTGATTGGATTTAAATAATCATCGTCGGTCCTATTAGTTATATAAGCTAGACGGTCAGTTTGAAGCAACCCTTTATATGCAACTTGTATTCATATATAAACTAGATCATCGGTTTCAAGCTATCCAAATTACCTGTATCAGAAGCTGGTATCAAGGATAACAGATATTTCTATCGACGTCGCCTCTGCCTCACAAAAAAAAAACATAGCTCTTTTACGATGGTTGGGAAAGTACCATTGGTATCTCGAGGTACTTTTATTTTTTCTATTTTCTAGATAAATAATTTAGGAAGATTGTTTACAAAATATAATTCTTATCATAGAGGGTATCTTGATAATTGAGGTTGTGCCCTCTCAAACTTGGCAGAACCCTCTGACGCTGTCCCTATGCGACCTGCCTTCCTGTAGTCAAAAGGGCGTGTGCCGCCGCATGCGGCCCCGCCACCACCAGGCCTTATTAAGCGTTGCTGCCCCTGCCGCTCAGTGGCTGTTCTCCCTTGATTCTGCACTGAAGAACTTGGGCATCCTGCATTTGGGTGTCGTGCCAGCGTCAACATCATATTCCAGTACGCCATGGCAGTGACCTCCATTCTTAAGCAGAGTTCAGTGTTTAACAACAGGTACTTCTATTTGTGTGACAGTGATGAATATGAGTTTGAGTTTTGAAGTACTGTATGATGTAGTTAAACCAAGAGGGTAGAGTTATATAGATCTGATCTCATGTACATTTAATCGTGTATAGTCCATTACATTATCTCTAACTTTAAATTGTTATCTTGTGGCCTCGTGGGATGAAACCTAGTACTTTGGGCATTTTGCTCACTGAGGAACTGTTTTTGATATTGTAGCATATGAGCTTTCCAAGAAGGAAGGTAAAGTTGGGACACCCTTCCAGAAATTATAAAGAAAGACAAGGGGCACTAAACTTTGTATGGCTTCTTTTTTTAGTTGAGTTCTTCACAAACAAACAAAACTTTACAGAGAAAAGCATATATAGACCATTTCATGAGACAATACACTTTACAGTTTATGTGGAAGAGGTGCTACAGGCATAGGGCTTCACAAAATAATCAGTTTTTTTTTCTCTTTGAATTTTGGACATCAGGCAACCAGTAATAGAAATACCCGATAGTAATTCACATCTTGGCAGAGGTGGCAATCACGAGTTGAAGGCTAAATAGTGATTACTAGTATCAAAGCAAACTAGCAAACGTTGGCATTCATATCCATAGGAGGAACTTTATATATCTATTTGTCATTTAAATTTTTCATCAGAACTAATCAATATAGGCTCAAAATGTTGCTACCCATACATCATGGTACATGCTCAGGCTGTACTTGTCTGGCTTCGAATTGTTATCTGACCAATTTTTCCTTTCTACAGACTAGGTCATATCGATGCAGTTCTCTGTGGTCAGTTGCTGGAGGGGGATTTCCGTTTTTTATGCCTGTAGTGTAGGGGTAGTCTGTGATCATGTTAGAACTGTCGAAAATGGATGCGTTTCTCCATTGCACATTGACTGACGACCATATTATATTGCAGGTTTGGGATGATTGAGAAGGCAAGGACGCACTTCCTGCCCGTATAGGCAAATCGTGAAAACCTGAGCCGATATGCCCGTATGGGAGTTGCCGTTAATTAAGAGGTCAGAGCGCTCCAACGTCGAAGGAGAAGAGGGAGAAAAAAGATGTGAGCCAAAGAAGCAATGGCCACCGGTTGCAGAAATGTATTGCAGACACTACCGGATACAGGAGCTGCGGGCCCGCACGGTCAGGAGTGATGAGCATCCATGAACATAGCTGTTATTTTGAAAGATCGAGTGGCTCTGTGCAACTGTGGCATGGCAGCTGAACAGGTGGGTGGTGGTGTGGATGCGTGGCGCGTAGATCCAAATATATATATATAATTCAAAAAGAAATGTTTCAAGGCACGGAAGCAAGAAGCCATAAGCTGACATGCTATAAGAGAAAACAAAAACACTGATATTCCACGTACCAAAATTTAAAAGTAGAAAACCATAATTTTCATGTAAGGCTTTCTAACAAGAATCTGATATCATTGTTATGTTTTTTTTTTAATATCTGGCATCATGCACATGTGTTGCAGCAGGAGCAACACAAAATTTCAGGAGATATTTGGTGTTGTCCGATGATCCTCATCAAGCCAAAATCAAGATAATTAGCCAATCATCAATATTACAAGAATCTTAATGATGCAAGAATGAACCGTTGTGATCTGGAGTAAGAGAAAATTCATTCTAAGGCGCTGCTCCCACCAAAAAAGAGGCCGAGAAAATGTTGCTAAGGTTCCAAATAACTTGACAATGGCCCAAATCCAGCAAAAGAGTTACGCCACCGCATAAATTCAAATTTATCTTTGAAACTTTAAGTATCAATTAACACAAACATGTAAATTTTGGATTATATAGAACTTAATTATGTTCTGAAAAAGAAAACAAGGAGATTAGGCATATAAATAAATGACCCTGTCCACCCGGACAAGTGTCGGGTTGCATGGCTCGTTGCTCTAAGTAAATTTTTGTATTACAAAAGTGAAGCACTACTCTAGATTGTGTCAATGTGGCACTATATATCAAAAGTTTATCGCTAATCTAGATTGTGCCATCATGGATATTGCCATTAAGTTTCTTGTCACATGCATGATAGATGGGGTTCAAGTTGAGATATTGGGCTTGATGGTGCTTAATGGTGATTTGGAACCTTAGACTTCCTGGAGGACGGTGGTTTCATGACATTGTCATGATGGGCCATACACTGCGGTGAGATAATATGTCATGTCGACATCTTTCTGGACGACTTAATTAAGATCTTGGTTAGGGGACCTGCTGCTAGTTGGGTTCATATACACTCCCGGCCTGTGCCAGTTTCAGACTTGATTAAGATCCATATTCATAGTTAGCTGGAGCAAACTTAGCTTTAGCCAATGGATCGGATTGGAGTCTTATATATGACCTCTCTTGTTCACTGCTGGACATCAATAATGGCATGTGAGCTATGGTCGTCCATGCCTTAATATATAATAACAGCAATGATGCGTATAGTGATATCTGTATTTAAATTATTGCTACCGTTGATGATGTATCAACTAGACTCAGTATATAACCTCTCTTGTGAGTTGTGACCTCTAGGATGATGGAAGACTTTTTACTAAGGACTCATTAAAGGAGTAGGAGCTGACGCTCAGGATTCACCGCAGAGGAGGTCACACTTTCACTCGAACCCTCCCTGTTATTCAGGGCATCACTTACAACATGGAGTTCACACATGTTTATAGGCTACATAAACCACATACTGTATACTGGCGGCCGTCACCTCCTGAGTCCCCATGCGTTGTTGGTTCCTGTCACAGTGTTGCAGGTCCATGTTTTAGGCTTTCGATTCAGAAGCAACTCTATCAGAGTTCGGACATGCTACCTGCCTGCTGTCATTTTTTGGGTCAACAGTTACAGTAAGGAACAAGAGCACAGTTTGGACATACACTGCCTACCTGCTGTTAATTGATATGGAAAACAAAACGCAAGGAACAGAATTTGCAATCAGTGACTAAAGCACAGTGATCGCAATGATGTAATACAATTTGCTCAATTTTTGGAGAAATTAATAAACAAACGATGCATGCACCATGTATACTTCAATTGAAGAGAGTATATGTGTTAGCCCCTCGATCGGGTAACCTGACCACTCACCAGTGTTGTCGACTACACACTGTGGCTAGAGGTAGAAGGAAGGGAGAACAGAGCGCGCGCACATACATCACAAGCACCAGCGTTGGCCGAAGCTCTGCAGAGGAGATGACAAAACTGAACTCGCTCTCTTTACTGAGTTGCAGTGAAAAACTATATATACAACTCTACCCACCTAATACTAGTACACAGACATATCAGGCTACCATGCTGCTACAGTGACTAGATGTGACAACAGGACTGACTTTGGCGCCCGCCCCTACTGTGGCTATAGTGCGCCAGGGGAGTCTTTCGGCGTCTGCCCCTGCAGCAGCTACAGTGCAGCAGCAGGGAGCCTTTCGGCGTCTGTCCCTCGCGTGTTCATACAGGGGAGCAACAAATTACTTAACAATTCTTCCTCTAATTCTGCTGCTAACCCTAGAACAATTCTTCCTATAATTCATACAGGGGAGCAGTAGGGATCATCTTCTTCAGCTCCGTGAACCAAAGATGGCGGAGCAACTTGGTGAGGACGTCCGCGAGTTGCCGACCAGTTTCAACGAACTCAATGATGATCTGCACTACATCGACATGGTCCCTAAGGAAATAGAACTTGACGTCGATTTGCTTGCTCCGATCGTGGAGAATCGGATTCTTCGCGAGGGCGATAACATGCTGGTTGTCCACCATCAGTGCTGGTGGGTGAGCTTCCACACCGGTCGGCTCGCCCAGCAGCCGGCACAGCCACACAGCTTGGCACGCCGCTGTGGCCGCTGCCACGTCCTCTGCCTCGCACGTGGACAGCGCCACCACCTTCTGTTTCAGTGACAGCCATGAGATTGGAGCCGACCCAAGGAAAACGAGCACGCCAGAGGTGCTCCGTCGTCCGTCAATGTCCCCCGCCATGTCTGTATCGTTGAACACAGTGAGCTGCAGCCCACTTCCACTGGTCTTGGGGAAGACGATCCCTTGATCCACCGTCCCCTTGACGTAGCGCAGCAGCCGCTTCACCATAGCCCAGTGACCCTCTCAGGGATCCTCCATGAAGCGGCTGACGTAGCCCACAGCGAACGCAATGTACGGTCTCGTGTGGACTAGGTAGCGCAGACCGCTGACGATGCTCTGGTAGAGTGTTGCATCTACCTTTGACGCGGTACTGGCCTTCGTCAGCTTCAGCTGCTCCTCCATCAGAGTCACGCATGGCTTACACTCAGCCATGCCGCTCCGCTCCAACAGCTTCAAGGCTTACACGCTCTGACCGTGCGTGGGCGCCTCCTTCCCCTATCTCACCTCGATGCCGACATAGTAGGAGAGCGCGTCGATGTCCCTCTTTCGAAAACGAGCCACCATCTCGCGCTTGAAGCTATCGATGTCCTCTGCATGCGCGCCGGTGACGATTAAGTCGTCCACATACACGCCGACGACAAGCTCCTCAATCCTTCGTCGTCATATGTAGAGCGCGTGCTCAGTTGCGAACCGTGTGAACCCAAGTTTGCCCAGCGTGGCGTCAAGCTTGGCGTTCCATGCTCGCGGGGCCTGCCGCAGCCCATAGAGTGCCTTGCGCAGTCGGAGCACCCTATGCTCTGCCCCCTTACGATGAAACCAGGAGGTTGCCTGACGAAGACCGTCTCCACTAGCACGACATTGAGGATGGCCGATTTTACATCCAGGTGATGGATGCACCAATCCTTCGCTGCTGCCAAAGCCAGTAGCAGTCGGATAGACTCCATGCGCACTACCGGTGTAAAGCCTCGGGCGACGAGGCGCGTCTTGTGCTTGACAATGACACCACGCTCATCCCACTTGACCTTGTACACCCACTTTAGACCGATCGGACGACATCCTAGAGGTGGATCGACGACCTCCCAAGTCTCGTTTTCCTCGGTCGCCTTCATCTCCTCCATCATCGCCCGTCGTTAATTCGCATAGCGCTCGGCTAGCACAAACATGGGTAGTTCCTCTGCACTTACGAGAAGTAGCTCTAGGTCATTGAGCAGCCGACCCGCTAGGCCTGAGGGCCTTGTGCCGCTGAATATGCCATCCAACCTACGGAATCGTACCTCCTCACCGTCGTGGAAGGCATCCACGAACTCAGTGATGTCGCTTGGAGGTGAGACAAACTCGATTGGCGTCGATGGAGTCCCCTATTTTGCCGGAGTGGTCGGCACAGCACCTAGAGTGCTCAGCACTACTCCTAGACCGCTCATCACCACTCCTGCAGTGGTCGTCACCACTACAGGAGTGCTCGGCACCAGTCTTGGAGTGGTCAGCACCACCATAAGACTTCTTGGCTCCGCTATGGGAGCATTCGGCACCCGTCTTGGAGTGGTCGGCACCACTGCAGGACCGCTCGGCACCACTCCTGGAGTGCTCGGCTCTGTTGCTGGAGTGGTCGGCACCTCCTCTCTAGCATCTCCACCACCGTGGATGACCAAGTGCTCGACGACGAAGGTGTTGGTGAAGCCGCCAGCTTACCCTGTGCCTAGACATGTTCTAGTCCTAGGCCGCCTTCTCGTTGAACCTTATGTCACGTGAGACAACCACCTTGCGTCCACATGGGTCATAGAGCTGGTGCGCCTTGGTACCTTCCGCGTAGCCTAGGAGCACCATCGGTGTGCTCCTGTCCTCTAGCTTGGTGAGGACCAGCTTCGTCTTCCTGATGTGGCCGATGCAGCCAAATGTTAGGAGAAAGGACACACTTGGCTTGTGCCCATACCAAGCTTTGAACGGCGTCTTGGCCTTCAGGGCCTTGGTGGGCGCATGGTTGAGGATGAACACCGCCGTGGTCACCGCCTCACCCCAGAACCTTGCCGGCAAGATCTTGGCCTTCATCATGGATCGAGCCAGGCCGACCACCGTCTGGTTCCGCCGCTCCACCACGCCATTCTGCTGTGGCGAGTATGGTACAGTGTGGTGTCGCACCACACCCTGATCCGCGCAGTACGCAATGAACTCCATCGAAGTGAATTCGCCGCTACGATCAGTCCACAGCACGTGCAGCTTCTTGCCGCTCTCCGTCTCTACGCACGCCTTGAACTTCTTGATCGCCTCCGCTGCCTTGTCCTTGCTCGTCAAGAGTTGCAGCCACATATAGCGACTGCAATCATCCACGAGTAGGAGGAAATACCGCCTACCACCGTTTGTGACTAGCGTGATTGGCCCGCAGAGATCGCCGTGGACGAGCTCAAGAGCGTCTGCTGCGCGATACTTGGCCGCCTTTGGGAACGGCAGCCTCCTCTGCTTCCCGGCTAGGCAGCTGTCACACAGCTCGCCTGCGTGCTTTGATGTGGGATAGCCCTTGGACCATCTTCTCTAGCCGACCAAGCGCGTCAAAGCTGAGATGGTCGAACCGGGCATGCCACAACCATGGTTCCTAGGTGTACCGTGCTGCCAGGCACACCGGCTGCTCCACCTTCAAGTCGAGCAGGTACAACCGGTTCCGGGACCTTGTCACCTTGGCAAGAAGGCGCTATTCTCGGTCCCTGATCCTAAGGACGCCATCCTTGATCAGTACCTCGCTACTGCGCTCATCCAACTGGCTAAAGCTGATGATGCTTGAACACAACTGCGGGATATAATATACATCCATCAATGCGCGGTGCTCACTGTTCTGGCACCTGAAGATGATGGTGTCGCGTCCTCGGATCGCCACCCTTGGGCTGTCACCGAACATCACTGTGTTAGTCACATTGCCGTCGAGCTCGGAGAAGGCTTCCTTGGAGCCCGTCATGTGGTTGCTGGTGCCGAAGTCCAGGTACCACCGCTGCTTCTGTTCGCTGCCCACATGTCTGAGGTGGACTTGGGCACGTGGTTCGTCGAGGTTGATAGCCTTTAGAGCCTTCCCAGGCCGTTTCACCGCCAGCACCTCTCCCTTCTCCTTGGCCTCAACGTCGTGCAGTGCACAGAACATCGCCATCAGGAGAGTTGCCTCATCATCCTCATTAGCCTACGCTAAATGAGCCTCAGCCTTCTTCTCCTGCTTGCGATTTGGGCACTCCTTTGCCCAATGGCCCATCTTCCCGTAGCACCGGCAGGCGTTGGGGTCGACCTTCTTCTCCTTCTTGTCCGAAGAAGCCTTGCCGTGGCGCTTGCCATCGCCACCGTGGCTGGAGGAGGCTTTCTCGGAGTTCCTCCGGGCAGCCTACTCCTCTGTTAGCAGTAGCTTGCCGCTGTCCATCGTTGCTGTGGCCTGCTCCATGCACTCGTCCACCACCCGCAGACGGTCTATCACATCCTCAATGGTGAGGGTGGACAGGTCCAGCATCGTCTCTATGAAGAGAGCGATCTAGATGTACTTCATTGGCACGGAGTGAAAGTACTTGGAGACCGCCTCCTCTTCGTCGATGGTGATGCCAAGGCTCCTCAGCTTGCTGATGAGCGACTGCAGGCAGAGAAAGAAGTCCTCCACCGATTCACCATCTTTGAACTTGAGGTTGGCGTACTCCTGCTTCAGCGGCTGGGCCGTCGCCTTTTTTGCGTGGTCGGAACCAACGCGCATCGCTGCAATGGTCTCTCATGCCTCTTTAGCAGAGTTCTTCGCCCCGAACGGCTCCCTGTACTCCGCTAGCACAACAGCGAGGATAGCCTCCAACGCTGACATGACATCTTCTTCGTTGTCGGTGCCCTTGTCATTAGCATTCCAGAGCCGTCGGGCTCTGAGCTTGACCTTCATGGTCACGCCCACTTGCCATAGTTGGTGCGAGTCAGCGTCGGCCAACTGGTGCCGCTAACCTCCCGCACCGTGCGCACGATGACCTCCTGTCATGGCTGGGTAGCCACAGCAGCGCCGCTGCTGGCGCCCCATCTACAAACCGTCTATCATCGCCAGCGGTTAGTCCGGCGACGGCGCTGTTACGGCTCTGATACCACTTGTTAGCCCCTGTATCACTGGCATGGGTGAGCCGACCACTCACCAGTGTTGCCGACCACACACTGTGGGTAGAGATAGAAGAAGGGAGGGAGAACAGAGCGCACACACACAACACAAGCACCAGCGTTGGCCGGAGCTATGCAGAGTAGATGGCAAAACTGAACTCGCTCTCTTTACTGAGTTGCAGTGGGAAACTATATATACAACTCTACCCGTCTAATCCTAGTACACAGACATGTCAGGCTGTCATGCTGCTACAGTGACTAGATGTGACAGTAGGCCTGACTTTGATGTCTGCCCCTACTGTGGCTACAGTACGGCAGAGGAGCCTTTCGGCGCCTACCCCTACAACATCTACAGTGCAGCAGTAGGGAGCCTTTCGGCGCCTGTTCGTGCCACACGTTCATACAGGGGAAGAACAGATTACTTAACAATATGATGATTGTTAAATTAGTATTGTTGTCTGGCATTGTGTTGTCTGATACATGCATGCTTTGTTGAATCAATACGAATTCTTAGTTCGGGGCTGACATACAGGGGACCAAACTGATGCATATAATATTGAAGCTAATTTAGTATTGTTGTCTCGCAGTGTCGTCTCATATGCTCTCCTCCCCCTCTGAGTTGGAATACATATATAGCAACTTCATATGCTCTTGTCTCACTGGAAGGCACATGGCAAATCATCATCCATAAGTACAGAAGCAGCGAGCAGTGCACATACAGCCCATTTCTTGCTGGCTCCCGTGCTCATTTCTCCACTTTGTAAAACCAGGGCATTTTTTATTTGGTTAGTGAAGGGTAGAAAACATAGGGGTGGGTATGGACGCCATTAGCTCTCTTACAGTCTTACAGGGAATAGGAGACACCAGGATCGCAAAATAAAGTTGGACATTCAGACAGCGAGGCTGCACCTTATATCCATCAAGTCTTCCCGCTATGATTGGTAGTGGGTAACTTCACTTTCTTCCAACTTGGGAGAAGATACCTTGGGTCTATATTGAGGGGCCAGATCCATGGCGAACTATGACAGCTGCCAGATCTGCCAATCGTGCTGAACCATGGCTCTCTGCTCTTCCCCTGGCTACCTGCAAAAGATCACTGAGATACTGTTCCATAAGGAAGACGAATGTGCTCTAATATCATGTATGCATCATTGTGGGTTGTGGGGAACAGCCAACTCCTACATGTATTTACCAAAAATTGTCTCCACCCTAGTTTGCAGTACCCATCACAATGGCCCTCTTATATCGAGAGACTGCAGACTCAGAGAGGAACGATGAGCTGCGCTGTGTAGCATGCATCTCTCATAGCCGTGGGCTGATGGCTGGTTTATGTTTGGTGATGAGTTTGAGTGTGTACCCATAGCCAATAGTCATAATAGAAAAGGAAGTGGCTAACTGTCAATGGTCAGTTTCTTGTTGAACATCACATTATCAATTATCCTTTGAATTGTAAATCTGCTATGTGCTCATCTTCATGTGGCTAGTTCATCTTCACATCACTTCCCTGACACTGTGAATCCTTGCTTTATTGCAATGCTGGCAGCGGTATCTTGTTAAGAAAAGGTACAGAACTAGGGTCGAGGCTAGGTGGGCATAGCATCTCGGTAACTCCCTCTATTACTAAGTGCTTTTGGACCTATGTTGATAGTTCCACAATTGTTGCATTTTTTTCAATCCTGGATCAGCCACTGCTATGTATACCTACTGTCCAATCTATAAGAACAGAATAATTGCTGGAAGTGTGATTTAATTTCAGATAAAGTTTACAAGATTTAGAATGTTAGTGTTCGATCATAGCTTAGTATGCTAGGAATTAGCGAGCAGAACCTTCGTCAGCGAAGTGAAACAGAACTTTGCCCTGCTGCCACTAGACTTATAGGAGTTGTTCTTGGCCATTGTCGTAAGCAGTAGAACTCATTATCTACCAGAACGGAGTTTCAGGTTTCCCTATTGCACACAACAGATTACATGTTTTAGATGAATATTGTGTATTTATGTTCACTCTGGAGACAGAAAACCCAAAGTCGCCGGCAATAGTAAATTCCTCTGCTGCTTACGACAAATTGGTGTTGCGCAATAGTAAATTGTATCATTTACCTCTGCTGCTAACTAGTGAATACAAGTTAACACAAATGGTACAGAACTTCATCCAACTGATATGAGGTGTGTACACTTTCTTATGTCACAAGTGTGCTCTTACGCCATCAGTCTATGGCAAAAGATGAACCACTGATATAGCTCAGGCATAGTGCCTACCTGGGTCAATTGCCTGAATGACATGAGAAAAATGCAACAAGCAGCATCTAATGATGTAGAACAATGCTATGGTACTCCAGGTACCCAGCATGAGGTAATAGCCTAAACAAATCTAAGACATTAATTTTTTAGATTTTATGAATTAATAAAATTAAAAATATAATCTCAGCAAAGGAAAAAAAATCCCAAATCCCCTAATCTTGGCAAAAAAAAAATGAATATATGATGATATTTTTATCTTTGGAGAAATTTTATATGGCAATGCTACGGTACTCTGGTTACCCAGCAGGAGGTAAAATCTTTTTAGCTTTTTGCAGCAAATCAAGCGAGGTCCCGATGCTGGGTTTGATGCTTAATTAAATGGAGTTGTTTGATGTAGTGATAGAATATATGGTGATTCCTCTCGCAAGAAAAAAACAATGTATGATGCTTAATTAAATGGAGTTGTTTGATGTAGTGCTGTCTAGAACAAAATGTGTCGAAGGATTCAAAGTTCTTTGAGGGTGGCAAATAGGGCACCGATTGACGTGTATGATGCAGATGAACTAAGAGAATAAGGGCCTGCTTGTTTGAAGTCCTCCTAGTCCTAGACAGCTGTTATACCAGGCATGCATCCCAGCCCTAAGCATCTATGATAGCTGCCAGTGCTAGGCAAGCTTGCCTTATGAGAAACAAAACAGGTCCTAAGAGAGGATCAGCTCTTCCCCACTCCATCCGAGTTTGAATAACATATATGCTCTTAGTCTCTCCACAGGCGGTTGATATATAGATAGGGAGTAGTGTAATTGTGTAAATATAGCCCCACCACATCCTAATGCTTTTATACATGCAGCAGGGCAGCATGATTCTCATTTCTCAGTTCCATAAAGCTAAGTGAGAGAACATAAGAAACATGAAAGCTAAGTGAGAGAACATAAGCTAAGTCCATTTCCATCTTGGACGGACAGCGTAATAACTTCTGGGAATTGGAGACATCGGGTGCACAAAAAACTGTATGACTCACAAAATTGGCTGATGCATACATCCGTGAAGCTAGTCTTGACAACAGTTTTGAGAAGAAGTTCAGTTTCTTGTACCTCGGGGGCAAAAAGCTGGAGGATACAGTTTTGTTCTTAGCCGGTGTGTTGGCAAATGTTCTTAGTCATTGTTGTAAACAATCTATGGATTCAGGAGGTAGAAAACCCAAGGTCACACAACAAGCTTGTGTAATGGTAAGTCCTTTCGTGGTCGAACAGAGCTACTGACAGGTAACTAATGATTAGAAGTGGAAACAAAGTGAGCTGAACTATGAGAGAATTCAACAAAATCATGTGCCGCATGAAAGAAATGGATTTATGCACAATTGATAATTGGGGACACTTGAAAGAAATTGGGGAAAATTGATGAAAAACAGAATAATAGCAACCATTATGTTTCTATAACTGATTTTGCATATTGATGTATGGGGCCTTCTGGGATGTGGTTAATATTGTACTCTTTCTGACCCAAATTATTCTTCATTTTGGCTTTGTCCTTGCTCAAGTTTCTCTAAATTTAACCAAGTTTTTAAAAAAATATAACATCTAAAATTTTGAATAATGTTCCATGAAACTAATCTGGTTCTACATGTTGTTACAGATTTCTATAAATCTTTAACACCCTAAAAATTGCTCCTTTTGAAATAGAGAGAAATTGAATTAATTTTGAATTTTTGTGCTCATGAAAACATAGGGAAATAATATTTTTCCTTAAATTAAAATTCATCATAAGGTTTTGAAACATGTTTGTGCATACATACTGCTACATATTTATTTTGTGATGCTTGGGTTTGATCAAAATTTCAACAGAATTTGAATTTGGATTTAAAAATGAAATTAAAAAAAAAGAAAAAGATCTCTCTCTCCTCTCTCTGTTTTCAGCCCAGTAGCCCAGCAAAGCCGGCCCGCTCCCACTCTTCTGCTCTCCCCTCTCCCGCCGCAGCCTGCTCCCTCTCACGCAGCGGCCCGCCTTCTCTCTTCTTGGGCCAGCCCAACCAAGCCGCACGCAGCAAGCCCAGCACGGCCGCCGCCGCTTCCCTCTCCTCTCTCGCTGCCATCCTGGCCCCATCCGTCAGTGTTGCCCCCTTCCTCACCGTCTTCCTCACGCTCGTATCCATACCGGACACTGCCGCCGGTATGGAGTCCGCGCCCGCCTCATCGCCGTCTAGCATGCGCCCCAAGTCACCCGCCCCCCTTAAATAGTAGCCGCGGGTGCTGCGCCGCATCACGCCGCCTCTCTATCCCGCCATAGCATAAGCAGTCGCCTCGCTTGTCGAGTCGTCGTGCCACCGCCGTAGCCCTAGCGCCGCCATAGCCGTCCGCCACCGAGCACCGTGCATCATCTCCGCTCCGTCGTGATCCCCAAAAAGAGTCGCGGTGAGTTCGCTGTGCACTGCTCTCCATCCCCATGCTTTCAGTTGGCTCCGCCGATGAGCTTCACAACGCCGGCCATGGAAGTCGCCGCACGCCATCACTGTTTCGGTGGCCACTTCTCCCTCTCCCTCCATCCCTTCTAATCGCAGCTCTCCGTATCAGATCCAACGGCTGATAATCCTCGGTACCCTTCGCCAGCCGATCCGCAAAAGAGCCCCTGCCCTTTTCTAGTATAGGACCCGCAGTCCATAGCATATTTCCAGAATACGTTTTCTCTTTCGGGAAGTGTAGGTTTCATCTGCTAGATTCAAAATACGTTTTCTTCTTTTGAAAACAGAGTTTTTCCGGTTAGATCCAAAATACGTTTTCATCTATTTACAGTTTTGCCATTATTTTCTTTGGGCCATAACTTCTTCGTTTTAACTCCTGTTTTGACCCATTCAAGTTGCGTTAGATTCGTAGTTGCGTAATCTACATGTTCATCCTACTATTAAACATGTTTTCAACTTTTGAAATTTGAGGTTAGATTTAATCTATTATTTTATAAAAGGAAATCTTGTTTAATTCATAACTTCTTCGTTGTAGCTCCGATTAGAGTGCTTTTCGCGCATGTGTTATCGTAGTAACATGTAGAACCTCATTAAAACCTTTTTACATGCTGTTTATTATGTTTGGTATACTGTTCTAATTTAGTTCTATTGTTTGCTTCGTGTATGATTGCATGGATGCTTGTGTGGTGCTTTATGATCATGACCTGTCGATGAACTTTGCATTGGTGATATAGAAGAAGTTGGGGATCCAGAAGAAGTCCTTTGGAGATTACAATTCAGTAGAAGAAGGATCTGAGTTTAAGACAAGTATAGCATGGGATCATCCTTGTTGTCCTATTCACTTTAATAATTTAATTCATGCTGCATGTGTCTACCTTGACTACCACTAAGGATTTCCTAGTAATTTGTTATCTTGTACCTTGATTCCTATGGGTTTATGCATTGGGCAGTATGATGCTAGTGCTCAAACCAAAGCCATGATCTTGTAACTTTACTAATGGTATATGCAATAAACAGTAAAATATGCTTTTTAGCAACATGGAACAAGGGGGCTAGAGCATTGGGCTATTTTTATTGTGCTCTAGATTTCTCTCCCTAAGGACTTATCTGTAAGCGAACATCTGGAACTTACAGTATAACTGTGAGGGCTACATGGCTCTAGCTATAGCTCAGTATGATGACCTTTTCTAGCTTGTTAGAGGTTACCTTTATGGCGTAAGAATGGCTTGACAAATCGGGTATAGGACAACCTCTACTCTTATGTGTATAGGCTGTGTGTCATTGTGCCATTCGACAGGGGTTCCTATATCTGTTTGCTGAGTGAATCTAATGGCCCTAACTTGTTAGACGAACCTTTGAAAGGCTTCATAGTGAACCCTGCTGACCGTCCTTGGTAGTGGGTCAAGAGGTTGGCTGCCTCAAGCAAAAGGGTAAATCACAACTCAGAGTGAAAGTGTATAACCTCTGCAGAGTGTAAAACTGGTATATCAGCCGTGCTCACGGTCACGAGTGGCCTTGGACCCTTACGGAATAGATGATTAACATTAATAATACTGATGATACAGATGCTCACTAATGATTACTGTTTATGCTATTCATTATTCATGTTTACCTGATCATGTGTTTATGTGGGCTTGTGAATAAACTTGTTGCCACCCAATTGCTAAAAGATGACCCATTAAAAGCTAATCATAATTAAACCAGTATTAGCCTTTTGAGCCTCATGAACCCCATGTTATATTTGTTGAGTACGACATGTACTTACACTTACTTTACTTTTTAAATCTTTGGAAAAATCCTGGATGGGTACCAGATTAGTAGAGGAATTAGGCTTGTGATCAACCAGTCAGTTGTCCCTGTGGAATTGGAGTCTTCACCCGAAGATCGGAGTTATCTTTCCGCTCTTTGCTATCTAGGGTTATATTCTTTATACTAAGTATGTTATATATTGAGCATTGTCTATTGATATTACCCTTATTTGTAGCTATATATGAGATTTGACTTCCTAGGCTCACATATGGTCTGTATCTGGTTTTATTCTTTAAACCGTGTGCTACAAAATCTGGTTAAAGTTGACCCGGAACAAAGTGAAAATGATTCTCAAAATCTACATGCCCTCTCAAAGAATTTTAGTTTCAAAACTACGAATGATTTTAGTGTCTTCTTTCCTTAAGTTCAACACTTAGTTTGGTGTCCTGTATGTCTGCCCTAAGATGGGAGTTTTGATTCATTGAACACATTATTTATTGGACAACACTGTATGTGCCAGAGAAATACTACTAAATTAATAATGAGTGAAATGCACCAACGGCCCTCAAACCTGTATGTCTGTGCCACATAGGTCCATGAACTTGGAAAATGCATTTTTGGGTCTCTAAACTTGTTAAGCGGTGTACCGCAGGCCTAGTAGAAACTGATCGTTCTAAGGTTTAGAAGTTACTACAAAAACCCTTGCTCTATGAACCTTGATATTTTCTTCTCTACTATATCTCTACCCTTGCCATTGATCTCTACCTTGGTGCTTATTTTAAAGTCTTTGTTCTCATCTTCACTCCTTGATTTGATATGCTTTTAGAACTATTCCTCACCACCTTCTTGTGTAATCTAAAGATGAGTCTTATGATTGTTACCCTTAGTACAATGAGGACGATAGTATCGCAAGTTGAGTCAATGATTGAATTGTGCACCTTTAGTGCATTGTTGAATTGTCATTATGCTTCTGCTTGTTTTGAATCTTTGTAATGATTGCAATAATCTTGTTGGGCATTCCCACAATTTCATTTAGTTCATAGGCCTAAGGTACAAGGATTAATGAAATAAATAGTTGGGTTTTGGTTATCTCCTGTTTCCTCTATCCGGTCTTTTCGGAGCAGCCTACACTCTTCGGCTTATATCTCTGATTTTGGACAATTAGAAATCATGAGAAAATTATGAACAATAGTAGACTTCAATATCTTTCTCTGACCATAAGAATCATCTTGATAGCTATGTTGGTTATGGAGTTATGAAAATCACAAGACGATGTACCTGTGCTATCTAAAGCCTAGAGCAGTTTCTGTTGTGCACTATTTTTTACTACCTGAACTATAGAATTTGGAAAAGTGTTCTATAAGGAAGTTGTGGAGGATTTGATAAGATTTACAACGATATAAGCTACAACTTCATTGGATTAACAAAATGAGAGTTACAGCTGTTTTACTGCACTGCTGTTTTTCATGCCGCGAGGAATTTCATATTTCTTGTCCTTGCCCATACACAAGAGTATCATTGGAATGTCAGAATATCTTGATCCTAGTTTGCTCATCTGGAAGGAGGTGCAAGCTGTCCTTTTTGTGTCCCCTAGTCGGCCTTTTCTTAAGGGGGTAGCCAAGTTGAAGAATTTACAAGATGAAGTTTCATACGTTCTAGTTATTCATTTGAAAGCATCGATTATCTTTGTGATGGTTGCTACCAAGAGAAGTGCTTCACATGATGACCGACGGAATCCTGCCAATTCTAATCCACCACCACCTAATCCTTCATCTATAGAGCAGGCTTTGATGACGCAGACTCAGTGATTACAGACTATTGCTCAAAGTGTGTTGAACAAGCCGCATCAAGCACCACCTATTGACAAGCGTGGTGAAATTATGAAGGGACACCCACCGACATTCTCTCATACAAGCGAACCACTAGAAGATGATGACTGGCTTAGAGCTGTGGAGTGACAATTGGGCATAGCTTAGTGTGATGACCATGAGAAGGTGCTTTTTGCGTCCGGGCCAACTCTAGGGTGCAGCACAAGACTGGTGGGAGTCTTACCAGTATGGACGTCCCAACAATGTTGGACAGATCACCTGGAAGGAGTTTAGCGAGAGCTTCAGGTCGTACCACATTCCCACAGGTGTGGTAGAACTCAAGCCAGATGAGTTTTGGGCTCTCAAGCAAGGATCTATGACTATGTGTGAGTATCGTGACATGTTCACTTAGTTGTCGCACTATGCTCCAAAAGAAGTGGATAATGGTGCTAAGAAACATAAATGCTTTTTGAAAGGATTGAATGATGGAGTTCAATTATAGCTGATGACCATTGTGTATGCCGACTATCAAACGTTGGTGGATAGAGCAATTGTAATAGAGAACAAGCGTCGAGAGATGGAAGAGAAGAAGAGAAAGCGTGATCTTCAACGCCAGTTAAGAAATACTCGTCTCTGTTTTGCTACACAACCAGAATATCAGTCACACCCTATGAATCTGCTTGAAAGTAATGATCAAGGTTAGTATCAGCAACCCAACGATGAAGTGCAGCAGTTTAGCTCTCAAGAGCCATGTCTGTCACCTCCCACTATCACCTTGATGAAGACAAATACTTCTACTAGTGAGGAAGATTATGATTGTGGTGAAATTGAACACTATAAGAACGATTGTCTTGAGAAGCTTGCTAAGAGTAATCAAAGCCAGAACATAATGTCCATAAGAAGTAGGTACAAGGCAATAAATTAAAGTGAAAGTACATCCCTGGAAGTCTGAACAATGTGGATATGATTAACACTTAGGACGTTGTTTATGGTTTGATTGCAGTAAGCTCAGCCACTGCTATGGTGTTGTTTGACCCTAGTGCTTCACATTCATTCATCTCTAGGGAATATGTGGAAGATCATAAGATAACTATGCTTCCAATGAGGAGACCGGTGATAGTTAAGTCTCCAGGAGGAGAAATGAAGGCAAACCGCATATGCCCAAACGTTAGTCTTGATGTAAAGAGGGTATACTTTGAGGCAAACCTTATTGCTTTGGAGTTAAGGGACATTGATGTTATCCTTGGAAAGTGATGGTTATCTGCTGGTAAAGGAGTGATTAAGTATGCCCAACGTTTGGTGCTTCTAACAACGCTGTTAGGAGAAAGAATTGAGTATGAGGGTATTCAACCTGCACCTGAGGAATACGAGGATGATCTATTGGAAGATATGTACACTTAGGATAGTAAAGTGGACTGTGAGTTTTTAGATGTCAGTGTAGAGGAACAAACACCTTTGGAGGAGATCAATAAGATAGATGATCACGCCTATGCAAACTATCCAACTAAGAAGGGTCCGAATGCTCAAGGTGCCATATGAAGTTCAGTTATGCTCTCTAGCTCTCACTTGGAAGAATCGGTTAATCTAATAAGAAAGGTTACCCAGAGGATGTATATCACTTAAGGGCTTCATCATCCAGAGTAAGTATCCTTTGCAAGATAGATAAGTTATTGGATCATCTACGAGGAATTGATGCATTCGTCAATATGGCTCTGCAATTCGAGCTATCGTCAGCTGGGAGTCCAATCTTCAACATACCTAGGACAAGTAGGCGTTGATGACATAGGAATGAGATATCTAATAACTATAGATGGTTCTATGGAGTCTTAGGAAATCCCAATGATATACTAAGCATGACAAGAAGGTTTGGATTGAAGATGTGAGAGAGAAACTCAGAGTTTTCAATGATGAGGTTTGGTTAGAGGTTCAAGGGAGATTTATCCAAGACCAAGATATTGATAGTATTACTGGAAAAGGTTTTAAGTTCGGATCAAGAGACTTCAGCTAAGTATTTGAAGGAGTAAAAAAAGAGAGGTTGAAGTAAAACCTATGTATTAGCTTTACCAGATCAGGACAAGAGCTTATATCTACTATGCACTCTGTCAAGGTGTGGGATGTGTCTTTATACAAGAAAAAAAGTAGTAGCTTGTTCATTAAGTCAACTAAGGAAGTGTGAGTTGGACTACCCAACATTTTATGTTGGGTTATCCATTGTAAAGCATGGAAGTACTATCTTCTTGGACGTAAAAGTGACATCTAGGTGGGTCATAAGAATCTAAAGGACATTTTCACTAAGATGGTTTCGAGCTTGTGACATCATTGTTGGATTGAAGCAATCAAGGTTTTAGGACTCGGAAGAGTGATGTCACTTAGAGAAGTGAATGTCGTTACCGATGCCCTTAGCAAGAGAGAGTTATGCTAAGAAGATTCAGAACCGTGGACTTAGAATTGTGTTTGAGAGTTGAGCAATTTGATCTGAGCATATAAAGTCATTAATGTTTTAAAGCCGGTGAAAGAGCCTACTTTGGACCAAGAAAGTGAAAAGGCTCGGTTGGAAGGTGAACATATGAAGAAAGAGGTCTAATAAGTATGGACTAAAAAGGAAAGGTGGCCTAATGATTGGAGTTACCTGAGAGTTATTCAAGGTGCCTGTTAGGATCTTGGAATCAGTTTGGCAAGTTATTTGGAGTAAGGTCAATAGGTATGCAAAGTAAAGTGGGATCCTTATCAAGAAGATGGAACTACTCGATGAAGTAAAGTCTAAAGGAGAATCCAAAGGCAGAGAATCTATATCTCTTTGATCACCATCGTCCGAATCTCGAGGACGAGATTCATCTTAAGGGGGATATAATTTTAACACCCTAAAAATTGCTCCTTTTGAAATAGAGAGAAATTGAATTAATTTTAAATTTTTGTGCTCATGAAAACATAGGGAAATAATATTTTTCTTTAAATTAAAATTCATCATAAGGTTTAGAAACATGTTTGTACATACATGCTGCTGCATATTTATTTTGTGATGCTTAGGTTTGATCAAAATTTCAAAAGAATTTGAATTTGGTTTGAATTTGGATTTGAAAATAAAATTAAAAAAAAAGGTCTCTCTCTCCTATCTCTGTTTTTAGCCCAGTAGCCCAGCAAAGCCAGCCCACTCCCGCTCTTCTGCTCTCCCCTCTCCCGCCGTAGCCTGCTCCCTCTCCCGCACGGCCCGCCTTCTCTCTTCCTGGACCGGCCCAACCAAGCCGCACGCAGCAAGCCCAGCGCGGCCGCCGCTGCTTCCCTCTCCTCCCTCGCTGCCACCCTGGCCCATCTGTCAGTGTTGCCTCCTTCCTCGCCGTCTTCCTCATGCTCGTATCCATACTGGACACTGCCACCGGCATGGAGTCCGCGCCCGCCCCGTCGCCGTCTAACTTGTTATTTTGTTAGTCACTCCTTAGAGGGGGGTTCAAACTTATTGATGGGGAAATCTTAGTGGCCCTAACTTATTAGACGAACCTTTGAAAGGCTTCATAGTGAACCCTGCCGACCTTCCTTGATAGTGGGTCAAGAGGTTGGCCGCCTCGGACGAAAGGGTAAATCACGACTCATAGTGAAAGTGTACATGTACAATCTCTATAGAGTGTAAAACTGGTATATCAGCCGTGCTCATGGTCACGAGTGGCCTTGGACCTTTACGGAATAGATGATGAACATTAATGATACTGATGATACAGATGCTCACTAATGATTACTATTTATACTATTCATTATTCATGTTTACCTGTTCATGTGTTTATGTGGGCTTGTGAATAAACTTGTTGCCACCCAATTGCTAAAAGATGACCCATTAAAAGCTAATCGCAGTTAAACTAGTGTCGGCCTTTTGAGCCTCATGAACCCCATGTTATATTTGTTGAGTACGACATGTACTTACGCTTGCTTTACTTTTTAAATCTTTAGAAAAATCCCGGATGGCTACTAGATTGCTAGAGTTTGAAGAAATTAGGCTTGTGATCAACCAGTCAGTTGTCCCTGTGGAATTGGAGTCTTCACCCGAAAATCGAAGTTGTCTTTCCGCTGTTTGCTATCTAAGGTTATATTCTTTATACTAAGTACGTTATATACTGAGCATTGTTTATTGATATTACTCTTATTTGTAGCTATACGTGAGATTTGACTTCCTGGGATCACATATAGTCTGTATCTGGTTTTATTCTTTAAATCGTGTGCTACAAAATCTGGTTAAAGTTGACCCAGAACAAAGTGAAAATGATTCTCAAAATCTACATGCCCTCTGAAAGAATTTTAGTTTCAAAACTACGAATGATACAATTCTAGATGAAGTAAAATTAAAATTGGCCGTCTGATTTTTTGTGTCTTCTTTCCTTAAGTTCAACACTAAGTTTGGTGTCCTGTATGTCCGCCCTAAGATGAGTGTTTTGATTCATTGAACACAATATTTATTGGACAACACTGTATGTGCCAGAGAAATACTACTAAATTAATAATGAGTTAAAGGCACCAGCGGCCCTCGAACTTGTATGTCTGTGCCACATAGGTCCATGAACTTAGAAAATGCATTTCTAGGTCCTTAAACTTGTTAAGCGGTGTACCGCAGGCCCATGCCAGCCACATGGACATTTTTTTTGTTTACGTGGCATGTAAGCATAACATGTATTTTTCAATTAACCCCTCACATTAGTTATCCTTATTAAAAATAGACCCTTCTTTCTCTCTCACCGTCGCGGTTGCTGGAGCACGCTGTCGAGACCGCAGTCGCAAGCTACGCCACGCCCCTCGCCCAAGCCTCCCGACACCGCAGTTGCCGCGCGAGCTCTGCCGCTGGTCATGTCACCTGCCGTCGGGCCGCCGGTCGCCGACGCAGGGGCCGCACAGGGATGGCTGCCACCCACGGGCATGGAGGTCATGCGAGGGAGGCCGCGGGCACTCGGTCGCGGAGGGCGCGTAGGGCTCCAGCTAGGAGGTTGCACGGGCTGCCTACCACGAGCGCGAGCGCGGTCGTAGGGTGCTAGGGCTGCTGGTCGCAGGGCGCAGGGTGCACCACGCGTAGTCAGTCGGGCACGCGGGCTGTACGGCCGGCTTGGCGCACGGACACCGCCGGTGCACGCCTGGCACGTAGGTAGAGTAGAGCACCGGCCGTGGCGAGGAGACGGAGCGCGTGCTAAACAAGCAGATCGACTTCGTCTCATGGTAAGAACATCGTCGTCGGATGAAAAAACATGATGTCTTATGGCTTTAGCGATGAATCCCCATAGTAATCAGCAGTGTTGCAGCGAGGGTGGACGGATGATTTGGATGTAGCCATGCTTCCATCGCCGGCGAGACCAGATGCATGGCCTCTGGAGTCTTGCCAGCTAGCTAGCTTCTTGCATGCGTTCGAAGGGCGGCAGGTTCTGGTTGGTTGATTCGGTCACTGAGGACGCTGTAGAGCTCGACGAGGCGGGCATCGAAGCAGAGGCTGCGTGTGGTAGCAGCGTCGTGGCTGCAACCGCGGTGATAGCGACCAATTTACCTGCTCCGCCATCTCAGCGAAGGGGAGCACATCGGAATGTAGTGCGGAACCGTGTGCGCTCGCCCTTGTCAGCGACGACCCCGGCTGGCACGCCCACCAACTCCCGCAGGGATGCGTCAGGGCCCGCACAGGCAGCGTCGAGGTCCACGAGGCGGCCACCAGGCTTGGCGTGGCCCAGGCGGAGGTCCCCCGTCAGGTCGTAGCCGCACCCGAGTACCCGACCGTGGCCACGCCCGCCTCCGCCGCATGCTACGCGGTCATGTGCGCACACGAGGGGCCCCGCATTGTCATTGTCCATCGTCCGTCCCCTGCTCTGCCCTGTGCCTACGTGGATTATAACAGATGGAGCCACAAGGGGAAGCGAGGCCATCAGGCAGGGCCTCCGTCGTTCTTGTGAGTGTGTTCCCCCATGGCCGTCCGGTGCTCGACATTATGCCGCTTCAGCCCTAGCGCCGCCACGCACATCTAACAGATGCAGGGACCCTTGGCGTCTGATCCAGAGCTCCACGCAGGTTGCTGCGTGTTCTCTTCCCGCAGCAACCAATCATGCGGGCCAGATGGTTGCAGGGCGACAGGTAGACAGGAGCTTCGGAGGAGGACACGACGGCGGTGCCGTACGTCGACGTGCCTCGCCCGGGCAGGAAGTGGGACCGGAAGCCGTACGTGACACCGATGCAGAACACGGCGACATTGCCTCGACGGAGACGAGGTGGCCCTTCCCCTGCCACTCCAGTCTGGCACCGGCGATGCAGAACACGGCGACGGCCTTGGTTGGCGAGGTGGGCACGGCGACCGCGAGCGACATGCGGCAGGAGGCGCTGTATGCCATGGTGAGGTGGGCGACGGTGGCTGCGAGCGATATGCGGTAGGAGGCGCTGTATGCCATGGTGCGGTGGGCGATGGCGATTGCGAGCAACACACGGCCATGGTCTCGACAGTGTGTTGCTCTAGCAAGCAGGACGTGAGAGAGAAGGGTCTATTTTTAATAAGGATAACTAATGTGAGGGTTTAATTGAAAAATACATGCCATGCCAGCGTGCCATGTCAGCAAAAAAATGTCCACGTGGCTGCCATGGGCATGCGGTGCACCGCTTAACAAGTATAGGGACCCGGAGATGCATTTTTCAAGTTCATGGACCTATGTGGCACAGACATACAAGTTCGAGGGCCACTGGTGGATTTAACTCATTAATAATCATATATCCACCTTTCTTCCATTGAACTACATGGTACATGCTTTGTTTGCTGATTAGTTTCTCCAAAATAGAATTATTGAATCAGTCATGAGCACTGTGCTTTTGGCCCATATTGTAACTATTGGTCCAAAGAAAAAGAGAGAGTAGGCAGGCACTATGTCTGAATTCATAGCCTTGGTATTGAATCGAGAGCCCAAAACGCTGACCCATGACACAACGACCGGAACTAACAATGCATGGGACTGAGGAGGTGGCGGCCAGTGGGATACAATACATGGTTTATGTGGCCTATAAATATCTGTGAACTACGTGTTGTAATAACAGGGATAGTTTGAGCGAAAGTGAGATAAGATAGCTAAAAACAGAGCAGCTTCTCTGTCTTGGAAGCTGAGCATCGGCTCTGTTTTGCTGAATCATCTGCAAAAATGAAGAGAGGTTATTATAGTGAGTTCGGTTAGTACATCACTCACAGCAGCAACAATTTAAATAACAGATATCACTATAAGTCATTATTGATGTCCAGCAACGCACACGAAAGTTTATCAAATAAGTATATGATCCAGTGGCCAAAGCTAAGCTTGTGCTCTAGATGAAATAGGAATAAGGATATAAGTTACCTACAAACTTGGGCATGGCAGGCACGGGGAGTTCTGTATCAACCCAGCAGTAGGTCACGGAACCGAGGTGTATGGCCTATCATGAGACTGTGTTGAAACCACCTTCCTCGATCTTGTCCTCTATGAAGACCAATGTCTCAAAACACTACCAAGGACCGCATGGGCCGTCGTGGAATACATCAACCTCATATATCGTGCATGCGACCAAATTAATGACAAATCTGATCAGCGGGTGTATGGCACACTCCAGATTAGTGCTAAACTTTTGATATATCGTGGTATTTACACAATCCATATTAGTTCTAGAGCACATAGTCATGCAACCTGACACTTGTCCCCATGGACAAGGCCATTTATACACACCCAATGTCCAGCTACCATTACATTTCTATAACTGATTTTGAATATGCTGTATGAGGATTTTTGGGATGTGGTTAATATATATTTGTACAAGCTCCTTACGTTCAAAATCATTATTTGCTTTGACTTTATCTGTAGTCAAATAATTTCTCTAAATCTGACTAAGTTTTTCAAAAAGTACATTAACATCTAAAAGGGTAAATAATGTTCTATGAAATTATTTTTTTCCTAGATGTTGTTACATTTTTCTATAAATTTGATTAAAGATGACTGAGGAGAAAGTAAAAGTGAAATATAATTTGGTACAAGAAACTAGTAAACAACCTAGTTATTAACTTTTTAGCTATTATAACTCTGAATTAGCATTGATTCCGTGCCAAACAGCCCCTAAGTTAGCCTTAGACTAATACGAACTTTGAATCCTTAAGTGCAATTTGTACCAGATAGCACTTGGTCTAGCAGCGCACTACTGGAAACTCGAATACTCCTGTGAGTGATGAATTTTTCTGTGCGTTTTTCTCTATACACACAAAAAATTGGTAATTAAGGTGTGTGTTTCAAAAATCCCGACAGAAATATTCGAAAACCGATAGAAAAATCGCGTAATTTTTCTGTGCGTGTCAATACACACAGAAAAATTGCCATTATTTTATCGGTCTTTTCAAAACTCATAGAAAAACTATATACACGCACAGAATAATTACAATTATTCTGTCGATTTTTATATTATACATAGATTAAAATTATGTACGCACAGAAAAAATAAGTCCCGCGTGTGGATTTTGCTTTGGTGCCCTGTTTTCGGCATTAGCGCCTGACTTTTGGTATTGGCGCGGTGTGGAATAGAAAAGACTGAAAAAAATACAAAACCCCCAAAAGCTATCTCCAGACGCGGCCGCCCATCCCTATCCCAAACGCGCCGCTCGCACCCGCCCGAGACCACGTTTGCACTCCCGTCGCTCCTAGGTCTCGCAGCTCCAGGCCCACTACTAGAGAACAGACTTTAGAACGATGTCCCAATTTGACATTAGCCTCGGCATTTTTTGCCGCCGGGACTAAAGGACCCTTTAGTCCCGGTTCGTAATACCAACCAGGACTAAAACTCCCTGCCCAACGGTCGTCCGCGTGACAGGGATCTTTAGTCCCGGATGGTATTACCAACCGGGATTAAAGGTAAACCTTTAGTCCTGGTTGGTAATACCAACCGGGACTAAAGGTTTTAGTCCCGGTTTGGGTGATATCCCGAGAATAAATATTAATCTTTAGTCCCGGTTTGGCCACCTAACCGGGACTAATTATGCGGGCCTATACAACGGCTCATTTCTTCCTCCCCGAGCCCGAGCCATTCCATTCAAACTCACTGCCTCTGTTCTTCAGCTTGCTGTTGTTATTGCTCTCTCCCCCTCCATTGGTGTTGCTCTTCGATTTTGGAGGTAACAAACTTAATCCTCTTATGTTTTATCAGTAACTTATCTCATTTTGCAATGTAGATGCATGTGTAACTTTATATGTTGGACTTTATTATGATTTTATATGTCATTTTTAGCTCAAAATCACATGATGATTTGCATATATGTTTGGATAAACAAAAGTTAAATTAGTTCATCAAAATCACGCCTCGCTCGTCCTCGCTGGAGCACGCGCCATCCTCGTCCCCGGCGGCTTACGTGATCTTAGAATTAATTTTTCCATGAAATGAAAAACTTAGAAAATAGTTAGAAAATTGTAGAAAATCCGTACTAGTTGAACTTGCGGACCGTGATCATCTTGGCGAGCATTTTCTCTGCCGAGCGGTAACGGACGTCAAGGAGGAGCTTTGATTCTATGAGGGAGAGCGGCAACGGTCGTGGAAGACCGTGTTCCCTTCCTCGTAGAATCAGAGCTCTTCCTTGGCCAAGTACGGTGTCGTCCGGTGGAGAAATGCTCGCCAAGATGATCACGTAAGCAAGGTCAACTAGTACGGATGGTTATTTATTGAAACATGTTTTTGAGCTATGTGATTTCTATGTCATTTTTAGCTCAAAATCACATGATGATTTGCATATATGTTTGGAGAAACAAAAGTTAAATTAGTTCATCAAAATCACGCTTCGCTCGTCCTCGCTGGAGCACGCGCCATCCTCGTCCCCGGCGGCTTACGTGATCTTAGAATTAATTTTTCCATGAAATGAAAAACTTAGAAAATAGTTAGAAAATTGTAGAAAATCCGTACTAGTTGAACTTGCGGACCATGATCATCTCGGCGAGCATTTTCTCTGCCGAGCGGTAACGGACGTCAAGGAGGAGCTTTGATTCTACGAGGGAGAGCGACAACGGTTGTGGAAGACCGTGTTCCCTTGCTCGTAGAATCGGAGCTCTTCCTTGGCCAAGTACGGTGCCGTCCGGTGGAGAAATGCTCGCCGAGATGATCACGTAAGCAATGTCAACTAGTACGGATGGTTATTTATTGAAACATGTTTTTGAGCTATGTGATTTCTATGTCATTTTTAGCTCAAAACCACATGATGATTTACAATAGTAAAATCACTTGATAGTTTGGTATTTTACTATTATACATAGTACATATTTCATGGTTTAGTTAGATAAATAAATAATTTTAGTTTTGTTTAAATATATTATTTTAGAAAATGTGAAATTTACAGTAGTTTGCAAAAATAAGTATAGAAAGTAGATGACAACTGGTACCGGATCCTCGGCCTCTCGTTCGGTTGCGAAACGACTGAGGCCAGAACTCCCTCTCATTATCTGCGGTAAGTGTAAGCAGAAGATTGTGATGGAGTACCGAGTCAAGAGACAGGGACCCAACAAGGGTCGTGTTTTCTACAAGTGCCCAGATCGCGATGTGAGTTTCTTACGCATTTGATTATTATGGCTAATTGACCTGCTTTTCTTGAATATTTTTGACTAAATATTTTTTGGCTTCAATTTCAGTGGGAGGGCAATGGATGCGATGGTTGGTACTGGGAGAAAGATTATGCTACATACGCAGCAGAATTTGGTCATCATTGATGAGGCGATGAGCCAAATGGGAGAAGCTTATTGATATTCAACAGAAGAATGATTTGTCTGTTTTAGTTGCGTATGATCACGAAATAATTATGTTACTGAAGTGCATTGTAGTTTTAGTTTGTTCAGTGATAGTTGGGATTGCTTACGTTGTAGCCAGGCTTAGTTAATTAATCAACCGTGTGAGTGTCATCTATGTTGTGTAATAAAATACTTAATTATGTTCAAGGTTTTCATAATTTGTCGTGTAATACAGATTATGTCACGCCATTGGATGTACAATGTCGATCGCCGCTCCCAAGACTTTATTGAGGGCTTGCACTATTTCTTAGGTGTGGCCGAGGCAAATAAGCGGGATGGTTTCATGTGTTGTCCATGTGCCCTATGTAAGAATTTAAAGGAATATTCAAGCTCAATGAGTCTTTATTCACATTTGCTTAAGTCAAGTTTCATGTCAAACTATATATGTTGGACTAAGCATGGAGAAAGCGGGGTTATGATGGTAGAAGGTGAAGGAGAAGATTTAGACATTGATGACATTATTGCTCAGTATGGTGCCTTTGATGATACTACAATCGGGGGAGATGAAGAAGAGGTAGCGGTAGAAGATGATCTCGGTGATGCTCTTGGCGATGCCATTCGTGATGCACAACAAGAATGGGAAAGTGAAAAAGAGAAAGTTAAGTTCGAGCGCATGCTTGAGGATCATAGGAAGTTGCTATACCCGACGGCCGAAGAGGGGCAAAAAAAGATGGGTACAACACTGGAATTGCTACAGTGGAAGGCAAAGAATGGTGTATCCGACAAGGCATTTGGGAATTTATTGAACCTCATAAAGAAGATGCTTCCGAAGCTAAATGAATTGCCCACCACTATGTACGAAGCAAAAAAGGTTGTCTGCCCTTTGGGATTAAAAATCCAGAAGATACATGCATGTCCTAATGACTGCATCCTCTACCATGGCAATGAATACGAGAATTTGGATGAATGCCCGGTATGTAAAGCATCATGGTATAAGATCAGGCGCGATGATCCTAGTGACATCGAGGGTGAACAACGTCCTAGAAAGAAAATCCCTGCCAAGGTTATGTGGTATGCTCCTATAATACCACGCTTAAAACGTTTGTTCAGAAATAAAGACCATGCAAAGTTGTTGCGGTGGTATAAAGAAGACCGTAAGGTAGACAATATGCTGAGACACCCAGCTGATGGGTCCCAGTGGAGAGCGATAGACAGGGAATTTCTAGAGTTTGCAAATGAGGCTAGAAACTTAAGGTTCGCCTTAAGTACAGATGGTATGAATCCGTTTGGAGAGCAGATCACTAGTCATAGCACTTGGCCAGTTACTCTATGTATCTACAACCTTCCTCCATGGTTATGCATGAAGCGGAAGTTCATTATGATGCCGATCCTCATCCAAGGTCTGAGGCAACCTAGCAATGATATTGATGTCTATCTGAAGCCATTAGTTGAAGAACTTCTAGTTTTATGGAACAAACCAGGTGTATGTGTCTGGGATGAGTACAAACAAGAACACTTTGACCTACGAGCAATGTTGTTCGTAACAATCAATGATTAGCCTGCTTTAGGTAATCTTTTAGGTCAGACAAACAAAGGATATAATGCATGCACACATTGTTTTGATGACCTTGACAGTATATATTTGAAAAGATGTCGAAAGGTCGTGTACCTTGGCCATCATCGATTCCTTCATTTGAATCACCAAGTAAGAAAGAAAGGGAAGCATTTTAGAGGTAAGCCAGACCACCGGAAGAAGCCTCATAACCGAACCGGGGAAGATGTACTCGCAATGGTCAAGGATGTGAAAGTAGTATTTGGAAAGGGACAAGGCAGTGAATCTGTTCCCAAAGATGCTAAGGGACATGCACCCATGTGGAAGAAGAAGTCCATCTTTTGGGAGCTACCCTATTGGCAAGTCCTAGAGGTCCGCAACGCAATCGACGTGATGCACCTGACAAAGAATCTTTGTGTGAACCTGTTAGGATTCATGGGTGTGTACAGGAAGCCAAAGGATTCACTTGAAGCACGCCAGGACTTGCAGGGCATGAAAGAACGAGACAACCTTCATCTAGAGAAGACAGATGATGGACATCATTACTTAAGTCCTGCTAGCTACACGCTTAGCAAAGAAGAGATGGACAGCATGTTCGAATGTCTAAGCAGCATCAAGGTCCCATCGGGATTCTCCTCCAATATAAAGGGTATAATAAATGTGCCAGATAAGAAATTCCTAAACTTAAAGTCCCATGACTGCCATGTGCTTATGACGCAATTGCTTCCAGTTGCTTTAAGAGGAATTCTACCTCCACGTGTACGTCTAGCCACCGTGAAGCTATGTGCATTCCTCAATGCAATTTCTCAGAAGGCAATCAATCCAGTGGAACTAGCTACTCTACAGAATGATGTGGTTCAATGTCTTGTCAGCTTTGAGTTGGTGTTCCCTCCATCCTTCTTTAATATCATGACACACCTCCTAGTTCATTTGGTGAAGGAGATTAGTATTCTTGGACCTGTGTTCTTACATAACATGTTCCCCTTCGAGAGGTTTATGGGAGTCTTGAAGAAATATGTGAAAGTCCGTTCTAAGCCTGAAGGAAGCATCGCCTAGGGCTACGAAACAGAGGAGGTCATTCAGTTCTGTGTTGACTTTATTCCTGACCTTGCCCCGATTGGCGTTCCCGAATCACGACACGAGGGGAGACTCAGTGGTAAAGGAACTTTAGGGAAGAAAATATATATCGGCATGGAAGACGATTATTTCAATAAAGCACACTACATAGTTCTTCAGAACTCGTCATTGGTGCATCCGTACATCGAGATACATAAGGAGTTCTTATGATCCAAGTTTCCAGGGAAGACTGAAGCTTGGATTAGGCGTCAGCACATGGAAAGTTTCAGTGGTTGGTTGCGAAAAGAATGTCAAGGCGATGACAATATTGATGAGCAACTGTATTTGTTGGCTAGGCAACCATCGTGGCATATCCTCACGTACCAAGGGTACGAGATAAATGGAAATACATTTTACACAGTTGCCCAAGATAAAAGGAGCACCAATCAAAATAGTGGTGTTCGCATAGACGGCACAGATCCAAATGGGAATATACAAACATATTATGGCCGCATAGAAGAGATATGAGAACTAGACTACGCACCTAATTTTAAAGTCCCTTTGTTCCGGTGCCAATGGGTGAAGCTGACCGGAGGAGGGGTAACAGTCGACAAAGAGTATGGAATGACAACAGTGGACCTCAACAATATTGGGTACAAAGAGGAACCATTCGTCCTTGCTGCCGATGTCCCTTAGCTTGAAAGAGGAGCCATTTTTTCATTTGAACTCTAAATGAAAAAACAACACTTTAACTCTAGTATTATGAACTCTAAATGACTTCAAATTGAAAAGTTTTGAATACCAAGTTTGTTAAACTCAAAAAGATCTATAATTGTTGTTTTGTTCAACTTTCCATTTGAGAAAGTTTGGACGGTTCAAATTTGTGATTTTTAAATTTCGATGCCTACAAACTAGTTTTCGGAACCCCAGATTGTCTAAAATTGAAAAGTTTTGAATACCAAGTTTGTTTAGCTCATCAATATCTACAATCCTTATATAGGCCATTTTTTCATTTGAAAAAGTTGTAGAACAAAAAATACTACATTTTCTTTATTTTTATAGGTTCAACAAAATTTTCCTGTCAATTTTGGTCAAAAACCGAGAAAAAATTGAAACATTGACGTTACAATAATGTGATAATAAATTTCCTATCGAATAATATTAGTTTTATTAATTTTAAGTTACAAATATATTTTTGCATTAACAAAATACTTAGTATTAGTAACATTTATATTCTATATTCATAAAAGAAATTTGGTCAAATGAAAAAACAACACTTTGACTCTAGTATTATGAACTCTAAATGACTTCAAATTGAAAAGTTTTGAATACCAAGTTTGTTAAACTCAAAAAGATCTACAATTGTTGTTTTGGTCAACTTTCCATTTGAGAAAGTTTGGACGGTTCAAATTTGTGATTTTTAAATTTCGACGCCTACAAACTAGTTTTCGGAACAACAGATTGTCTAAAATTAAAAAGTTTTGAATACCAAGTTTGTTCATCTCATCAATATCTACAATCCTTACATAGGCCATTTTTTCATTTGAGAAAGCTTGAATAAAATATAGTTCAAATTTCACAAGTGTGTGACATAGTTTTAGAAAGTCTATATGAGATTCAAGAAGTTGTGACTAGTGTTTGATAAAAATTTCTCAAATGGGAAAATTAGCTATGTAACAATTGTAGATCTTACTGAGATGATCAAACTTGGTATTCAGAGTTTTTTCATCTGAGGTCATTTAGAGTCTCATTTGAGCAAGTTTGACCAAGTCAAATTTGGTCAAATGAAAAAACAAAACTTTGACTCTAGTATTATGAACTCTAAATGACTTCAAATTGAAAAGTTTTGAATACCAAGTTTGTTAAACTCAAAATGATCTACAATTGTTGTTTTGGTCAACTTTCCATTTGAGAAAGTTTGAACGGTTCAAATTTGTGATTTTTAAATTTCGACGCCTACAAACTAGTTTTCGGAACACTAGATTGTCTAAAATTGAAACGTTTTGAATACCAAGTTTGTTCAGCTCATCAATATCTACAATCCTTATATAGGCCATTTTTCATTTGAGAAAGCTTGAACAAACTGTATTTCAAATTTCACAAGTGTGTGACATAGTTTTAGAAAGTCTATATGAGATTCAAGAAGTTGTGACTAGTGTTTGATAAAAAATTCTCAAATAGGAAAATGAGCTATGTAACAATTGTAGATCTTTCTGAGATGATCAAACTTGGTATTCAGAGTTTTTTCATCTGAGGTCATTTAGTGTCTAATTTGAGCAAGTTTGACCAAGTCAAATTTGGTCAAATGAAAAAACAATACTTTGACTCTAGTATTATGAACTCTAAATGACTTCAAATTGAAAAGTTTTGAATACCAAGTTTGTTAAACTCAAAAAGATCTACAATTGTTGTTTTGGTCAACTTTCCATTTGAGAAAGTTTGGACGGTTCAAATTTGTGATTTTTAAATTTCAACGCCTACAAACTAGTTTTCGGAACACCAGATTGTCTAAAATTAAAAAGTTTTGAATACGAAGTTTGTTTATCTCATCAATATCTACAATACTTATATAGGCCATTTTTTCATTTGAGAAATCTTGAACAAAATATAGTTCAAATTTCACAAGTGTGTGACACAGTTTTAGAAAGTATATATGAGATTCAAGAAGTTGTGACTAGTGTTTGATAAAAATTTCTCAAATGGGAAAATTAACTATGTAACAATTGTAGATCTTGCTGAGATGATCAAACTTGGTATTCAGAGTTTTTTCATCTGAGGTCATTTAGAGTCTCATTTGAGCAAGTTTGACCAAGTCAAATTTGGTCAAATGAAAAAACAAGACTTTGACTCTAGTATTATGAACTCTAAATGACTTCAAATTGAAAAGTTTTGAATACCAAGTTTGTTAAACGCAAAATGATCTACAATTGTTGTTTTGGTCAACTTTCCATTTGAGAAAGTTTGAACGGTTCAAATTTTTGATTTTTAAATTTTGACGCCTACAAACTAGTTTTCGGAACACCAGATTGTCTAAAATTGAAAAGTTTTGAATACCAAGTTTGTTCAGCTCATCAATATATACAATCCTTATATAGGCCATTTTTTCATTTGAGAAAGCTAGAACAAACTGTAGTTCAAATTTCACAAGTGTGTGACGTAGTTTTAGAAAGTCTATGAGATTCAAGAAGTTGTGACTAGTGTTTTATAAAAATTTCTTAAATGGGGAAATGAGCTATGTAACAATTGTAGATCTTGCTGAGATGATCAAACTTGGTATTCAGAGTTTTTTCATCTAAGGCCATTTAGTGTCTCATTTGAGCAAGTTTGACCAAGTCAAATTTGGTCAAATGAAAAAACAACACTTTGACTCTAGTATTATGAACTCTAAATGACTTCAAATTGAAAAGTTTTGAATACCAAGTTTGTTAAACTCAAAAAGATCTACAATTGTTGGTTTGGTCAATTTTCCATTTGAGAAAGTTTGGATGGTTCAAATTTGTGATTTTTAAGTTTCGACGCCTACAAACTAGTTTTCGGAACCCCAGATTGTCTAAAATTGAAAAGTTTTGAATACCAAGTTTGTTCATCTCATCAATATCTACAATCCTTATATAGGCTATTTTTTCATTTGAGAAAGCTTGAACAAACTGTAGTTCAAATTTCACAAGTGTGTGACATAGTTTTAGAAAGTCTATATGAGATTCAAGAACTTGTGACTAGTGTTTGATAAAAATTTCTCCAATGGGAAAATGAGCTATGTAACAATTGTAGATCTTGCTGATATGATCAAATAAGGTATTCAGAGTTTTTTCATCTGAGGTCATTTAGTGTCTCATTTGAGCAAGTTTGACCAAGTCAAATTTGGTAAATGAAAAAACAACACTTTGACTCTAGTATTATTAACTGTAAATGACTTCAAATTGAAAAGTTTTGGATTACCAAGTTTGTTAAACTCAAAATGATCTACAATTGTTGTTTTGGTCAACTTTCCATTTGAGAAACTTTGGACAGTTCAAATTTGTGATTTTTAAATTTCGACGCCTACAAACTAGTTTTCGGAACACCAGATTGTCTAAAATTAAAAAGTTTTGAATACCAAGTTTGTTCAGCTCATCAATATCTACAATCCTTATATAGGCCATTTTTTCATTTGAGAAAGCTTGAACAAAATATAGTTCAAATTTCACAAGTGTGTGACATAGTTTTAGAAAGTCTATATGAGATTCAAGAAGTTGTGACTCGTGTTTGATAAAAATTTCTCAAATGGGAAAATTAGCTATGTAACAATTGTAGATCTTGCTGAGATGATCGAACTTGGTATTCAGAGTTTTTTCATCTGAGGTCATTTAGAGTCTCATTTGAGCAAGTTTGACCAAGTCAAATTTTGTCAAATGAAAAAACAACACTTTGACTCTAGTATTATGAACTCTAAATGACTTCAAATTGAAAAGTTTTGAATACAAAGTTTGTTAAACTCAAAATGATCTACAATTGTTGTTTTGGTCAACTTTCCATTTGAGAAAGTTTGGACAATTCAAATTTGTGATTTTTAAATTTCGACGCCTACAAACTAGTTTTCGAAACACCAGATTGTCTAAAATTGAAAAGTTTTGAATACCAAGTTTGTTCAGCTCATCAATATCTACAATCCTTATATAGGCCATTTTTTCATTTGAGAAAGCTTGAACAAAATGTAGTTCAAATTTCACAAGTGTGTGACGTAGTTTTAGAAAGTCTATATGAGATTCAAGAAGTTGTGACTAGTGTTTGATAAAAATTTCTCAAATGGGAAAATGAGCTATGTAACAATTGTAGATCTTGCTGAGATGATCAAACTTGGTATTCAGAGTTTTTTCATCTGAGGTCATTTAGTGTCTCATTTGAGCAAGTTTGACCAAGTCAAATTTGGTCAAATGAAAAAACAACACTTTGACTCTAGTATTATGAACTCTAAATGACTTCAAATTGAAAAGTTTTGAATACAAAGTTTGTTAAACTCAAAATGATCTACAATTGTTGTTTTGGTCAACTTTCCATTTGAGAAACTTTGGACAGTTCAAATTTGTGATTTTTAAATTTCGACGCCTACAAACTAGTTTTCGGAACACCAGATTGTCTAAAATTAAAAAGTTTTGAATACCAAGTTTGTTCAGCTCATCAATATCTACAATCCTTATATAGGCCATTTTTCATTTGAAAAAGTTGTAGAACAAAAAATACTACATTTTCTTTATTTTTATAGGTTCAACAAAAATTTCCTGTCAATTTTGGTCAAAAACCGAGAAAAAATTGAAACATTGACGTTACAATAATGTGATAATAAATTTCCTATCGAATAATATTAGTTATATTAATTTTAAGTAACAAATATATTTTTGCATTAACAAAATACTTAGTATTAGTAACATTTATATTCTATATTCATAAAAGAAATTAAAAACTTTAGGTTACAAAATTTTCCTATTTACAATAAATAATTAGTTAATCAATAGTATTTTTAAAATAAATATTGCAAAGTATTAAAGTTGCTATGGAATTAATTGATTAACCTAGTATTAAATAAAATCAAAATCCTAGGCCTTTCCAATTACATTGGCGGGTTGCCAAAATTTTCAGGCCTTCAGTCCCGGCCCAGGCCAAGAACCGGGACTAAAGGGTGGGCGGCAATTTCAGTGCCCGCCCAAAAATACCTTTAGTCCCGGCTGGTGTTACCAGCCAGGACTAAAGGGTCCCGGCCTATATATGTCGAACGTCTGTTCTGTTCCTCTTCGATCTCGCCTCCGTCGCTCAGCCCTGCCCGGCCGCGCCATCCGCCGTCGTCGAGCTCGTCTCTGCCGCGCCGCCGTCGTCGTCAACCCCCGCCCGGCCGCGCCATTCTCCCGGCCCGCATCGCGCGCCGCATCCCGTCTCCACCGCCGCACCAGACCCCACCCTCCGTCGCCGACGCTTCCCGCACGCCCACCGTACCCTCCGTCGAACTCTCGTGATCTGCTGCTCTCGATCGGCCATGTTTTTTAGATTTTTTTTACAAAGTCTCGGCTGTATGTTAGATTAAAATGTATTAAAATTTAATTAATAGTTTATTGTTAGTTTTTTAGTTAGTTTTTTAGATAGTTTTTGATATATGATAGATTTAAATGTATTAAAATTTAATTAGTACTTTATGTAGATAGTTTTTTTAGATAGTTTTTTATTATAGTTTTTGATATATGTTAGATTAAAATGTATTATCTATTACTAGTTTATCTAATTTCATGTTAGATTTATTTAATTGGATTTAGTAATTATATATTCTATCTCTCTATATATATCTAGAGAGAGATTATTCTATATGTATACATATGTACTTAATTATTTCTATATGTATATATACATGTACTTATTTTCATGTGTTGAGAGAGAGAGAAAATTGTATCTAGAGAGACATTCTATGTGTTATCACATGCATATCTAGAGATATAGTAGACATATGCACTTATTTCTATGTGTTGAGAGAGAGAGAAAATATATTGTATCATTCTATGTGTATATATATACATGTACTTATTTCCATGTTTTTGGATCGAAAGTGTTTTTGATTCGATTCCAAAGCCTATACCTTATTATTGTTTATCCTTATGAAATATTATGTGTTATTATATTTAATTGGATTTAGTAATTCTATATGTGTTATCACATGTACTTATGTTATGTACTATAGTAATTCTATCTATGTGTTATCTTGAAGATACAAATGGCTGCTCCGGATGATGACATAATGGCGGATATTATCAACGCCGGCACCAATATGGATGTAGATGACACGAGTCAGTACTTTGCTGATTATGAGGATATCCTGAATATGCCGGTGGTTGAAGATCAACAAATTATCGCGCAAGAAAATACTGGTGAGGTATATTCGATTATCTATCATATCTTATAGATGCATGCGTACGTATATTTGTTGTTAATCGTTGTGTTTCTACTCATGTAGCCGATCTCTGGATCTACATCAACCACCGACAAAAGTAGGAAAGTCCGAGGGCCAAAAAAGCCATTAGAGGGCCGTTTCATAATATCAGAATTCGACACCGACACCGGCAAACCATTGGGACCACATGCTCAGACATATGTCAATCAATGTGGGTTCATTGTAAGGGATAGGATCCCAGTTAGTGCTTGTGAATGGAAGCAGAAGATATCCGCTCCTAATGTTAGGTTTGTATCTGATCGTGACAAGAACCTAGCTTGGAGAGATATCACTCAACATTTCACATTACAAGCAGATGATGCTTTGAACGAGCTAGTGAGGGATTGGACAATGAAGAAGATGGCAACATTGTTCCAGAGTTGGAAGAAGACATCATATAAAAAGTTTATCTTGAAGAATGCTACGCCGGATTTCAATGCTAAGGCGTTTGTCAAGTTGGAGTCCCATTGGGATGCCTTCGTAGAATACAAGACATCTCAAGACAGTGAGGAACGTGTGATGAGGAATCGGCAGAATGCCCGACAGAAGCAATACCATCATCGCATGGGATCAGGTGGTTATAGGAGTGCTATTCCCAAGTGGCAGAACCTAGAAGCAGAGATTACTGCCAAGGGAATCATACCTGAAACAATAGAGAAGAACTGGATTCAACGCGCGAAGAATTGGTTCTACGCTCATGGGGGAAGCCTAGACCCAAACACTGGCAAGCTAATTTTTGGCCAAAAAATTGAGAGAGCAACACAGAGACTAGCTCGTGCTAGGGAAGAAGCTTCAAGCCCAACAGAGAGAAGGATGAATTGACATATGCCCTAGAGAATCCCGAACACGGTGGTCGAGCAAGAGGCTATGGGGCAGTTCCGTGGCTACACGCATTCCCAGCAGACAAGGATACCTACAGAAGCCGCCAGAGAAAGAAGGATGAGGAGGCAGAACAAATCCGTGCATTGGAGCAATTTGTTGATGAGTCACGACAAGCATTGCTTGAATCACGTGAACGAGAAAAATCTCTTGAGGCAAGAATGCAGGAGGAGATCAAGAGGCAAGTGCGGCTAGCAATGAGTCAAATGCAATCGCAATCAACGCCGGGAGTCACCATTAGCCCCGTTGGTCAGATGAAAAGCAGTTGTGCTTCTACGGAGCTGCTAGTTATTCAAGACGACGCTGGGTTACGCTTCCCTGTTGATGACATTACCGAGCCTCTAACAACATGTGAGCTGCACATTCCAGATGGTAATAATGCATGAATCATGGTGGCTGTCGGGGTTGTATCTCCAATAGACCGAACGAAGACACCAAGAATCCATGGGTCAGTTATTCAACTTGGATATGCTAGCGTCTCGATCGATAGAGTGCTCAAAGGTTACAACAATGTTCCTCTTGACATTGAAGGCGGTGATGGGGAGAAGACACTAGGAGAAGCGGAGAAGACATTTATTCAATGGCGCAAACGCTTCATCATCATTCCTGGTGCGCCACCGCTTCCCCTACCTCACCCTAGGTACGAATGAAAGTGAATGAAATATTATTTTCCATTAATTTTCTATTGGCTTCAAAAATAATTGACACACAACTTGTTTTTGTAGCAGGGTCTCCCCCCAGCCTAGCCTAATCATTCATTCCCCATCTCATCACAGCATCGCGGGGGGCGAGATGACTTCATCCCCACGACGATCGCCAACTCCTACACCAGCCCCATCGCCTCAACAACGATCTCCAACTCCTACATCGGCCCCACCGCCTCCACAACGATCTCCAACGCCTCTACGCCGGTCTCCACCAACACCGACCTCATCACCTCCACGCCGGTCTCCAACACCGCCCCCACCCCCTCCACAGCGACGCACTATAAAGACGTCTAAGGTCCCGGCGGCAAAGAAGACCCCGAGAAAAAGAGTTATTTCTCAAGAAATACTTCCTGAAAAGACTGATGAGCAAATAGCAGCTGAAGAAGACAAAAAAGTGAAAGATTTTTTTATAGATATCAAAAACAAGAGTCAAGCGAAGCTTAAGGAGAAGCCGTACTTTTACATACCACGAGATGTGCTGAGACAGAAGGTCGATGCTCACAAGAAAAAGATGATTGAACTTCGTAAGCCTTCGCCACTATCAGACTATGACCGCTCCCTCGTGAAGTCACATGATGCAGATAAGAAAAGGAAAAGAACATCAGGGAAGGATGTCCCACAGCTCGGACAACAGAAGCAACCAATGCAAAATCTTGTTGTTGCTAATGAATATGGTTCCAACATAGAAGTCTATCGACCAGACAACTCTGGAGAAGTGTCGGTTCAAGCCCTTAATGCTTTTTTTGAAGATACTGGTTTAACCTTGGATCAATTGATGGGCAAAGCTCCAATCCAGAACCTGGAAGTTGATACCTGGAAGACTTATAAATATGGCAAAAGTCTGTACAACCCTGCGGCTCTGAATGAATTGGGTACGCAAATGTACTTGCTCAACAAGTGGTACATGTAGGCGCGTGGCAGGGGTGAGCAGTGGATCTTTGTCAGATTTAGAGACCATCATTACTTCCGTGGTGATGACATCTTACATATTAGTTTCGAAGAATTGCATCAACTATACCACTTGGACGCTCTGGACAAATCAATCATTAGCTCCTTTTGTTTGTAAGTGATTCTTACTTTTATTTAATAAACTCACTTCCATGCGTACGTGTATATAATTATCCTCACATGTAACTTATATTTATATATAGATTCCAGATGTCAGAGCTCCAAAGAATACAAGACACCAGTGTTGGCTTCATTGATCCTTATATCGTATTCAAAACCGGTATTATTATCAAGGAGCGGTGGGTATCTGAAGCACAGGAGAATATCATGATGTTCTTCATGAAGCGGCACGACAAGACAACAATACTTTTCCCGTACAACTTTGAGTAAGTGTTAATAATAATGTAGTCTACACATTTTATGTAATATCAATACAACTTATATGCATGTACGTGTGTGTATAAACCAATGCAGTTTTCACTGGATACTCATTGTCATTGAGTTAAACTCAAGTCGGTTAGTAATCTTTGACTCGTTGAGAAAAGAGCGGGCACTATACCAAGATATGATAGACATTATTCAGGGGTAATTTCGATCTCTCGCGCACAACTATTATTGAATAGACTTTGCCATAATTTATTAACGATCGTACATTATTGGTCGCACAGGGTTTGGAAAGAGTTTATTCGGGAACATCGCAAGGATTGCAAGGCACCACTTAATGTAGTTGAAATACAAGTAAGTTGTACTATATACACTTCCCCACGTGTTTAATTACTATATCGTACTTCAATTTACGTGTGAGATGATGAGAATAATCTTCTTCTCAAATGCAAGGGTGTTTATGGCGGCAGAACTGTGTAATAACTTGTGTGGATACTACGTTTGTGAATTTATCACTGCGCATATAAAGAAGAACTCCTAAAGATGTCCTCGAAGTAATGATATATCAATTTTTTATTTATTTTTAAATGAATATATATATATGTATTAATACTTTTTCTTTTATTTCAAATGCAAGACCGAATGGTTGAAACGAAGGGTCATGCAAAAGACCATCTGAAAGCGCTCAAGAGTCAATAGCGAGATTTCTTCTAGAAAAGTGCTAAATCCCAACAGCGAGTTCTACTTTGATCCTAAGGAATAAATGGTGTAAATTAAATGTTTATTGATATCGTTATTTTGGAGAACAAGGTTATGAAAGTGTTGTATATATACATATATATATATCTATAATATATATAGGTTCATACTTTATTCGAATATAATAATGCTCGAGATGAGAATTAGATGTAATTATATGCGTACGTGTATTTATATTAGCAGCGTAGATTACGTACATAAAAACATATTGTATATTAAACAAATACGTGTAACTGAACTGAAAACAAATTAAACAAAAAAAAAGAAAAAGAAAAGGAACCTTTAGTCCCGATTGGGGTTACCAACCGGGACTAAAGGGTGCGGCCACGTTTGCTCGGCTGGAGGGCCTTTAGTCCCGGTTGGTAACACCAACCGGGACTAAAGGTCCCTCTTTAGTCCCGGCTCGATGACCCGGGACCCTTTAGTCCCGGGATCGTTGTCCCGGCGCGGTAACCGGGACTAAAGGCCGTTACCGCCCGGGACAACAAGTCCATTCTGTAGTAGTGGCCCGCTGCCCCATCTCCACATCCGGCGCCCGCAGGCCACCGCCAGCCACCCCAGCTCCATGGCCGCCGCTCGCCGCCCTAGGTCCGTCGCCGCCCGCTGCCCCCAGATCTACCTCCTGCCGAACCAAGGAGCTTCGCTGCCGGTTCGATGTCGTTCTATGCAACCAACCACTGCTCCTCCAGGGCGCAGCCCTTCTCGTGCGGCGCTTGGCTTGGCGTGCCATCCCTCCTCTCCCAGGCGCTGCCCCTCCCCGACCTGGTGTCCAGATCTACAGCTCTGAGCGCAACCTCCTTCCGGTGGCCGAGGTGAGCCCCTCTTCCAGCCGCGCAAGTCTTCGTTGAGCCCTTTGCCGGTGAAGAGCACCCACGGCACCGGGTATACCTGTCCTTCTCTAATTCTCTTCCCTCCCTTTTGTGCAAAACTGAGTTTCGAAACCCTAATTTAATCTATTTGGCTATTTATATTCACAATCAGAACAGATCTGATCTGATCTAATCCCGAGATATTTTCTTATAAGACGAGAATATATATAGGTCAATCATTAGATATTAATTGAGAAATAGTATTGAAGATATAACATGTGTAATGGGAGTGAACCTTCGTGTTTTTTCTGGTGCTTATGCTGCTATCCTATATCACCTAGCTAATTGTTGTTTCTAACTTCGATTCAGCAACTGCCGTCATTTACAATATGTACTTATTTGTTTTTTCTAGAGCAACTACATATGTACCTTTTCCGGTTGTTATTATGCAGAATCTATGTTCTTCACAGTGCTTCATGTACAGGTATGTATTTAACCACTTACTTTTCTTCTTTAATTACGCACACTTGGTTTATATCTTTGCAATTTTTTTTATAAAGGAAGGATTTTATTAAATCACCGTCATTACATCAAAAAGATACAATAAGAGTGTATTCTAAATTTTTGCACTTCAATTCCCTGAACCTTGGCATCAACAGGTGTTTTTCCACGTGCTTATATAATTCCCTGATTGATCATGCATTGCATAGCAGCTTGTATGCTATACATGAATTTACTGCCTATCAACTCAAGCATGTCACTGCTGTTGTGTGTTCTGTGTGAAATAATTTCTTTAACCTAGGAAATGATGAACTCATTGGTCAGCTGATAATCCTTGCTATTTCTCAGTAGATGGCCTTCAATTTAAATCAAACTGGCTTGTGACCTAAGAGTTAACCTCTGTTCTTTGATAGAATGAACTGAGTCTTATCATAAAGTTAGTTCTTTCCTGATTACAGTTCCCTCAAGTTCCTTTAACTTGATTATAGTGCAATATCTATCTAACTTAATTGATGTTACTATTAATTTACATTTGTGGGTTCACAATCTTTTTGGCAGGTAGCATGAAGGTTAAAGCAGTACTGATGTGTAATTCACATATGCAGCAATGCTTGCCGCACAGGATATTGACAAGATGAAAGGTACTGAGCTGGCTAGAGTATGCAAGAATTGCTAATTTTTGGTTTTGTACTGCAGAAAAAAATAACTTAGAAAAAGTGAGATATTAGAGGAACCACAAAGAAAACTAGCTGCATAGATTGTGTGCCTGACTATATGCCTTCCTATCATGTCGTTTTTGCTCCATGATTACTTACTCTTGTAGGCTTGTTGGCATAATCTTTTGTGTCGAATTTCTTCATGTCATGTAGAAACTACTATTAGTTAGTTTGAATTTAATGCGAGGTGTTATTGACTATCACCTTTGTTTCAAGTACATTTTAACCAAGAACACATTGTTCTATTTACAAAGGGGCTTGCCTTTATGCTATAGACGAATTTACTGCCTATATAAACTAAAGAAAGTTCCTCCTTTTGTAATTGACACACTCCTTTCTATGTTTCATGTCAAGGTTCCGACAACAATGGCGATCATGCATCGATAATGTGATGGTTGTGTTTAGTTGCAAAACATGGATGTGACGGTGGTTTCTTCTTTTGTAGAGTTGCACTTTTGCACATTAACTAGTAGGTGGCTCTAATATGTTAGCTTTAGTTTTAGCTATAATATGACTCAATGATGCATGCTGTTACTTTACTCATCTTGACTGAGACTTGAACTGCTGAGATGAGATGGTAATGCTTTTGAATGTATTGATGCCGAACCATTTGGACATCATCTATATGTAGCCCGGGTGCCATTAATGAATGTGCTAAACATTTGGATCTTTATATGTATGCTATCTATTATGTTGTAATGAAATTACAGTATGGACAGTCCATATTTGATATGTTGTTGCTACTGTTCTGTTTCTATATAATTATTGTATCCAATTTGTTGCATGGTTAAGTGTTTTTTCTGTCGGTGGTCTATTATTTTTCTATGCGTTAATCGAGACCGAAAGAAAAATAAAATTTTCCTGTGAGTGTACCTCTATGACTCTATCGGGACAACATCGACAGAAAAATCATTTTTCTGTCGGGTTTTCCTTTTTTTTTGTGAGGATTAACGCACACAACATTTAAATATAATCTGGGTTAACACAATTTTTCTGTGCATGTAACACCGACAGAAAAATTGTTTCTGACGGCGAACACACGGAACAATTGATTTTTTCCGTGTGTATTTTTCTGAGGGTACACCGTCAGAAAAATATTTTCTGACAGTATTCGCATTTTTCTGTGTGTTTTTTGCACACACAGAAGAATGCGAGTTTCCCGTGGTTGCGGCACTGAATTGAAAGCACCATACATTGTTATTTTTGTTCTGTGAAGAAGCATTTTATATTCTCTCCCTTTAATTGAACTAAATGAGTGGTGTACCGCATCGTTCACCAATTAATTTGCTACAAAATGATTAATACTATCTTAGATCTTTGGTGAACTATTTTTTGAAGTATGTCTGAACTGGATTAGTGGGTTCATTTTTGCACCAACTTCCGGCTATAGACTGAAAGGAAAGAGATCGTTCACCAATTTTTTGAAGTATGAGTTGGCAGGCACGCGCATTAGGTCATGCGATTATGCAAGGAGCCGTGACAGCCATAGGAGCTGCTATCCAGATACACAAGAAGGCAGCTGACCACACCCCAGTAGGTCCTTGTTTCTAGGACACCAGGCCAGTTCGTCCAGTGGATGCGCCATGCATCCTCCACCTCCACAGGATCTGCCGTGCTTCATCCTTGAATCATTCAACTTTATTTTGTGTGTCTCCGATTCCAAATATATATCTTACTGCTTCTCCGAGTAGCTAAAATGGTGCCCATATGTACCTACTCTCATCTTCATTATATATCCCATTCTCACTAATCAAATTCTCGTGCTATTATGCAGTCCTGAGAATGTGCCTAGAAATGCCATACATATATATAAGAAAACGTGGAAGTGGGGTATGTCCTCCCTTCCTCCCTCCTTAATTAGGGAACCAATGATTCACCAACTGCATGCTGAGACACTGTATGTTAGTCCACCAATGTAGAACTCCTGCTCTATAGGCTATTACTATAGAGGAGTGGGGCTCTTGCTCCTCCAAAATGACTAGCTAAGTCTTCTATGAAAACAGAATTTCTTTGGGAAAACATGTGGCGAAATGTTCATAGCGCCTCTGCACATTTGACTTATTAGTTATACATATGAAATATTAAGGATCAACCAAGATTTAGTTATGAACTGAAAAGCTTAGGATGGGTTGCAAGCTTCTACTCTTGGGCTTTGCTATGGTACTCTCAAATGACTGTGAGCCATTCATTTAATTATATCGGATGGCTAGAGTCACTTCCTTGTTGGCCCGGGCCCTGAGGGGTGGGTCTCAAGCTGTGCAGTCTAAGCACTGGGCCCTGGAAGCCACGGGGCCCAGTCCCATGTATGTGTACTACAGGTATAGATGGCTTCTGGCCTAACAGAGAATGGACAATGAACATTAGCGTGGCCCAACGGAAGAAGGTAAAAAGCCTGAGACCTGCCTGTGTGAGATGCCAACTGCCGATGCTTCGCCTTCTGTCCGCTGCTAGCCACTGGATGGATCTGGTGTCTCTGAAGCCACTCCATTACACGCCACTTGCCGCTCGCCCGCAACATTGTCATCGTCGTTACTCGCGACCTTGCTGACAGCCTGACAGGCGACAGGCAGGATGCAGCCGCGTATTACGCAATACGCACGACGCAAGTGACGAGCGAGTCCACATGATGATCTGTTGCTCCAGTTGAGGTACATATCCGTTTGCTGAATTGCTCCTAATCTCTTTGTTCATCTACGGCAATTATATATTTAGTCAATGCTTAATTTGCTCTAATGTTGAGTCTAGTATGGCAATTATTTAATTTATTGATTAAAAAACTAAAAAAATCAACCCAGCAAGTAAAGCGAGTACTATAGTGTTGCTCGCTACTCTTTTCTGGAGATTATATTAGAGAAACTCCTTATACCCGATATCTAAACAAGTGCGAGACATTGCAGGGACCTAAATGTGAAAGCTTGACAACAGTCGTGGCCTGGTCATGGCCTTGTGATTGCCTGGCAATGAACAACCCAAGTTAAGGGAGGGCTCAGGGATCACGCATGTATAGAATATCATATGTGGAAACAGAATAAGGAGCAATGGTACTGTTGGCAGCCGAGGCAGGGCTGCAGTGCCACCTCTGGCCGCCACTAGGACAGGGAGGGAGGGAGGGAGGAGCAGATGTACAAATGGCAAGAGCGTGAGAACATCTTGGCAGCGTTTCTCCTCCTGGACGAATGTATGAAGCGTTCGCCCCCTCCATAATCGATAGTTCAGGTGACCTCCCTCTGCAGGCTGGTCCCAACCGTGATGAGAGGATTGAAGCTGGTTGGACAGACTGGATAGAGTTTAGGAGGAAAATTAAAAGGGAAAATATCTAAAAAAGTTGATGGCAGGTTGGATAGAGTTTAAGAGGAAAATTAAAAGGGAAAATAGAAAAAAAAAAGATAGTGGTTTGGTACCGTGGGAACATGTGCCTAGGAGGTCCTAGAGCGTAGCAGCTCGCTATGGTATCCTTACAGCGTTGGAAGCGTGTGGGTGCACAACACCACAACACCGCATCATATTTATCGATGGATGATCTATCGCTAAACATAACTCACAGATCATCTGTCGCTAATTCCTCATTTAGCGATTTATTGTCTGTCGCTATAGATATTGATATTTAACGTTGAACTGTCTATCGCTAAAGCTAAGTATACCGTCAACCTGTCTGTCGCTAAAGAAAATGGGCCCCACACTGAGCTCACGTGCCTCACCTCTATCTAGCCCGCTCACAATTTTTAACATGTTTTTGTTACATAATCTTTATATAAAAATTTAGCTTAGTAACATATTTTTGTTACATAATCTTTATATAATTAACAAGGTGGCAGTATATATTGTTCACAAATGATACATCTCTCACACACTTATATGTCAACACATGAAAGATTTATCCAATTATGAACAATGTATACTACCACTTTATCAGATGGAGAAATAACTAAAACAAAAGTTGTAGATCCCGATGAATTCTACAATTTTATTGTTGATGACTTTTTCATTTGAAATCATTGACTATTAAAAAATTCAGTTGGAAGCTCTCATTGCTTTTTAGTATACAAAATTTTGCTATACACCTACATAAAATCCTGGGAATTGGTTAAAAGTTAACAATTTGTGTCTTGAGAGAGTAGTTAATTATAATATCGTGCATGTTGGGTACTTACATAGTCCACAGTGTCAACATTTGTGAATCGAGAGAGCATTTCTGGTATAGCTAGAACAAGCACTCCCACTCGACATCAAACTTCTCTTCTTCAGGATAATGAAAACATGTGACAAACGGATAATAACCTCAAAACCAAAGTTCTCCGTCTCCATTGCTTGAGCCATGTAATATTCATGCAACTGACGCATATATGTTGTCAAATTTTTATACTCGTCATCGGGAACCAAAAGATTGCCCCTTTCATACTTCATTGCTGGTGTTCCCGTCCCTTGTACATCATAATAGATGTTCGCGGCCTCTTCCATGGTTAATTCGGGGTTATCTTCGACATACTTTTATATCTTCCTTAAATCTTCATTGTGTATTTCATCGGCTCTTATTGTAGCGTACTGATTCTGTGTTTGCCTTTCGAATTTGGACTTCAACAAACATAGAGGCAGTGAGGCACAAAGATTGAAGAAACTAACACAATCTTTCTTCGAGATGTGTACTGTAAATTTTCCTTCCATCAAGTTTGTAACGCTGCCACTGAACGGCCTTTTTCTTTTTTGTTGGTCCACTTTGGGAGCATTAACGACCGAATCCAAGGACCTTTTCTACGACTGTGAGGATGCCTTTGATCTTGTTTTGGGCTGAGGTGGTGGTGGAGGAGGAGGATGACGACGACAATTCTGTTTTCCCGGGGCTGATGAAGATAGAGGAGGAGGAGGAGTCTTCTCTTTTCTCGGGGTTGATGAAGATGGAGTCGAACGAGGAGGAATAGAAGGAGACCTCTGTCTTCTCAGGGGTGATGGCAAGGGATGAGGAGGGGAGTGATCTCTGTTGGGAGATGGTGAGTGATCATCGCGGGTGGCGAAGACTCGCAGTCGTCCTCATCATCAAAGGACAATTGGTGGTCAAGCTTACTGAAGCGCTTGCACCAGGCCACTTGAGAGCCCTTGTTATGACCAAGTTTTGGTCTGTCTTCCACTGTGGGGTATTCAATGTGTATCTTGTTATATTTATTATTAAGTATTTTGTCAATGGTGACGCGAGCGTACCCCTATGGAATTGGGCGGCCATTAATGGTTCTGTCTCCCGTAGGCCTGGCCTGGCCGAGTGCCACCTTGTCCTTTGTCCATTCCTGACGGATGTACAACTTGACATTGACGGGTTCAGTGATGCCGTCCACCGGATGAGGCACATTCGCATCTTCTTCGTCGAGCGGGGTCGATCCGCAGCTGCTGTGACCCCTAAACTGTGGGCTAAAGGCAGTAGGAGTAGGGTTTTGTAGTACTCCTGACCCCTTGGACAGCAAAATCTGCTGGACTCATGCTTCAATAGTCGTGTCAATCTGTGCGTCCATTTTGTCTTCCATCTCTTTTATTCACCTCAAATACTCTGCCTCCTGATCCGCTCTACCCCTCGAGCGCCTCCAGTAAGTGTTAGATTCTTGGGGGAATGCTAGTTTCCAAGGAACAACACCGGTTCCTCTAGTGCGACCAGGGTGCTCCTTGGTTCCGAGTGCTTGGGTGATTAGAAGTGCAAGTCCGTTGCCTGACCTCCTCAGTTACCTGGGAGATCCTTTGGATGAGTTCGCTCATGGGTTGATTTGTGGATCTAAAGCTCCCGTCCTCACCATGACGTACATTCCTCCCCATATAGTATATTACCGATCTGGGCTCCCAATCGGCGGTCTCAACCTAAACGCCTTCCTCAGCAAGGTGATCCATCTTTTCAAGTTCTGCTTCAAATTCTAGCATCTTTTTGGCGTAGCCACGTGAGCCGAGATGATGAGGATTCATCGCTTTCTGTGAGTTCTCCTTATTCTTCCTGCTCAGGCTCGTCTAGTGCCCAGGCCATGCAGCTGGCCAACCTGGGCCCAGGCTAGGAATGCCCCTTGGTCTAGCTTCTCCTGTAGGTCTGTCTAGTGTGCAGCTCATCGCAGCCATCGATCCCCTAATCGGATGACCAACCTTCTTTCTTGATTGATCAAAAACTGGCTGCCCCAAAACCCTAGCTTATTCTTTCCTTTCCCCTCTGCTTTTCACGCACGTAGCAGCTAGCCGCCGCAATGACAACGCCGAGCGTGGTGAAGAAATGGCATCGCCTCGTGGTCCCTCGCCGGCAGGGGCAAGGGCTATGAGCTGGTCACGGTCGATATTGCGGTGCTGTCGCCCCTCGTGCTCTCCGCAGCAGTGGCGGCGGTGGTCCCATGTCACCCTGCGTCCGTGGCCATCCACCGCGACTAGGCGCTCCGCGTCTCCGTGCTCACCCGTCTTACCTCTGCCGTCGAGGAAGACAAGAGGTGCGGTAAGGCACTGACGCGGGCAGAGGTGGCTGGCGAGATTGCGCCCACTCCGACTATTGAGCTGCCGCCATCGCACCTTGTGGACTTGCGGCTGCAGGTCGCTGGAGCTGGTGCCCCCACGTTGCAGTGCGTTGTTCATCCTCCGAGAATGGCCTGCAAGCTTGGGCCTTCCAGCGGTAGGCGCTCGGCCATCACCGCACGGAGCTCCTCTCTGTCTCTTACTCTCTGGTACTTCTCTTGTACTCTGGGTTCAGATCCAGCAAGGCAGCAATCCAACAAGAAGTCAAGTGCTCCAAGTGGAGGTATAATGCACTGCTGTTTGGTTTTATAATGGATGAAGCAAGCTGCAAGAAGCAGAAATTCACTTGCTTAGTATTTATATTGCCGTTATTGGTTACTGAATCATTCAACAAAATGTACAAAATTATACTGCTTGAGCAGAACCCATGTTTTAGTACTTTTTGGCAAGACATGGAATTACAGAACCCTTGTCTGAAATTAATATTCAACGGCCCAACTTGCTATATGCTAAGAACAGGAGTTTACTTCACATTAGTTAATCATCAATTTGTTATTATTTTAAAGTTACTTGCTTAATCAGCTGCCTCTCTTGATTATGTTCCCTTCATTTTTCATCTCTTTCCAGTTGCTTTGACGGTGGCTGCTTTCCTTTTTCAATTGTTCCATGCCTTTGTGATTAATTTAAATTTAGTTTTATATTTGCTATCACTTAGATGTGTGCATGTTACTAAATCGATGACTACAAAATACTACCTGCAGTGCTCCTTTCATAACAGTATGGCATATACTGAACAAAAGGATGGAGTTGTCATGATTATCACCATATTTTTTCTCTTCTTATGAATTGATAGTTTTTGCTATATAGAGTAGTGGATGGCTGAATTATTCATGTCATGTGTCATGTTTGTCGTTAGGCAAATTCATACCAAATACAGGGGTAGTAGCAATACAATGTCTGATCCTTCGTACAGAACTAGCCAATGGATAAATAATTTAGCAATTTCAGAATAATGGATGTTTAGCTGAGTTAAAGCAATATCTAGTGATCATCATACTAAGTAGAGTACTATCTGCAGTGCTCCTTGCATTCAAAGGTTAAGGATGACGGAATAAAAATTGTCTTGCCTTGATGCTGTGACAGTGTCCTTTTTCACCAGATTCTTGTTGCCCTTTTTCCTCACCTTACAACAACCTGTTGATGCTAGCTTCCTTTTTGTATTATTATTAGGTTCATGTTTCACAAGTCAGAGAAGACAGTGTCAGTCCAATTGAACAGGTAAGTTACTGAATAATGTTCGATGATATTTATACATGAGAAAATAATTCTTGAGAATCCAGTTACTATTTCCTTTTGAAATTAAAATGCATCAGTCGATGTTACATCACATGAACACTGTTGGTCTTATGGTGTAAGACTAGCGCTGTTCCATCACAAGCGCCTCCACAAATGCTCCCATCTACACAACTAACAGGTACCATATCCTGCCCCTTCTCTGTGTACCACAGGCTCTGCTTTTAATTTTATATAGATTTGGAACTAACTGCAATCTATATTCTTAGTCTATACCACAGGACTTGCTTGTTTTTGCTTTTGTCAATTTTTCTTCCATGTATTGTGGTCTCAGAATTTTTTGTTTTGTCAATATATGATCTATAAAATATGTTTGATACCAGCTTGTTTCTATGAATTCAGTACCTAGTAGATTCGAGTACTAAACATAGCTAGTCTCATTGTTCCTTCAGTGATTTAAGTAGTGCACTAGCGTTTTCTGCTCATTTGGAATTGAGTAACACATAGTATTGAAGTAGCAGTAACCTGCTCCAGAAATATTATTGTAAAAAAAATATGACTTAGGATAAGTACTTGGTACGTTGTTTGCTATTTGACCAACAACTCATTCTTCACATTGATTCTATATTGTATGCTCACTCTTACATAATGCCAATTAGCAGCACCGGGATAGCTAGGCTAGTTAAGTTTTGAACTTCATTTCACTCTACTTTGTGGGCCTGTTTGGCACAGCTTGTGATTTTGTAGAGGCTGCTTTTTGGAAATTTTTGTGAAAAGCAGATTGTGCTTATTCTGCTTACTCTTGGTTTCTATTTATTGATAAGCTACAACAGGTCATGAGATACGGCTGCGAGCACTGTGACTGAGGTGAGCTCTCGTCGTCCCTTATCTCGACTTAAAGTGAATGCAAACCTATAGAACATGCTAAGCTACATCTAAATTTTAGACTTACTAGATCATTTATGTGTACTGCAACCTCTCCATACAAGATCTGTAAAATACCTGCAAGTTCAGTTATGCATCTTTGTTCCTGTTTTATATTTTTAGTTATCCTTTATGTGGACTGCAGGCTCTACACAGGGGCGGATCCAGCAGTGGGACGGGGGGGGGGCTCAAGCCCCCCCTACCCATACCGAATCAGTGCAAATTACTGTAGAGCCCCTATGAATTTTTAGGCAAAGTTCTATAGTGTAGGGGAGGCTGAGACTTAAGATCGAGTAGCAGTGTTGTTCAGTCCCCCCTTAAATATTTCTTGGATCCGCCGCTGGCTCTACATACATACAACTTTTGAAATAAGCAGTAACCAAGGGAACCAAGAATAGTGGTATGTAGTTTACTTGACTTGCAGCTAGGTATCCCGAATGTTTCTCTAGTTTTTTATGCCATGTGGTTTTAAAAAAAAATCAGGCCTTACCAGGGCATATTACACTGCATATCATTTACACTTTTATGCCATGATTTAAGATTAGTAAAGAGCTTCCGGTTCATCATTTTTGTTCATAGCAAGTTTATGCCTCCCTTACATAGCTACCTACTTTCTGATCTTTACTATGCTATGTAGAAAGGAAGACCTAGCATTAGTGGATTCTTACACTAAGGTAACTATGCAAAGAGTTGTACTGTGATGCCTTACTATGTTCCGTGTAAATTATATATCTATCCATCTGCGTTGGAGGACAAGTAAGATGAGGCTCAAACAGTATGAACAAGTAATTGGATGTACATCTGTAATGCAATGTCTATTATATCCCTTTAATTTTTAATTTTAAATTTTTTGTGAATTTAAGGACCCATTCTTTTTTGACTTTGATAATGTAGATTCAGAATCTAGAGACAAGTGATTTTAAGGACAAGTGCTATGTTTTGTTGTTGTTTTTTTTTTTGCTACACATACAACCTGCTGTATTGATCGATGTAAATGGTAAAAATTTAATCTCCACACAAACTAATGTATCTGCTTGAGTATATATGCCATGCTCAATCCGCAAACTATGTTTCCATTTTCTGAATTTGTCAATTCTTAATGCTTTACTGTGTTATGCATTCATACTATGAATTTTCTATTTTATGCTAAATAAATGTCATGTACTTTCTTATTGTTTCAGTTGCAATCACTACTTTTAGTAGCACAAGGCACATGCTTCCACAACCAGATTGGCTTGGATGGTTTTGGAGGATGTTCTTTGTCTCTAGAGGAAGTAGATGTGGTGAGCTTACCTATGTGAGCTATCGTAAACTTTTGGTTAAATTTCTGAAAATGCATGTATCTTTATTGAAGTTGAATTCTAGTTGTGTATTTACTGAATGAACTTTTGAAGCTCAGTATAACATTTGTAATAATTGTTGACCGATCAATTTTTATTTTTTTAACCATTTATAAAACTAACTGTTGGACCATCCATCGCTAAAACTATATGTAGCATCAAATGATCTGTCGCTAAAGAGTAGCAGTGGGTTGTCTGTCGCTAAAGAGTAGCGGCAGGTTGTTTGTCACTATAAAAAAATTCAGGGCAACGGACTATCTGTCGTTAAAAGTACTATTTGTCGCTAAAGATTTTTAGCGACAGGACTTACACCGTCTGCAGAAGTCTGTCGCTATAACTTTTTAGCGTCAGATTGTCTGTCGCTGTAGCCAATTTTAGCGTCAGACCATCCATCGCTAATCTTGGTGTTATGGTGTAGTGGTGGTACTCGTGGCTCTGTGAAACCAGCCTCACGCATTGCCCCCAACGGGTGGGCAATACTCACCTCTCTGTTTGTAGCTGCCATGATCCTGTATGAAGCGTTCGCCCCCTGCATAATCGATAGTTCAGGTTGATAGAAAAAAAAAGATAATGGTTTGGTACAGTGGGAACATGTGCCTAGGAGGTCCTAGAGCGCAGCGGCACGCTATCCTATCCTTACAGCGTTGGAAGCGTGCGGGTGGTACTCGTGGCTCTGTGAAAGCAGCCACGTACTCACCTCGCTGTTTGTAGCTGCCATCATCCCAAAGCGTATGCGACCCACTACACAACTTGAATCGGGCAGGCCCGTAGAATGCAACACTAGGCCTAGGACCAAGTGCCTGCTAGTTGCTCGCGATTGAGGCTGAGGACTGACTATTTTAGTTGGTGTTGTGCTCTATAAATAGGCAGTATGGTACTGAATATCACAAAATAAGTTTCATGTAGTTGGAAAAGCTTGTTGTTTAGATGTGGAGGAAGGGTGAGTGAGACAAATCGGGCTAGGCAGTAGTAATTGTTTTCATAATTTCTGCCTTTCATATCGAGAAGCATGGGCCAACGAGCTGCTAGAGGACACATTCTTCTCTTATATATATATATATATATATATATATATATATATATATATATATATATATATTATTGAAAGCCCCAGCCCAAATACTGGGTGGTCCAACCAAACCAATAAAGCCAGCTGAGTCATCGCACGCCTGCTGAGTGTGCACTACCAGAAACAGTGACTTTGTCGTGTGCCACAGACACTCGGCAAAGATAAAAAACACTCAGCAAAGACTTTGCCGAGTGTAACACTGGCCAAACAGCACACGGCATCTACAGTGTCGGCAAACAGCTATTTGCCGAGTGTTTTTTATCACGCACTCGACAAATGGTTTGTCGAGTGTCAAATTTGACACTCGGCAAAAAAAGTGGTTTCCCGAGTGTTTTCCAAAATACACTCGGCAAAGGATTATTGTTTGCCGAGTGTTTTTACAAATTACACTCGACAAACCTATTTTCCAAAGAAAAAAATATTTGTTTCTCAGCATACCATTATTGTTTGCCGAGTGTTTTGGGGAATTACACTCGGCAAACCTATTTTCCAAAGAAAAAAATAATTTTTTTTCTCAGCATATTTTAGTTTAATAGCTGCCATACAAAACACTCTTAATACACCATATCTGCATACACATCATGCTCCTGGCAACATAATTCTCATAATAACCACATGGACATATAAATGAAGATGACAAATTTAAGAGACTAATGACAGGTATAAGTTCAGATGAATCAACATCCAGAAAAAATTCAAAAACTATGCTACCAAAATAGTGAAGGTAAAACCATCAAAACCCTAGTAGACATGTCTTCTACTCCATTCTTCATGAAACTAGATATCCCAAGTACCAGCTCATAAGGTGCTAAAGTGCAGAAGTTCTATAATAGAAACTTGATTCATCACAACCACTCAAGAGTAGTACAAAACAAAAAAAGTCACAAGGCATAGTTAGGGAAGGGGAGAGCAGCGCAGCGTGGGCTCCCCCGGCGGTAGCTGCAGGAGGTCCACCTAATATCTAAAAAAGTTGATGGCAGGTTGGATAGAGTTTAAGAGGAAAATTAAAAGAGAAAATAGGAAAAAAAGATAGTGGTTTGGTACAGTGGGAACATGTGCCTAGGAGGTCCTAGAGCGCAGCAGCTCGCTATGCTATCCTTACAGCGTTGGAAGCGTGCGGGTGCACTACACCACAACACCGCAGCACCGTCAGACATCTGACGCTAAAAAATATATTTATCGATGGATGATCTGTCGCTAAACATAACTCACAAACCATCTGTCGCTAATTCCTTATTTAGCGATTTATTGTCTGTCGCTATAGATATTGATATTTAACGGTGAACTATCTATCGCTAAAGCTAAGTATACCGTCAACCTGTCTGTCGCTAAAGAAAATGGGCCCCACACTGAGCTCACGTGCCTCACCTCTATCCAGGTCGCTCATAATTTTTTACATGTTTTTGTTACATAATCTTTATATAAAAATTTTGCTTAGTAACATATTTTTGTTACATAATCTTTATATAATTAACAAGGTGGTAGTATATATTGTTCACAAATGATACATCTCTCACACACTTATATGTCAACAGATGAAAGATTTATCCAAATATGAACAATGTATACTACCACTTTATCAGATGGAGAAATAACTAAAATAAAGGTTGTAGATCTCGATAAATTCGACAATTTTGTTGTTGACGACATTTTCATTTGAAATCATTGACTATTAAAAAATTCAGTTCGAAGCTCTCATTGCTTTTTAGTATGTAAAATTTTGCTATACACCTACATAAAATCATGGGAATTGGTCTAAAGTTAACAATTTATGTCTCAAGAGAGTAGTTAATTATAATATCGTGCGTGTTGGGTACTTACATAGTCCACATCGTTAACATTTGTGAATCGAGAGAGCGTTTCTGGTATAGCTGGAACAAGCACTCCCTCTCGACATCGAACTTCCCTTCTTCAGGATAATGAAAAACATGTGGCGAACGGATAATAACCTCAAAACCAAAGTCCTCCATCTCCGTTGTTTGAGCCATGTAATATTCATGCAATTGGCGCATATATGTTGTCAAATTTTTATACTCGTTATCAGGAACCAAAAGATTGCCCCTTTCATACTTCATTGTCGGTGTTCCCGTCCCTTGTACATCATAATAGATGTTCGCGGCCTCTTCCATGGTTAATTAGGGGTTGTCTTCGATGTACTTCTGTATCTTCCTTAAATCTTCATTGTGTATTTCATCGGCTCTTATTGTAGCGTACTGATTCTGTGTTTGCCTTTCGAATTTGGACTTCAACAAACACAGAGGCAGTGAGGCACAGATATTGAAGAAACTAACACAATCTTCCTTCGAGATGTGTGTTGTAAATTTTCCTTCCATCTAGTTTGTAACGCTGCCATTGAACGATCTTTTTCTTTTTTGTTGGTCCACTTTGGGAGCATTAGCAACCGAATCCAAGGACCTTTTCTACGACTGCGAGGATGCCTTTGATCTTGTTTTGGGCTGAGGTGGAGGAGGAGGAGAAGGATGACGACGAGAATTCTATTTTCCCTGGGCTGATGAAGATGGAGGAGGAGTCTTCTCTTTTCTCGGGGCTGATGAAGATGGAGTCGGACAAGGAGGAATAGAAGGAGACCTCTGTCTTCTCAGGGGTGATGGCAAGGGATGAGGAGGGGAGTGATCTCTGTTGGGAGATGGTGAGTGATCATTATGGGTGGAGGATACCCTATGGAATTGGGCGGCCATTAATGGTCCCGTCTCCCACTGGCCAGGCCTGGCCGAGTGCCACCTTGTCCTTTGTCCATTCTTGACGGATGTACAACTTGACATTGATGGGTTCAGCGATGCCATCCACCGGATGAGGCACATTCACATCTTCTTCGTTGAGCGGGGTCGATCCGCAGCTGCTCTGACCCCTCAACTATGGGCTAAAGGCAGTAGGAGTAGGGTTTTGTGGTACTCCTAACCCCTTGGACAGCAAAATTTGCTGGACTCATGCTTCAACAATTGCGTCAATCCATGCATCCATTCTGTCTTCCATCTCTTGTAGTCGCCTCAAATACTCTGCCTCCTGATCCGCTCTACCCCTTGGGTGGCTCCGGTAAGTGTTAGATTCTTAGCGGAATGCTAGTTTCCAAGGAACAACACTGGTTCCTCTAGTACGACCAGGGTGCTCTTTGGTTCCGAGTGCTTGGGTGAGCACATCTTTCTCCCTATTAGAAGTGTGAGTCCGTTGCCTAACCTCCTCAGTTACCTGGGAGATCCTCTAGATGAGTTTGCTCATGGGTTGATTTGTGGAGCTAAAGCTCCCGTCCTCGGCATGACGTACATTCCTCCCCATACAGTATATTACTGATCTGGGCTCCCAATCGGTGGTCTCAACCTGAACGCCTTCCTCAGCAAGGTGATCCATCTTTTCAAGTTCTGCTTTAAATTCTAGCATCTTTTTGGCGTAGCCACGAGAGCCGAGATGATGAGGATTCGTCTTTTTCTACGAGTTCTTATTCTTCCTGCTAAGTTCTAAGTACTCCTCGGATGACCTGTATTCCTTGAAATCCTACCAGAAGTCCTGCTTGCTAAACTATCCACCATCGAAATCCGGCTCTTTATTTGGGAGGACAAAATTCTTGTACAATGTCCCCTTGAAATTCTTGAAGCATGTCCCCATGATTTCTTTTGCTTTTTTTGACTAACTCCTTGTCATACTCCGTTGGGAAAGTGAAATACTCTGGGATCTTGATGTCCCATATGTAATCCTTCTCACTTTAGGGAACCCTCCATGGGTCATCATCTTTCCCAATCCACTTCCTGTACCTAATTGGGATGAAGTCCCTTACAAGTAACCCGAGGATAGTTTTGTATTTGGTCAAAGCTATAGGCAGTGAGAGTGGATCCCCGAATTCATCGAACTTAGTGATGTGCTAGTGTGTATTCCTACCCATAGGAATCTTTGACACGCCTCGCTTTGATCTAGCCTTCCTGCTACTCGAACCCTCTGCCTCCTCGGCCGACGGAGGCTCCTGCTAGAGACACCAAGTAAGCTATGACCCTCTCAATTGATTAGCGTGTGTAGCTACATAGTCACATGATACCAAAGTTACCTGGCCATCTTGGTCATTTTGACCTAGATCGAGCAAGCCGAACGAGGTCCATGGCTGCTCGTTCTCACCGTCCTAATTGACACCATCACTATTTGTCGGATCATGTGGCTCTCCCGTCCCAGCGATATCAGTCGCTTCTTGCTGCCGATCTGTTCTTCGGCGACGGGATAACAGGCGACGATGAGTCTTGGTTGTGACACGATCATGGTTAGTTTTGGCTACGGACAACTACTAATAGCATATATTCATATTATATATATATATATATAATATGTTTAATGCAAAGTCTAATAATAAGTTCACATACAACAAAGTCAAATAATAGCATATGTTCACCTAGAACAAATTCATTGTTTGATTGACCACATACAACAAAGTCCACCTACTTTTCAATGAATCTAAGCTTACATCAACTTCCAAATAAGAAAAGCAATGACCATAGCCATAAATAAAAGTATGACATCTTTCCAAGACCAAGGAGCAATTCTCCTAATCTTCACATCTCCAGCGGGTGGCTTCTCTTCAATCTCCAGTGCCAGTGGATGGCCATGGTTTGCATTCATTAGACCATAGTAGGCCGGTTGCCCATGGTTTGCAAGGTAGGCCGAATGACTATAGTAGGCCCTCAAAGCTTCGGCTTCTATGATGTATTTTTGTGCAAATTACTAGGGTAGCGATTGACTTGAGCATAGCAATCTTCCTAGGTTCGATAAATCTTCGGCATGTGACCAACATGCACTACATACCATGCCATGGTTGCCTATACATTTAAGTAAATTAGGTTACCATTCAAACATGATGTATTCTTATGAAATTTAATATATTTATGAATAATACACAACCATTGCATAGATAGGAGTGTTTGGAAAATAGATATTCACGTGCCTGAACATTGATTGCTTCTCCTGGGTTTCAACTCTAGCCTACCCCAACTTGTTTGGGACTTATAGGCTTTGTTGTTGTTGTTGTTGTACACAACCATTGCATAGACAAACAAAGGATACAAAATACAAATGTGACAACTATGTTGGCAATGTTCCTAATATAGGTCTGCAGCTTTCCACCATGGTTTCATTACGTTAGTCTGTTAATATAGATCAATTTTAAAAGTTTTTTTTAACTATTTTTTCTCGAACAATCATCTATAGATGCCTTTTTTTTAAGCATGATATACATTCCATCAAAATCAATTGACACTCTACCTATAGCGATTATTTTTCCTACAAATAAAATTCAGCAACATCATTTCTAGATATAGACCTTTTTTACTAATGTACGTTGTTAAGCAATGTACAGGTTGAGCTCAGTTTCCCAAATGCAGTTCTTTGTACAAGCAGGCTCAAAGCCTTTGCTGTAGAATAAAAAATAGAGGGGAACAAAATAATTTATAAAAGGAAGCTTAAAAAAATAACCAAAAAGATAACGACACATGACCATAGCACACATCCTCAGTAATAGTTACTATAACTTATGATTATATCATCATTGCACATGACCACAGCCTCAGTCCAATTAATATATTAAGTCATCATAACCTTAGTCTAAGTGCCATCATAGATGAGAGAAAACACTCAGATTAAATATAGTTATCATCGGCACTGACATCATAGGAAATGGACAGTGCTAAGAAGTAAGAAGACACCATTAGCAATGGATCAATGCTCAGATTAAAAACAACCATCGTAAGCATAGACATGTGCTTGGTATAGAGAAATCCTCAAAATATAATCAATCATCATTGGCATGGATATGTGCTCAGATTTATATAACAAACATATTTCAACAATAGATATGTGCTCAGTATAACCATTTTCATTAACAAATTCAACTCGAGCTTGAGCAATCACTGAGAGAGAGATAAGGTTGATGGCCGCCAACCGTTGTGGGAAACCAGGTTGAGCTACGAAAACTCCAAACCGTGGGGAATTTCATCAAAGACATAGACACCAGTGAGCCATGCACTCACCATGGGGGGTGGGAAAAGCAGCTGTCCACGCGCTCCTGAAGGCCACAACGGTGGGAGCGCAAGCTTAGAGGAGGAGGGGCATGGCCGACGTCGTGGATGAGGAACGAGGGAACGGACGGTGTGGTGCTCCGGCGTGGGGTGGTGGACAACGTGGGGCGGTGCTCTGGCGTGGGGCGGTGCACGGGCATTGGCATCGAAGAAGAGGAGCATGGGGCTAGGAACGGTGGCGTGGGGGGCAGTGGATGGGTGTGCGGGGAATGGTGGTGCCCATTGGCACGGGGTGGTGCTCCGGCGGTGCGAGTGGAGGGGTTGGCGTGGGGTAGAAATGAATTTGGAAAATTTCAACCCGTGCCTTGCTATACACCAATCTCAGTTCATCACTACCAGTTCTAATAATAAACCGATAGTGATGAGGAAACATCACTGCCGGGCCAATCCTTAAACCAGCAGTGATGTGGGTGTTGCAGTTAGGGGTTAAGTAGGATAACTTTTCTATTTCTTTCGAATACCTTCGACTGGCTCAACGGTTAAGACCCTGCAACTTAGCCCCCGAGACCTGTGTTCAAATCCTAGGCGGCCCAATTTTTTTGTTTTAATTTTATAATTTATTAAGCGGTCTAAAGGTCAAAAAGAAAAAATAAATTGGCCTTAGCACATATCCTACACTAGCGCAGCGGTTAAGTCTCAGAACTCTCCAGCCCGAGACCTGAGCTCGAACCCAAGGGCTAGCATAGTTTTTTAATTTTTTATATATCACTGCCGGGCCAATCCTCAAACCGGTAGTGATATGGGTGTAGCAGTTAGGGGTTAAGTAGGATAACTTTTCCATTTCTTTTGAATACCTCAGACTGGCTCAACGGTTAAGACCCCGCAACTTAGCCCTCGAGACCCGTGTTCGAATCCCAGGCGGCCCAATTTTTTTGTTTTAATTTTATAATTTATTAAGTGGTCTAAAAGTCAAAAAGAAAAAAATAAATTAGCCTTAGCACACATCCTAAACTAGCGCAACGATTAAGTCTCAGAACTTTGTAGCCCGAGACCCGAGCTCGAACCCGAGAGCTGGCACAATTTTTTTATTTTATATATATCATTGCCGGTTTTCAAAATAAACCGACAATGATAACCAACATCACTGTCGGTTTCGTCTCATCACTGCTGACTTTTTGAAACCGACAGTGATGTTTATATATATTAAAAAATTTCTTTTATATACTGAATAAATAGAAGCATGTGTATTCCTATGTCAAAATGGCTTGAAATTTTTTTGGCAAGCATGTACACCCAAATTAAGACCCCACACAGGATTTTAGGTTTTTCTGATTAGTTTTTTATTTATTATATTTTTCTATGTGCTAAATGAGACAAAAGAGGGTGAATTTCATCTTGGACCCAATAGATTTTTTCATCGACCACCACAAAATTCTTATCCCTAGGGCACATTAGAGCCTGTGTAAAAGTTTGGCAGCATTCTGGATTTGTTCGTGGGTAGACTCAGTTCAACCTATAATTAAACGGTGTCGTCGCGCGGAAATTCAATTAAACCTCAAAAAGTAGCAAACCATCTCTGGAAAATCCCAAACTAGGTGTTTCCTTCACACATGGCACGTGCAAGTCTAAGAAAAAGTTTGAAACCAATACGACTCCGGAATGCATATGAACCACATAAACCTTGATAACCTATATGTATAGTCATGGTTCGATAAAATGGCTCATGTACCTCTGTGAAGAATGTATACTCTGCCTATGTCGAAATGGCTTGAAATTTTTTTGGCAAGCATGTATACCCAAATTAAGGCCCCAAACAAGATCTGAGGTTTTTCTGATCATTTTTTTATTAATATATTTTTCTCTATGCTGAAAGAGACAAAAGAGGGTGAATTACATCTTGGACCCAATAGATTTTTTCATCGACCTCTACAAAATTCTTATCCCTAGGGCACATTAGAGCCTGTGTAAAAGTTTGGCACCATTCCGGATCTTTTTGTGGGTAGACTCAGTTCAACCTATAATTAATCGGTGTCGTCGCGCGAAAATTCAATTAAACCTCAGAAAGTAGCAAACCATCTCCGGAAAATCCCAAACTTGGTGTTTCCTTCTCCTGTGTCACGTGCAAGCCTGAGAATAATTTTTAGACCAATACAACACCAGAATGTATATTTTTAGTTGCCCAACAAATGTTACACGAATTACATGCATGACAATAATTAAACACACAAAGCCGTACAAATTAAAATTAGAACCCAATTAAACTATGACCTTGAGAACCTAGCTAAATAAACATTAATTACTATCGGAATCACTGCCGGGCTCAATCGGGCAGCCCACACTAACATGCCTCTATAGCCATATATGGTAATTGATGTCACGGATTATGTATCCGCTTGTATCGATGAAGGTCAATGCCCCTATTAGTGCACTCTCTCGTGCCTCACAATACCGAAAAAATGGTCGGGCATAGATGTAACCTACTGAACGACCACTGCCCCTGTTAGTAATCCTTATGCAGTACTGGCATCCTTCTATAGTGAGTTGGCCGATGTTTCTATTGTAGAAGTCCCAATCGTACCTGAGTTGCTCCGTAGCTTGGTCTAGAACGGCCCACAAGCCACATGCAGCATAGGTAAGGTCCTGGAGCGCAATCTGCATGCGGAGAAAAAGAAAAAAAATTAGAGAATGTTATTACAATAATAAACAACAAATAACCACGACTCAGGTATAAGTGACCATTTTACCACATCTGCACGGTTGTAGCTCGCAAACCATTCGCTTGCTTGCGGGACGGGGATATCACCAGCATTCAAAGCAAGTGCTTTGAAGTGCGAGAAATCAGGCACATCATAGCAAACACGTCGAAGTGCCTCTAAACAGATGCGCACGGCACTGAATTGGGCGCTCATCACGTCCGGGCTCTGTCTTCCCGTCTCTTGGATATGGTTCCGATAATTTGCACCCCTCAAAGAGATGGAAAAACTGAGTTCACACGTCCATAGTCGACCACTTGCATTCGATGCCGTGTTCTCGACGATGTCCGAGATAAAGAACCAGCTAAGTGCTATTCATAGCCAATCTACTGGGGATATAGTCTGTGACATATATGTATGCAACAATGATATTAAACTAATTACACTTATTTGTTAGCATAAAAAAACAAAATATGTTGGAAAATATTTTATACAATAGCTGGAATAGGAAACCATGGAATGGCCATATTAGGAGCGAATGGCTCATCGTCAGGGTGGAAACCTGGTTCTTGTGGTGGGGGAGGTCCGTTGTTCATACTGCCTGATCGATAAAATGCAAAAAAATATGAACATAAAATATATGCACAAAAAATTCTTCCAAGTAAAATGTGGCAACATAATTAAATATAGATCGAATGCAAGGAATAAGAATATATATAAATGTAGAATGCAAAGAAACATGAATATAAATATAGATCAAATGAATATAGATAGAATATTGCAGAAGACAACATATCAATACCATTGAAAAATGCAGGAGCCATTACCAAATCATGTAGAGAGAGTGGATTTCTTGAGAAGTGAGAGTGAAACGTGAGAAATGAGGCTGTGAGAGTTCGTGGGTGGGTGGGATCGATGTATGTGGCCGGTGGTTTGTTTTATATAGGGGGCATGGACATCACTACCGATTTTTAAGTAGAACCAAAAGTGAAAGTTAATATCACTACGGTTTTAAATAGAACCGACAGTGAAAGTTAATATCACTGCCGATTTCTAAGTAGAACCGACAGTGAAGGTGCATATATGTAAAGGATATATTTATTTAGATAGTATAGTGGGAAATTTTTAACAATAATGATATATTTATTTAGATAGTAATGAAATACATCAAAAATTAATAAAAACATTAGAAATAAATTACATATATGATAACAAAGACCTTACACTAAAATTCCATATATGATAACAAAGACCTATTTGCGTACAGGTCAATGTTACAATCAATGTGTATCAACACATTATAATGTAACCACCTTAGTAGCATTCTTCTAGCACCAACTAGGGTCAAACAGCAGCACCAAGGTGGTCTACGAGCTATACCGGTTGGAGATGACAAGGTGGCATCGATGAATCCGCCTTGTCTGTACATGGCTTTTTTTCTAGATGCGCACCACAGCAGATGGCTCTGTGAACCTCATGGCATCTCCAATCTTCGGCGTTGCTCTATCTTCAGTAGCATTATTCTAGTACCTCTTGTGTGCACCATTTTGGTGGACTATGACGCATAACGATATCTATGGTTTGTTGTGAGAGGAAACCAATATGTATGGAGAGGCTAGCTCCTGGCCGTGGGCCATTTTATAGGTGCTAGCAGTTGTGATACATTTTTGTTTCTGAACTAAAGTTGTCGGGATAGGTGGGAGCAATGTTCCTACTATTGTGGTCAGTGGGAGCACTGTTGGCATGTGAGGAGCATCTAGACATCACTGTCGGTTTTAGTTTAAAAACCAATAGTGAATGGGGCCTTGTGTGTCGGTTTGAGCAACCGACTGTGATAGAAGCTATCACTACCGGTTTTAAAACCAAAACCGGCAGTGAAGGCCCTGCCACCATTGCAACCTTTTAGTAAAAAATATAAAAAAATCACTGTCGGTTTGGAACCTGCCATCGCAGCCGTTTTATTAAAAATAGAAAAAAAAATCCTGAGCCTAGGATTCGAACCCAGGTCTCGGGGTTCTTAGTTTGGAGCCTTAACACTACGCTAGAATAGAGAATACGTTACAATTAGTTGTTCCTTTTCTTTTATCCTGTCGTAACGCACTACTACTACATAATAAATAAATGAAAAATCAAAAAAGTTTTCCCGCCTAAGATTTAAGCGCGGGTCATGGGTCAAGAGTGCACGGCCTTAACCGCTGAGCTAGGATAGGAGTTCGGTTAGATTGGTTTTATTTTTTTTTTTTTATCCAATGGTAATGCACTACTAAATAATAAATGCAAAATCAAAAAAGTTTGGCCCACCTAGGATTCGAGCGCGGGTCTCAGAGTATAGAGTGCGCGGCCTTAACCGTTGAGCTAGGATAGGGAGTTCGATTAGTTTTCTTTTCTTTATTTATTTATTAATAGAAATAATGCAGTTAGTTTATATTCTAAAATAACACAAAAATTTGTGTCTTGATTATTTAATTCTATGATAATTAATTAATGGTCTATAATTATCAAATAATAGTGTTTGTGAACATCATCTCAATATTTGATTACATAGTCAATAATTAAATTATAGAGATGCGCACAAAATATAAATTAGATATTCAGTGCGAATTACTGATACAACGTCTGCATAATGATTACATAGTTAACAATAATCTAACTATCTTTAGGTGCATCAACAATGAGGGCCTCATTGTGATCAAGCCGTACGTAAGCAGGTTCGTCACCCTCTTGAAGGATAGGTAGGGGTATATTCGCCCCGAATGGAGGCATTTCCTTATAGCCCCTGTAGTCTTCTTCATCCGTCACTCCATCGACACCGACAATCTTCCTTTTCCCTTCTAGGACTACTTTTAGCGTTCCTTTTGTCTTGTTGTCCCTTGCATAGAAGACTTGCATAACATCTCTTGTAAGTACGAAGGGGTCATCTCTGTATGCGGTCTTAGTGAGATCAATGGTAGTGAACCCTTCGCTGTCACTGTTGATTTCCTCGAGCCGGACCCACAAGCAGCAAAAAAGAGCTACCTTCAATGGACCGTAGGCTAGCTCCCATATCTCCTCTATGAAACCATAGTATGTCGCCTGCACGTTGCTGTTTTCGTCGTGAGCATCAAAATGAACACCACAATTTTGGCATGTGCTTTTTCCATCTTGCTTTTTTGTGTAAAATGTGAATCCATTGATCTCATACCCTTGGTACTTACGATATGTACTCAAAGGTCCCTTGGCTAAGGCATCCAGTTGATTACCCAACTTTATTCCAAGCAAGCGATGTCGCAACCAAGTGACAAATTCCTCCTTATATTTTTTATCTAGCCAAGCCTGTGACCTGCTCGGATATAGAGTTTACAGCAATTGCCTGTGCTCATCAATGTATGGCATCACACCCTCGGCTTGTTGGAGAACAGTGAACTATGCCTATCTAAAAGAAACAGGGTCATCTACTGTAACAGATTTCTCCCCAATCGTTCCGTTGCCACGTAGTCTTCCCTCATGACAAGATTCTAGAACTCCGACCTTTTTGATGTCTAGATAATATGTACAGAACTCAATGGCCTCCTCCATTAACCATCCTTCAACCATGCCCCCTTCTGGCCTGAATCTATTCCTAACATACCTCCTAAAAACTTTCATCAATCTTTCAAAAGGGAACATCTGATGCACGTACATTGGGCCAAGGGCTCTAATTTGGTCAACAAGATGAATGAGTAGATGTACTGAGATATCAAAGTAAGTCGGTGGGAAATGCACCTCAAGCCTAATGAGAGTTTCGGCTATGTCCCGCTGCAGCTGCTCTAGCGTGGACACATCAATGACATTTTTTGAGATCGCATTGAAGAACGAGCAAAGCTTTATGATTGGGGCACGCACCTTTGGGGGGAGGATACCACGTAGGGCAACAGGGAGCAGCTAAGTCATAATGACATGACAGTCATGGGCCTTTATAGGGCCATAGTTGAACTTGAGTTCTCTCATGTTCACTAGCCTCTTTGGGTTCGCATAGTAGCCCGTTGGGACTTTGAGTTCATTGAAGAAAGAAATAAGCGCACGCTTTTCTTCCTTCTTCAATGTCCATGACGCAACTGGAAGTTCGAACTGGCCATTCTCTAGCTCCACGGGATGCAGCTCCTTCCTGATTCCTAAGTGTTGCATGTCCAAGCGTGTGGCTAGTGAATCCTTTGATGTCCCCCCCGGTGTCCATCAAGCTGTTAAGAGTGTTAGCGCACATATTTTTAGTGATGTGCATGGGATCAAGACAGTGGCGTACACTCAGAAATGGCCAGTAAGGTAATTTCTAGAAAACCAATTTTTTCTTCCAAACACTCCCATCAGGCGCTGCTACTGCATTGTCCCCCTTCCCAAGGACAACCTCTAGTTTATTGAGTTCTCAAAGTATCGTAGGCCCGTCTTGATATTTTGGAGCTAAGCGTTTCTCAATAGTACTATTGAAATCTTTTCTGTTCCTGCGGTAAGGGTGATCCTTAGGTAGGAACCTATGGTGTCCCATATAAACAATCTTTGAGTTATTTGGCTTATTTACCGCATCGGTGTCGTCCAAGCACTCGACACATCTAGTATAGCCTTTTGTCTTCTCTCCGGACAACGAACCTCGACCTGGCAGGTCGGTGATTGTAGCGATAAGTACTCCCTTGATCGTGATATGTTCCTTTTTGTACTCGTCCCAACCATCTGGCACACCCTTTTCAAACATCTCCACTAGTTCATCGGTCACTGGTTCTAGAAACACATCGATGTCATTCCCAGGTTGTCTTGGCCCTTGGATCAGTAGTGGCATCTGGATGTACGACCGCTTCATATAGAGCCAAGGTGGAAGGTTGTATATATAGAGCATCACTGGCCAGGTGCTATGATTACTTCTAACCTGGTCGAAAGGATTCATCCCATCTAGGCTCAAAGAAAACCAAAGGTGCCTTACCTCTCCACTGATGTCCTTATAGAATATAGTATTGACAGTCCTCCAGTCATGCCCATCGGTGGGGTGCCTCATCATTGTATCTTTCTTATGCTCTTCTCCATGCCAGCGCAACAGTTTGGCTGACTTTGCACATGCAAACAGTCTATGCACCCGAGAAGCTATAGGAAAATACCAAATGACCTTTACGGGACCTCCTCTGGTCTTGGTACCCTCATCTGACGGCTCTTCCTTGTACCATGGAGCTTCACACTTGGGGCACTTGTCCAAGTCTTTGTATTTTTCTCCACGGTACAATATGCAATCATTGGAACACACGTGGATTTTTTTCAACCTCGAGGCCGATGGGGAAGATCATTTGATTGGCCAAGTATGTCTTTTCTGGCAACCCCTTTTTTTCTGGGAGCATTTTCCTTATTATGCCTAACAACTGATCGATGCCTTTATCGCTCAATCCGTTTGTCAATTTGAACTCTAACAGCATGATGTCGGCTTCCAGTTTGCTCATTGGACAATTCCTATATAATGGTGTTTTGCCATCTTGTCTCATTTTCTCTAGCTTTCTTAGTTGTCTTTCACTAAGACATCTGGTCTCTACATTATGTAGCAGCTAAGAAATGCCGTCGTTATCCTCGGTATCGTCAGCTAGCATGTTTCTAAACACATTATTAACTGTAGCCATAGGTTCCATATTAACACCGGGTTCCTCATCAGCATCGTGGATGGCTACGTCAAGCATGTCTACATCATCATCGTTTCCCCGCAGAACATTCACACCAACCTCACCATGCATAGTCCATATCGTATAGTTTGGCATGAACCCCCTAGTAATCAAGTGCGATCGTATAGACTCAATTTGATGAAAGTTCCTTTGATTCTTGCAATCTTTGCATGGGCAGAAGACAGGGTTCCCATTCCCAGCATGGGCTTTGGCATCGGTGATAAACTGGCTGACGCCATGCATGTATCGCTTGTACGTTCAGGACAGATGCATCTACTCTCGATCCATCTCTTCACAAAAAAATACTAAGACAGTAATTACAAAGAATTAATAAGAAATCGAGCTTCATGAACAACAATTGTAGCTCAAAAGTACCATTTTTGGAAAATATTATTGTACACTAATTATTGGAAAATTAAAATTGATAGCCCCGGCCCTGTAAATTGAAAATCATAGTAAAAAACAATTATTGCACAATAATGAAGAACATCTATTCTACTCTACTTCTAAGAACTATTTATAGCATCACATACTAACAATGATGATCTTAACCACCATGGAATAATTAGCTAGGAATTTAAATGTGTTCATAGACACCAACCTTTAGGATGATGGATTCACCACAATTTGAGCCTTGCACAAATGTCCAATTGAAAAAGTGCTCTCTAGAATGGAGAAAGAACTAGAATGAGAATCAAGCAATGTAGCCATCAAAACTAAGATAATTAAGCAACAAAATCAAAGGAGCGGATGTTTGTTACTAACCTTATAGCAAAAAGATTAAGCCATTCTTCAAAATCCAAGCGCTAGCTTCATAGTGAAGAGCAGACACAACAATGGAGGGAAGGGCCCAAACGCGTGCCTCTGTTCTCGGGATGGAAGAGAGCAGGAAGCAGAGGACGGCTGTAGCCTTTTTGTGCTGTAGGCTTTATCACCGTCGGTTGTTAGCTAGAACCGACAGTGATAGATCAAAATCACTGTCGACTCTTGGCTTAAACCGGTAGTGATGAGTGGTCGCCAAAACACTGCCGGTTCAAGCCATAAACCGGTAGTGATGGGTCCTTCACTACCGGTTTTAGCCCAGCTCCAATCATTTTCTTATTTTCAAGCTCATAACCGGCAGTGAAGGTACATCACTGCTGGTTGTTACAAATCCGGCAGTGATGAGGCCGACAGTGATGTCCAAATCTGGGGTAGTGTAAGAAATGCAGTGTTTTTAATATCGAGATCATGAATTCCTAACATCCTTGTTCTTTTGACTGACGAAGTATGCTCCTATTCACCTGTAATAATTACACTTATTTTACTTGCCGTCTCTGTTGTCATTATGTTCATTATACCCCCCCAATCATGGCACATCAACATCCTACTAGAGATGTTATATAAGAACACCAATCGAATGACCCAAGCTAGGCTTGCTCATGGTGAAATAGGAACAAAGAGACCATTAATTACTACACACGCATAAGTATAGAAGGCTGGTGAAGGCATCGCAACAATTGATGCAAGCGGTTACGCTGTTTTTCTCCTGGACATACATGAGTGGCGATCTAGTCTTAGAATTGATTGTCATTAGAGTGTCATGCTTCTTTCTTTTAGGCTTTGTGTTTCGGCAGAAGCTAGAAGTGAATTCATTTTTATTGTATCAACTCGCTGTAATATTATGAATTAATAAAATCCTTCCTTTATATAGAAAAACTTAAGTACGGGAGGCACCTCCCTGGTGAATGGAAAAGACAATGATTCTTGTCTGCCAATCTTTGGTAAAAACAATGAGCCTTGTTCAGATCATGTACCATGCATGGATTCCCTACTTATTGAGCGATCATTCCCTTCACTGGTGCTGGAAATTTGTTTTGCTGGTGCAGTAAAAACTTCATACACTAAACCCCAACACCGCATTAGTCGGTAGAAGTAACTCATAGATCATCAGTCGGTAATTCCAAATTTACCAATTCACTGTCTGCTGCTATAGGTATTTATATTCACCATTTGCTTGCCGGTCGTAAAAAATCATTATATCGTTGAAGTGTCCGTTGGCAAATAAATGGCCCCACCACAGTCCTGTAGTCCCACTTGTGCACCCCACTTCCACCCCCCACCCAAGCACAAATTTGGCCTAGCTCGTGACTACAGTGGCAAATCCTAGATACATTATCTCCCTGAGATCCCAAACAACTTGCATCTAGTGATGATTCAAAGATATGTATTGGTTTTTGTTGCAGTGTACAGGCACCTTTGCTAGTAAGATACAAAGATATCAATTCAGCAATGTACACAGTAGTCCACTATTAAACAAAAGATTGTTTCAGGTGCCTCAAATTCTAGCAACGGTTGGATCTAGAACCATCCATGGAGATACACTTACAGGACCCCAGTTAATGGACCGTGGCTAAAAATTGTTTTTTGTGGCAGTTGAGAACGCCGATCATTGCATGAAATAGTGGTCGCGACTCATCTTGATAGTTTGCTTCCTTCATAACTCGCGAAGCGCGACCTGTCGGTGCTCACAAGGGCCCACACACTCCCTCAAGCTTGTGATTTGTGTGCTTCGAGAACAGAGGAGGAGGAGGAGGTGTGCCTTGATTCAGCGCAGGCAAACGTGTGTGATATGCAAGCAAGCTTGAACATCACTACACCATGACACACTTTTGCCTACTATTATCTGTTGGTAAAGGGTTAGTATCCCACACACCTTACGTGTTGGCAAAAGACCAATCTTTTAGCGTCAATTCATCTGTCGGCAATCATATAGTATGACGTCAAATTATCTGTCGATGTTTCTATGATGACTGATAAACTGCTGGTGTAACTTAGTAGACAGACTATCTGTCGGCATAGCCTTAACTTAGCTACTAGTCATATGTCGGCGAAGGGTCGTACCAGTCCAGCCTATGCATGACGGATAGCAGAAAAATGCTTCGTGTTGCAACCCGGAGCCACGGGAAGGAAAATATTGGGTTGGGGCGCATGGTCTATGTACAAAGGGCATGGTGAAAATTTGACTCACGGGCCACACACCTCGTCTAAACGACTGAACCCTCCCAATTTGCACCCAAAAAAAAAGAAAAGAACAGAAAAAGTCATGAATCAGATGCTCAACGCCGCCGATCATCCGTTCTGGCAGCAACCCCCATAGCCGCCGCCATGCGTTCACAGCTCCAATCCCCGAATGTGCTACAAGAATACATGGAAGTGTTTAATATCACTTTTGTGCTCAAGTCATGAGCTGTTGATCTCTTAGCTTTAGTCATAATTAGTTAGCACAAGACTTGTAGTATATGTCTATATATGTCTGCCAGTGGCTCATCTATATCGTGGACCTATGTATACATGGCTCTATGTACTATGATCATCACTTCACTTGATTTATATCCAATTGATGTATGTATGGAAGATTTAATACATTATTTGCATAAAATCAGCTGGATTTGCTCAATGTGTCGATTTGTCAAATTATTCAAATTGTATTGATATCTATATTTTCTATATAGTTTTGCCAACAATGTAGTTACTGATGAGGGCATGTTTTATAAAATGCCTTGGAAATGGTTTCGCCAACATATAAAATGTCGGGAAAGATGTTAACTATCGGCGTAGGTCTTAACTGTCAGCGTAGATATACCATTTGGCCACACCATAACTGTTGATGATTCTTTTAACTATCGGCAAAGCTTTTGCCGACTGCTTCTACCGCGACAGTTTCTAAAATGTTGGCAAAGCTTTCAGCGGGAGACTATCTGTCGGGAAAGGTACCATTTGCCCACTTTAAAAAGTTTCGACAAAGGTGGGTTGTGTTATAGTGCATGGGCGCATACGATGGCTTCGGAAGGGGCACATCTCTCACTTCTGGGGTTCATTAGAGACAACTAGCATTTGAGTTGGGACGAAACTGGAGGAGTATCTGTAAGATTTGTTTTCAACATGTGCATCAATGTGTTTTGGATAAGCTATGGGAAGGTGCAACACCGAACACAGTTTAAACACTATAACTGCCCTTGGTCTATGCGGAAAAGTGAGAGTAAAAGGGAACAAAAACTAAAACTAGTGTATCTTTTGTTGTTGTAACACCCTAAAATTTTACTTAATTTTACTTTAGTATTATAATTCAAACCTAAATTTGACTTAATTTATATTATCTATAAAATATCTTATATATGTTTTTTATATAATTAAAACACATGAAGCTAATAGTTTTAAGAGTAGATCTCTCGGTAGTTGTATCTTTTTCACCGTAGCTCCGATTAGAGTGGTTCTCGCGACTGTGTGTTCGTAGCGATGCGTAGAATCGTGTTCCAAACCCTTTCACTTATTTTTTCTATGATTGGTGTATTGTTCTAATTTAGATCTATTGTTTGCTTTGTGTATGATTGTATGGATGCTTGTGTGGTGCTTTATGATTACGTCCAGTCGGTGAGATATACGTGGTGATCAAGAAGAAGAAGAAGAACGTTGAAGATTAAAGCTTACCGAAGGATCGGTGTTTAAGGCAAGTATAGCATGGGATCTTCCTTGTTGTCCTATTCACCTTAATATCATTTAATTCATGCTGCATGTGTCTACCTTGACTACCACTAAGGATTTCTTAGTACTTTGTTACCTTGTACCTTGATACTTATGGGGTATTGCATTGGGTAGTATGATGCTAGTGCTCAACTAAAACCATGATCTTGTAACTTGACTAATGGTATATGCAATAAACACTAAAAGATGTTTTTTAGCAACATGGAACAAGGGGGCTAGAGCATTGGGCTATTTATGGTGCTCTAGATTTCTCTCCCTAAGGACTTATCTGTAAGTGATCATCCGGGACTTACAGTACAACTATGAGGGTATATGCAATAAACACTAAAAGATTTTTTTAGCAACATGGAACAAGGGGCTATGGCCCCTAGATTCCTCTTCCTAAAAGACTTTTTTAGCTCAAGATGAGGACCTTTTTTATAGCTTAGTTATTAGTGTTTACCTTTATGGTGCAAGAGGGTGTGTTCGGGTTGGATATAGTGCGCCTCTATCCGTCACCTTAAAGTGTTTAGGCCTGTACAGTGCGTCATCATTGTGCTCTCTTATGCTTCATTATTCATGAAGGGGAGCTCTACATTCAGTGAGGCCATAGAAACCTAGCGGCCCTAACTTGTTAGACCTTGTTAACCTTGAAAGGCTTTTTTTGAAATAGTGAACCCTGCCGACCTTCCTTGGTAGTGGGTCAAGAGGCTGATCACCTCGGGCGAAAGGGTAAATCACGACTCACAGTGAAAGTGTAAAACCTTTGCAGAGTGTAAAACTGGTATATCAACCGTGCTCATGGTCACGAGCGTCCTTGGAACCCTTACGAAATAGATGTTGAACACTAATAATACTGATAATAAAGATGCTCATTAATGATTACTATTTATGCTATTCATTATTCATGTTTACCTGATCATGTGTTTATATGGGCTTGTGATAAATTTGTTGCTACTCCTTTGCTAAAATTGTGACCATTAAAAGCTAATCACAGTTAAACCAGTGTCAACCTTTTGAGCCTCATGAACCCCATGTTATATTTCTTGAGAACGACATGTACTTACGCTTTTGCTTTTTACTTTCTGGGAGCAGTCTGCACCTTCGGGCTTATATCTCTGATTTTGACAATCATGAGAAAATTCTTTGGATCTTTTTAAATCTTTGGAAAAATCCCGTATGGGTACCAGATTGCTAGAGTTTGGAGGAATTAGGTTTGTGATCAACCAGTCAGTTGTCCCTGTGGATTTGGAGTCTTCACCCGAAGATCGGAGTTGTCTTTCCGCTGTTTGTTATCTAAGGTTATATTCTCTATACTAAGTATGTTATATATTGAGCATTGTCTATTGATATTACCCTTATTTGCAGCTATATGTGAGATTTGACTTCCTGGGCTCACATATGGTGTGTATCTAGTTTTGTTCTTAAAATCACAAGAATCTACAGCTAAAGTTGGTCTTGAGCTTGTGTTATCCTCGTTGGAACGAAATTGGTTCATATAAGTTTTTCTCCCTTAGCATTACTTGTGTAAGGGTAGTTGTTGAACATTGGCTTTCATGTTGGTAGAGAAAAGATGGCCTAGTGATTGGAGTCGTTCATTAAAATCTTGGAATTAGTTTGGCAAGATAATATGGCATCGTTAATGGCAAATTCCAAAAATGAATCGAAGTTATTCATTATTCAGCACTGTGTCTAGAGACGGAAGTATCCTCGTGAAACATCATGACTCTTTGACTCATAAGTCAACAATAACATATATAAGATCACGAAGACTACATGGTGTTAAAATTGCATTGTGTGCATTTACTCTTTGACTCATGTTATAGTTTGGCATTTGTTTAACATCGTTTGTTTTGTGGTTTGCCCATACTGATTTCAAGATCCCATGTGCATTACAGTAAATGTATTATGTCATTCTCCTTTACATGCTAGATAGTGGTCTGTCATGTGTGCAGTTGTGCACGAGTGCACGCCCATATCTGACATCATGTATAGTCTCGATTAAGCAGGTGATTTTCACTTGAAATTATCAATCGTTTGTGAGTATTATAGATGTAGCACTCGGTTTTAAGGACAAAACCAGATACACACCATATGTGAGCCCAGAAAGTTAAATCTCACATATAGCTACAAATAAGGGTAATATCAATAGACAATGCTCAATATATAACGTACTTAGTATAAAGAATATAACCTTAGACAACAAACAGCGGAAAGACAACTCCGATCTTCGGGTGAAGACTCCAATTTCACGGGGAAAACTCGCTTTTAGCCCATTCAAGTTATGTTAGATTCATAGTTAATCACAAGCCTAATTCTATAAAATATCTTATATATGCAAACTCTAGCTATCGGCACCCATCCGTGCTTCTCATATTTTTCCAAAGATTTAGAAAAACCCTAAAGCAATTGGTGTATTGTTCTAATTTAAGATCTATTGTTTGCATGATTGTATGGATGCTTGTGTGGTGCTTTTATGAACAAATATAACATACGGGTTCATGAGGCTCAAAAGGTTTAAGGCAAGTATAGATGGGATCTTCCTTGTTGTCCTATTCACCTTAATATCATTTAATTTTGCATGTGTCTACCTTGACTATCACTATTAGCTTTTAATGAGTCATCTTTAGCAATTGGGTAGCAACAACTAAAACCATGTTCATTCACAAGCCCATAACAAACACATGATCGTGTAAACATGAATAATGAATAGCATAAACAATTATCATTAGTGAGCATCTTTATCATCATATAGTGCATATCATCGTTGTTCATTATCTATTCTCTACATTCGTAAAAACCTAGCGGTTCAAAGGTCGCTTTTTATAGTGAACCCCGTGAGTGGGTCAAGAGGCTGATCACCTGAGCACACGACTCACAATGATATACCGCTTTTACACTCTGCAGAGGTTGTACACTTTCACTACGAGTTTTATGCTATTCATTATTTACCATGTTTTATATGGACTTGTGAGGTGATCAAAAAATTGTGACCATCTTCACGCTTAAACCCACTACCAAGAAAGGTCTTGAGAGGACATGTACTTGACTATGAAGCCTTTCAAAGGTTTGGAGGAATTAGGTAATCAACCACCAGCTTGTCCCCTGTTAGGGCCGGAGTTGTCTTTCTTGTTTGTTATCTAAGGTTATATTCTCTTCTAAGTATGGCTCTTGAGCATTGTCTATTGATATTACCCTTATTTGCCTATATAGGGACTTCCCTTCCGACAGCCAAAATGATCCAATGACTTGTAGCCTATACAACATTGGCTTTCATGTTGGAAATGGAGGCAAATTCGCAGAATCTTATATCCAACCTTAACACACCCCTCTTGCACCATAAAGTTAACCACTAACAAGCTAGAAAAGGTCCTTATACTGAGTTAAAGCTAGAGCCATGTAGCCCTCACGGCTGTACTATAAGTCCCAGAACGTTTATTGCATATTCCATTAGTCAAGTTACAAGATCATGGTTGTGGTTGAGCACTAGTATCATACTACCCAATGCTATACCCCATAGGTAACAAGGCACAAGGTACAAAGTACTAGGGAATTCTTAGTGGTAATCAAGGTACACACATGCAATATGATAAGAGATTAATGGTGTATAGGACAACAAGGAAGATCCCATGCTATACTTGCCTTAAACTTAGATCCTTCTTCCAATCCAAATCTTCAAAAATCTGCTTCTTGATTCACCACGTATAGCCCACCGATCGGACAAGATCCTAAAGCACCACACAAGCATCCATGCAATCATACACGAAGCAAATAATAGATATAAATTAGAATAGTACACCAATCATAAAAAAATGGTAAAGGAGTTTGAAACACGATTCTACGTATTGCTACGAACACACAGTCGCGAGAGACACGCTAATCGGAGCTGCGGTTTGAAAGAAACAGCTACCGAAAGATCTACTCAGAAGAGAAAATATAAAACTATAAGCTTCATGTGTTTTAACTATATAAAAGATTATATAAATTGAATTAAATCAAATTTAGATTTGAATCATAAAACTAAAGTAAAATAAATCATATTTTATTTATAAAATCCAGTTGCATAATTATCATCCAAATTAGAGTTTAAACCATGAAATTCTAGAAATAGTGACATGATAAACATTGTTACTAATGCGTAGATCACATCGTAATGAATCTAGCGTAACTTGAACAGGTCAAATCAGAGCTAAAACGTAGAAGATATGAATTAAACAAGATTTGCTTTAGTAAAATAATAGATTAAATCTAACCCTAAATTTTAAAAGTTGAAAACCTACTTAACAGTAGTATGAACATGTAGATTATGGAATTACGAACCTAATGCAAGTTGAACGGATCAAATCGGAGTTAAAACGAAGATTTTATGGCTAAAACAATATTAGTGGCAAAACTGTAAATAGATGAAAACGTATTTTGGATCTAAACCGAAGAAACTACGCTTTCTAAAGAAGAAAACGTATTCTGAATTTGCACATTGGACTGCGGGTTCGATAAACAAAAACCCGAGGGCTCTTTAGAAAATATACAAGGACTGCGGGTTGAGATCTAAATAGTTGAAAGGGGGTTTTTGCAAAAACGCTAGCGAAGGGGTATGCTCTAATCCTGGCCCTTGATCTTAGATCGGACGGACGGAATTGAATAGGGCGGGGGAGATGATCGGCGACGAGGTCGGCGGCAAGGTTAGACGGCGGCGCCATGACCGGAACAGGCGGTGCAAGGGGATTATGGCCCACGTTCCATGATTAACCAAACTGAGAGCACCAGATGAACAAAGAGATGACGGCGAGCTCGGCTAGGTGGTTTACCTCGGTGCGGGGTGGACGGAGACGACGTGGCGCATGGCGAGGCGGACGGCGTCGGCGACTGTCTAGGTCTGCGACGGCTCGGTGTCTCGGCGAGGGCAGCTGCAGTTCCGAAGCGTGGGATGGAGGCGGCGCGCACGGGGCTAGCTATTTATGAGGTGGGGGCGGCTTGGACAGCAAGGCAACAGACGGCGTGGCCGCAACGGAGTCGGGCGGCGGCGGTGGAGTCCATCCTGGATGCGGCGCGGAGGAAGAAGGCCCTGACGTGTGGGGCCTGGCTGTCAGCAGGAGGAAGGAGAGAAGAGCGTGGGCGCGGCGTAGGCCGGCCTGTGGCTTGCTTCGCTTCGGGCCGTGCAGAGGGATAGGAGGCCACGCGGGAAAGCGGGGCGCGTGGATGAGACTGGGTCATCTTGCTGGGCTTCGGCCCGTGCGGGGAAGAGAGGGGAAGGCCGAGCGGGCGGCTGGGCTGGTGGGGAGAGCAGGCCGTCTGGGCCAACATCCGAAAGAGAGAAGAGAAATCCCTTTTCTATTTCCTTTTCCAATTTTCCAACCCAATTTTGAATGCAAATTCAAATCAATTTGAAATTTGATTTCAAACCACACAATACAAAAACAATATGCAGCAGCATGAATGCATAACATGTATGTAGACCTATATTTGATTTTAATTTTACCAAAGTCATTATTTTCTCTAAATTTCAATGCTCACAAAATACGTAGTTAAATTATTTTCTCCTATTTAAAAGTAATGAAATTTTAGGGTGTTACAATGGACACAATTTGTTTCAATAAAAATGGTCACTTGAGGAAACTTTGAGGTGCTGCACCATCAACAGTCAACAACGATTTCTGTTACACCACGTTTGGTTTGCAGGTTTGGTTCGTCCAAGTCGATCCCACTCCGATCTAGACAGAGTCACCAGCTGTTTTTCCACCCAATGAGTATGATTTGACGCTTCTGACAAATTATTAGTTACAGAGGATCACTCTCAGTGACAGATTGACAAACAAGATGATTCCGTGTGGCAATCCAAACGAAATAACACACTGGGGTTTTGGGTCAGAGACCCCCAGACCCTCCAGTGAAGCAACAAAGACGCCTATAGTTGCAGAATCTCCTCGAATATTGTGCCTATTCGACACGGATATAGGTCTATTTTGGATTCCAGGCACCTCCAATTGCGAATACTTTGTCCTGCTGCATATCTAAGCAGCTCTAATGGCTCTCATACCAACTTTTACCTTTTCTTCGTCTCTCACCAAATGACAAGAACTGCTCTTCACTTCACGTATAATGGAGAAGCAAGCAACATAATGGTCCAACAATTATTATTGTGCAAACGAAGCAGTGGACTCTCTAGTCTCTATCTCTATATAAGTATATATACACTGATCCATATCTCTACTTATATGAATGAATGATTCACCAATTGTCTAGCAGTTTGAGACATGAGGATATATATGTTGTCTCACCCCAGACAATGATATCATATTATCTGCTTAACATTTTATTTGTAATAATTCATATATTAGTTTGGTGGTGTGACTGTGTCACAAAGTAAGGATTAAAGATGGTTTGCATCATTCACTAACTGAACATGCAAAAATGAAAATAATCCACCAAGATGCTCAACGTGCTTTAGTCCCAAACTGAAATCTCCTCTCCTTGATTTTTTTTCATGGCGTTCAAGCTACTGAGTGCATGGACAGCAAAGCAAGCCAGATGTATCATAATTATATGACTTTTTGTTTTGCATGTCGTAAACGATAGTTGGTAAGGCAGTTGTGTGCAAGCTCAGAAACTATAGTATTCTTTTCAGCTACATTTTGAGTGTGCTAGTTCTATATAATGGAGATACCATGCGTTAAGGCGTGCTTCCAAGGTTGTTGTGAAGCATCAAGTGTATTCATCCCCCAGATTCACTACTCTGTACATTTAAAAAAAAATAATCTTGCAAAAAAATAATAGTAGAAAAATCTAGAAGGCAATGATGTTTCTTACCGAGCATGTTTTTTTTGTTTTTCCTGTGATCCCCACCATTTAGCTAAAATTTGATGTGCTGACTATGTTTTCTCAAAAAGGATTTCATTTTAGATTCCATTTACGACTTCTACATATGGACTACAAAAAATAAATTTGAACTCCTTGCATTAATGTTCCTCTACCTCTTTAGTTTGTTTTGCTCAATCCAGTGATGAGGTGATGCCTTGTAACCACTCAGATGCATCTCAATTCAGACAGCAACTCATTATCCAACTTTGGTACAATAATGTTCCTCTACCTCCTGGCAGTCCTGAGCTCTGTCTTGTACTTCCCAACACCTCCAATTCCATATTGATTTATCAAGCTGCTTGTCTAAGAATATGTAGCCAATGTCTTCCACTATGCAGTCATCTAAATATCTCCAAACAATTGTTCTTGGCTTCTAAATATTGGACCGGCAATACAATGAGGTTTGGAAGTTCCTGCCCCACTATCTAGAAATAGCTAAATAGTGATGACGATAATGTGCTAAAGATGAAGCCCATCACTTTGAGTCAGTGAAAAGTGGCAGGATTAACTTTGAGTCCTTCTGTATTTCCTTCAATAGGGTTTGTATAAGACAGCTCTATATCAGACAACATCAGTCAATATTAGTCATCATATATTGATCACTCTTCAGTTGAACCAAATTGTATGTATGCATCATTGGTTGATTATTTTTCTCAAAAAATGATTAAAATTTTTACATCATTAGGATCGCTATGTTCTAGTTTCCTCACATTATGTAACATTATTAATGAAAGTAAATTCTTCTGAACTGTAAGCTAAGTAGTACATTGGATGCAAGCTCGTAGTATGTCTGAATTGTGTCTGAAGGGGTGACAGAAGATACCCTCCTTGTCCGTTGCGCCTCCAAAGCCAACGAAGACCAGAGTGGCTACTTGGATGTTTGCTGTCACCTCGGCATGTACCCATATTGAGAACACCCAAATGTAAAATAATCTAAATTAGTGGATCTGTGGTGCTTCCCCACCTTGGTGCTCTCAAGCCTTATGTTTAATTCCTGGCATGTCGCTTTGTCTGGGTTCCTAATCTCAATTTGCTTTATTTGGGTTCCTGATGTCTCTGATTCCTATTCACTTTTTTCTCTCTTGCCTGCCAAATATTCTCATTTTGCTCTTACGAATACAAAACAAAATGGAGATATGAACCAGACGGTGTGCTACGATATTTTCAAGTGTATATGAGGATGTGATTATATATTGCATTGTAGTTCCATGGCAGCTGCGTAATAAATGATTCTGCCCTTGCTATGCGCTCTTACCTTCATTTTATCATAAACAATGTTTTGGTGTCAGAATCCTTTCACACAGTTTGTATCACGCAGAATCCGTGAAGTAATAACCGTGTATTCATTCTCTTCAATTGAATTGAATGGCGTATATATGCATCGATCACTGAATAATTTGCTCCACATGACAATTAAAAAAAGACTTGGTGAGGGCATTTTCTTGGAGGGCGCATGGATGGGGACGTCGGACAGCTTGACAGGCATCGACCACGGTTTGTGCCAGGACGCCGTGTGGCACGGAGTGTTCAAGGTGGAATGAAAACCATGGCCTTGGCAGTTTTTGACTGTCTGAACTGGTTGGAAATAGGTTACTGTTGTCGGTTGAGCTTAGTTGGAACCTAGTTTTGGCTTTGTCAGTCGGCGCCTGAACCCAATTGAAACTGGTTGCAGCTGGTTCGGCTAACGCGTATTCAATTCAGAGGTTCAGTTCAGACCAGTTACAATGGCTCGGTGTCTGGAATTCAGTGAGAGTCTGAGTTTGAGTTTAGCATGTTGTAATTGGTTGCAACCATGTCAAAGCCAAGTTAGTTTAGGATTGGTTTAGAGGCCAGTTTCAACTATTTGGATGTTGACATGGAGATGCAGTCAATAGCCATTACCCTAGGAGTTCAGTAGAGTTCGGCTCAGTTGAAATGGGATGAGTCTGTCCCAGTTGGAACTGGTTGCAACTAGTGGCAATTGCCAATTTAGTTGAAATGATTGAGCACAGGTTGGTTTTGACCTGGTTGATACTTGTTGCAACTTGCAATCAGTGGCTGTTTTCAGCAAGGATTTGTAAAAGGCTAAAGTGAGCAACGAAGGATTAATGTCAGTCATTTGTGAGCGAAATTGTTATTGTTGGTCAGAGATATTATCAGAAATATATCATCATACTTATTCGGAGTTAAGATTCTGAATCTACTAAAGTTTTATTTACTGAAAATACTCTAAATTGAAGGAGCTACTTCCTAAAATCATAGTAGTGTTAACTTCTGAACTGTAGTACACCCTCAACGCCTGATGTCATTACTGATATCGTTTCTATTCAACATAGATAACTGACGATGGAACACTTGGTGGTAGCACAATGCTTGGTCAAATGGATTGTTGCACTGCATATATCCAAGCTACATTCATTTCTTCTCCTTCTCCACCAAAACAGTATCTTCTCTCGATTTCATAAATTGGAGAAACGAGCCTGGTTGACCTGTACCATGTATATCATGGTGCAAGGAACTATGGAAGTGCACTTTCTATATACGGACTGATCCACATGTCTCAACGTTGTGAGTGGGCAGTTAGTTCACCAAGTTCTCTGCGAGAGAGACATGTGCAGCTTCATATTGTTGTTCCACCTCAGACGATAATATACTCTTCTCAGCTTAATTTATCTGTGATGTGCATTGGTTTCTTGCTGTGTAAATTTTGGCCCAGGCGGGAATTGAAGTTTTGGCCCATTACGGTGTGGAATCATTTGAGCCAAAAAAAATTGGTACTAGGCGAGCCACCGCCAGCGCCACCCCGCCTCGCGACAGCCTTGCCACACTACGTGGCCGCATAGCTGCCTGCCTGCCTCGCCTTCCGCCAGCGCCGCATGCCCGTCTCCTGCCTGCGCCGCGCCACCGTGCCGCCCCGCATCCTGCCATCATCGAGCCGCCGCAGTCGACAAGAGGGAAGAGGCCAAAGGTGTGTAGTGGCTGGCTTGGCCCGGCTCTGGTCCCCAGTCACCATGGTCTCACCCTCACGCATGGCTAGGTCGTTGGCTTGCTGCTCTTGGGAAGCATTAATTTATATTTCAGTTGAACTGTCTACCGCTCGGCGCTGGCACATAAGCCGGCCATGTTCCTGGTATGATGATGACCCACATTTCCCCCTCAACAGGAAGCATTTGTTAACGTTTGTTATATGTAAATGTGTTGTAGATGGATTAGAAAGAGATTCAACAAAAACACTGCATAAGAAACCAAAGTATTTTAAAAATGTTTGAATTTGTTTAAATTTGGTGGGAAATTTGGCATTTATCGGTAGGTTCCAATTTTCCCCCTACCGGTATAAGAAACTAATAAAGTATTCTTTCAGGTATTATGGGTGTGATAGTTCTACTATTGATTTTCATGTTCAGTTAAAATTACCAAATTTAATGGATATATAATGCCTTGTGGTGCTGCTGAGGTTTGTCTTTAAGCATAATGTATATCCATGCTCGTGAATCACTACTCTGCACATTTTGAGAACAGACCCTTTTGCACAGCAATCTTGTGGCAAAAGGCAAAATTAAGGAGGTAGTGCTCGTTTCTTGCTTTCTCTGTTACTACCCCAGATCACGACAATGCTGCCGGTTCAAAACACCCCATCACTACCGGATTTTGAACCGGCACAACCATATCAGCAGTGATGATGGTTAGCTATCACTGTCGGTTCCTACAAACCAGCAGTGTTCTTCAACATCACTGCCGGTTCTTTACTAAAACCGGCAGAATTCAGGTTCACCAACACTGCCGGTTGATGAGACCACCCGGCAGTATAACCGCGAACATCATTATCGGTTTATGATTCAACCGGCAGTGTTATCGTAAGAATCACTGCCGGTTGTGACAAGAACCGGCAGCGATAGCTAATCTAACGCTACCGGTTTGGTGCTCAAGCCGGCAATGCCATCATGACCATCACTGGCGGTTTGTTGCTAACCGGCAGTGATAGTTATAACAACACTGTCGGTTTGTTGCTAACCGGCAGTGGTTGTTACGACAACACTGCCGGTTTGCTGCTAACCGGCATTGAGGTCCCGTTCGTATTTTATTGTTTTATAATTTATTTTAATTTATATTTTTCGTGGAATCGGTTTCGTTTTATATACGCTACGTAGACGATATGCCCATCAATATTAAACATTACAAATGTTACAGTTATATGTTCTTATCAAGATCTCGATACCTCAAAATAAAAAAGAAATGTTCTTCGACTTCACGGATTGTGCAATGCTTCTCGGACTTCTTACAATAATCTAGTGAGCCGCTCTCGGCCATACTGGTCCTTCAACTTCATGGATTGTGCGATGGAAAATACTCCATCTTTTTCCAAAACCTCAGCTAAGATGAATTTTGCTAGCTCCGATTGCAGTGCGACAATCTCCATGTCTAACAGCCTTTCGTGGTTATATTTCTTGCGATGTCGTTCAAAAAAGATGATATCCAAAGAGGAATCAGTAAATCATTTTCTTGAATTATTAACAGACATAAATGAAATGGGGATTATACACACCAACTTATCTGCTTCTTGCGATTTTCCGCCAATGTAGCGAAGCATTGCCCACATTACATAAAACCCGCATTCATTGTTTCCCGGCGGCTGTTTTAGGTACATCCCCTCCATTTCGACAACCTTGAATGGGACCTACGTCCCACCGATATGTCTTCTTCGGACACTGTGCAACATTAAAAGGAGAAACATTAGAAAGCGGTATGTGTGATTACAAAATAATTAGTTATTAGGATCGCTTACTAATTCAGCACTGCCATCAGTGCATCTAGATGATGAAATGGTTTTTTCTTCGAGTCCCACACCTCGATCAGATTTTTAGCAAGATTGACACAAATGAAGACGAAATGGTTGCTGCAATCATAGAATCCTAATTATCGAATAATCTTAACGAAAAAAGAAGCATAAAATTAAAAGCCGAGAACACATACTCGTAGTTGTAGGCTAAAAGTATGTGGGTTTTGTTTTTCATCTTGAATTCATCAAAAACAGCAATCAATCTCACTTTTAGGTCTTCCACGTCACATCCATGGAGGCCTAAACATGTCTTCTCATTGACTCACAAGGGGTCCAAGAAGCCTATGTTATCCCATTTGCTTTTTAGTATGCAAAATTTTGCTATGCACCTACATAAAATCATGGGAAGTGCTCAAAAGTTAACAATTTGTGTCTCGAGAGAGTAGTTAATTGTAATATCGTGCGTGTAGGGTACTTACATAGTCCACAATGTCAACATTTGTGTATCGAGAGAGCTTTTTTGGTATAGCTAGAACAAGCACTCCCACTCGACATCGAACTTCTCTTCTTCAGGATAATGAAAAACATGTGACGAACGGATAATAACCTCAAAACCAAAGTCCTCCGTCTCTGTTGCTTGAGCCATGTAATATTCATGCAACTAGCGCATATATGTTGTCAAATTTTTATACTCATGATCGGGAACCAAAAGATTGCCCCTTTCATACTTCATTGCCGGTGTTCCCGCCCCTTGTACATCATAATAGATGTACGTGGCCTCTTCCATGGTTAATTTGGGGTTGTCTTCTACGTACTTCTGTATCTTCCTTAAATCTTCATTGTGTACTTCTTCGACTCTTGTTGTAGCATAGTGATTCTGTGTTTGCCTTTCGAATTCGGACTTCAACAAAATGGAGGCAGTGAGGCATAGAGATTGAAGAAACTAACACAATCTTCCTTTGAGATGTGTGCTGTAAATTTTTCTTTCATCAAGTTCGTAACGCTGCCACTGAACGGCCTTTTTCTTTTTTGTTGGTCCACTTTGGGAGCATTAGCGACCGAATCCAAGGACCTTTTCTACGACTACGAGGATGCCTTTGATCTTGTTTATAGGCCGAGGTGGAGGAGGAAGAGGATGACGACGAGAATTCTATTTTTCCAGGGCTAATGAAGATGCAGGAGGAGGAGGAGTCTTCTCTTTTCTTGGGGCTGATGAAGATGGAGTCGGACGAGGAGGAATAGAAGGAGACCTCTGTCTTCTTGGGGGTGATGGCAAGGGAAGAGGAGGGGAGTGATCTCTGTTGGGAGATGGTGAGTGATCATCATGGGTGGTCGAAGACTCGCAGTCGTCCTCATCATCAGAGGATAATTGGTGGTCAAGCTTAATGAAGCGCTTGCGCCAGGCCACTTGAGAGCCCTTGTTATGACCAAGTTTTGGACTGTCTTCCGCTATGGGTACTCAGTGTGTATCTTGTTATACTTCTTATCAAGTATTCTATCAATGGTGATGCGAGCGTACCCCTGTGGAATTGGGAGGCCATTAATGGTCCCATTTCCTGTAGGCCAGGCCTGGCCGAGCGCCACCTTGTCCTTTGTCCATTCCTGACTGATGTATAACTTGACATTGATGGGTTCAGTGATGCCATCCACCGGATGAGGCACATTCGCATCTTCTTCGTCGAGTGGGGTTGATCAGCAGCTGCTGCGACCCCTAAACTGTGGGCTAAAGGCAATAGGAATAGGGTTTTGTGGTACTCGTGACCCCTTGGACAGCAAAATTTGCTAGACTCGTGCTTCAACAGTCGCCTCAATCCATGCGTCCATTCTTTCTTCCATCTCTTTTAGTCGCCTCAAATACTCTACCTCCTGATCCGCTCTACCCCTCGAGCGGCTCCGGTAAGTGTTAGATTCTTGGGGGAATGCTAATTTCCAAGGAACAACACTGGTTCCTCTAGTGCGACCAGGGTGCTCCTTGGTTCTGAGTGCTTGGGTGAGCATGTCTTTCTTCCTATTAGAAGTGTGAGTCCCTTGCCTCACCTCCTCAGTTACCTGGGAGATCCTCTGTATGAGTTCGCTCATGGGTTGATTTGTGGAGCTAAAGCTCCCGTCCTCTGCGTGGCGTACATTCCTCCCCATATAGTATATTACCGATCTTGGTTCCCAATCGGTGGTCTCAACCTGAACGCCTTCCTCAACAAGGCGATCTATCTTTTCAAGTTCTTCTTCAAATTCTGGCATCTTTTTGGCGTAGCCACGAGAGCCGAGATGATGAGGATTTATCGCTTTCTACGAGTTCTCCTTATTCTTCTTGCTCAGTTCTAAGTACTCCTCAGGTAACCTGTATTCCTTCAAATCCTGTCAGAAGTCCTTCTGCTTGCTAAACTGTCCACCATCAAAATTTGGCTCTTTATTTTGGAGGACAAAATTCTTATACAATGTTCCCTTGAAATTCTTGAAGCATGTCCCCATGATTTCTTTTGCTTTTTTCTTAACTAACTCCTTGTCATACTCCGTTGGGAAAGTGAAATACTCTGGGATCTTGATATCCCATATGTAATCCTTCTCACTTTCAGGAACTCTCCATAGGTCATCATCTTTCCCAATCCACTTCTTGTACCTAATCGGGATGAAGTCCCTTACAAGTAACCCAAGGATAGTCTTGTATTTGGTCAAAGCTATAGGCGGTGAGAGTGGATCCCCGAATTCATCGAACTCAGTGATGTGCCAGTGTGCATTCCTACCAATAGGAATCTTTGACACGCCTCGCTTGGATCTGGCCTTCCTGCTACCCGAACCCTCTGCCTCCTTGGCCAACGAAGGCTCCTGCTGGAGACACCAAGTAAGCTATGACCCTCTCAATTGATTAGCATGTGTGGCTACATAGTCACATGATACCAAAGTTATCTGGCCATCTTGGTCATTTTGACCCAGATCGAGCAGGCCGGACGGGGTCCATGGCTGCTCATTCTCACCGTCCTGATTAACATCGTCACCGTTTATCGGATCATGCAGCTCTCTCGTCCCAGCGATATCAGCCACTTCTTGTTGCCGATCTGTTCTTCGGCGATGGGGTAACAGGCGACGACGAGTCATGGCTGTGACACGATCATGGTTAGTTTTGGCTGCGGACAACTACTAATAGCATATGTTCATATTATATATATATATATATATATAATATGTTTAATGCAAAGTCTAATAATAAGTCCACATATAACAAAGTCAAATAATAGCATATGTTCACCTAAAACAAATTCATTGTTTGATTGACCACATACAACAAAGTCCACCTACTGTTCTACGAATCTAAGTCTACATCAACTTCCAAATAAGAAAAGCAATGACCATAGCCATAAATAAAAGCATGACATCTTTCCAAGACCAAGAAGCAATTCTCCTAATCTTCACATCTCCGGCAAGTGGCTTCTCTTCAATCTCCAGTGCCAGTGGATGGCCATGGTTTGCATTCATTGGACCATAGTAGGCCGGTTGCCCATGGTTTGCAAGGTAGGCCGGATGACTATAGTAGGCCCTCAAAGCTTCAACTTCTGTGTTGTATTTTTGTGCAAATTACAAGGGTAGCGATTGACTTGAGCATAGCAATCTTCCTAGGTTCGATAAATCCCAGGCATGTGACCAACATGCACTACATACCATGCCATGGTTGCCTATACATTTAAGTAAATTAGGTTGTCATTCAAACATGATGTATTCTTATAAAATTTAATATATTTATAAATAATACATAACCATTCCATAGATAGGAGTGTTTGGAAAACAACTATTACTTACAACCTGTTCCGAAAGAGGGACCAAAAGTTTTTACAGTGGTTCAAGCCTAAGACATGAACTTGAGCACATTTCAGGCTTGGGAAGCACTATCTAGTTATAGGCATCCTTTTAGATATGAACTGCATAAACTTGTTGAGGCTGGGCTAGTGAGCTCCAATTTATAGTCTTTTGGCATGTGGTAAGTGGTAATGGTAACTCGCTGAACAAGAGTTATTATTCAAGTTATATGACCAAACTAAATCTATTTAATGTTCTTTATCCTTGATATGATAAAAAATTACCTCAATAATGGGACCTCGAGAGCGAGGCTCAGTCCACCTTTGCTGCTGCTGAGCCAATTTTAAAAGTTGTTTTTAACTTTTTTTTTTCTAGAGCAAACATCTATAGATGCCTTTTTTAAGCATGCTATACATTCCATCAAAATCAATTGACACTCTACCATAAACAGAAATCCCATAAACGCAGGGCCATCATAACAGAGTAAGACACGCAAATTATCATAACTATGCCAACACAAGGTTAGTGGCATTACCACTACGTCTGCAAAAAATAACACTGCTTAATCTAAGCACAGAACACCAAAATATCAGCAAAAGCAGCAGGTCAAAGCGCACAAATATTAGCAAAAGCTGCTGGTCAAAGGCAACATAACAACATACAGGTAGATAACTTCAGTTTTCAGAATTGAAATAGCACTATCAGCTACCAGTTTACACAGATGCAGTTCACACTATGAAGTTACCGGTTCACAGAAATAGCACTAGGAAGCTGCATGCACAGAAGTCATTTATCAAAGACAGTCGATGAAGTAGCATCATTCTAATTGCTTCATGATTAATTTAAAGATATATAGAATAAAGAAAGCAGCAAAAGAAACTTATCTAATCTTGCATTTCATCAAACAGTTTATGAGCATAGACATGTGCTTGGTATAGAGAAATCCTCATAATATAATCAATTGTCATTGCTCAGTATAACCATTTTCATTAACAAATTCAACTCGAGCTTGAGCAATCACTGAGAGGCCTCACAAAGACGGTGGGGCATTTCATCAAACACAAAGACGATAGTGAGCCACGCACTCACCGTGGGGGGTGGGAAAGCAGCTGTCCGCGCGCTCTTGAAGGCCTCAGTGGTGGGAGAGCAGGCTTGGAGGAGGAGGGGCATGGCTGGCGTCATGGACGAGGAACGAGGGCACGGATGGCGTGGTGCTCCGGCGTGGGGCAGTTGACGGCTTGGGCGGTGCTCCGGCGTGGGGCGGTGCATGGGTGTCGGTGTCGAAGAAGAGGAGCGCGGGGCTAGGAACGGTGGCGCAGGGTGCGGTGGACGGGTTCGCGGGGAACGGTGGTGCCCGTCGGCACGGGGTGGTGCTCTGGCGGCGCGGGGGGAGGGGTTGGTGCGGCGTTGAAATGAATTTGAAAGATTTCAACCCGCGCCTTGCTATATACCAATGAGGTTCATCACTGTCGGTTCTAATAATAAACCAACAGTGATGAGGAACCATCACTGCCGGGCCATTGCTCAAACCGGCCGTGATGGGGGTGTACCAGTTAGGGGTTAAGTAGTATAACTTTTTCCTTCCTTCCGAATTCCTCCGATTGCCTCCGATTGCAACTTAGCCCCCGAGACCCGTGTTCGAGTCCCAAGCGGCCCAAATTTTTTGTTTCAATTTTATAAATTATTAAATGACTTTGGAAAATTATTCATCACTGCCGGTTGTAAGTCTAAACCGATAGTGATGAGAAAATATCACTACCGGGTCAATCCTCAAACCGGCAGTGATGTGGGTGTGGCAGTTAGGGGTTAAGTAGGATAACGTTTCCATTTCTTTCGAATACCTCCTACTGGCTCAACGGTTAAGACCCCGCAGCTTAGACCCCGACACCCGTGTTCGAATCCCGGGCGGCTCAATTTTTTTTGGTTTAATATTATATTTTATTAAGCGGTCTAAAGGTTAAAAAGAGAAAATAAATTAGCCTTAGCACACATCCTATACTAGCGCAGCGGTTAAGTCTCAGAACTCTACAGCCCGAGACCCGAGCTCGAACCCGAGGGCTAGCATAATTTTTTTAATTTTTATATATCACTGCCAGTTTTCAAAATAAACCGACAGTGATAACCAGCATCACTGTCGGTTTTGTCTCATCACTGCCGGTTTTTTCAAACCGACAGTGATGTTTATATATATTAAAAAATTTCTTTTATATACTAAATAACTAGAAGCATGCGTATTCCTATGTCGAAATGGCTTGAAATTTTTTTGACAAGCATGTACACCCAAATGAAGACCCCACACTGGATCTTAAGTTTTTCTGATCAGTTTTTTTATTTATTATATTTTTCTGTGTGCTGAATGAGACAAAAGAGGGTGAATTTTATCTTGGACCCATTACATTTTTTCATCGACCTACACAAAATTCTTATCCCAAGGGCATATTAGAGCCTGTGTAAAAGTTTGGCACCATTCTGTATCTTTTCGTGGGTAGACTCAGTTCAACCTATAATTAAACGGCGTCGTCGCGCGGAAATTCAATTAAACCTCAGAAAGTAGCAAACCATCTCCGAAAAATCCCAAACTAGGTGTTTCCTTCACACGTGGCACGTGCAAGCCTAAGAAAAAGTTTGAGACCAATACGACACCAAAATGCGTATGAACCACATAAACCTTGATAACCTGTGTATAGTCATGGTTCGATGAAAGGATTCATGTACCTCTGTAAAGAATGTATACTCTGCCTATGTTGAAATGGCTTGAAAATTTTTTTGGCAAACATGTATACCCCAAATTAAGGCCCCAAACAAGATCTGAGGTTTTTCTGATCATTTTTTTATTAATATATTTTTCTCTGTGCTGAATGAGACAAAAGAGGGTGAATTACATCTTGGACCCAATAGATTTTTTCATCGACCTCCACAAAATTCTTATCCCTAGGGCACATTAGAGCCTGTGTAAAAGTTTGGCACCATTTCGGATCTTTTTGTGGGTAGACTCAGTTCAACCTATAATAAATCAGTGTCGTCGCGTGGAAATTCAATTAAACCTGAGAAAGTAGCAAACCATCTTCAGAAAATCCCAAACTAGGTGTGTCCTTCACATGTGGCACATGCAAGCCTAAAAAAATTTTGAGACCAATACGACACCAGAATGTATATTTCTAGTTGCCCAATAAATGTTACATGAATTACATGCATGACAATAAATAAACACGTAAAGCTGTACAAATTAAAATTAGAACCCAATTAAACTACGACCTTGAAAACCTAGCTAAATAAACATTAATTACTATCGGAATCATTGCCGGATTCGATCTGGCCACGCACACTAACATGTCTCTATAGCCATATATGGTAATTGATATCACGGATTATGTATCCGCTTGTATCGATGAAGTCCAATGCCCATATGAGTGCACTCTCTCGTGCCTCATAATACCGAAAGAATGGTCGGCCATAGATGTAACCTACTAAACGACCATTGCCCCTGTTAGTAATCCTTATGCAGTACTGGCATCCTTCTATAGTGAGTTGGCCGAGGTTTCTATTGCAGAAGTCCCAATCGTACCCGAGTTGCTCTGTAGCTTGGTCTAGAATGGCCCACAAGCCACATGCAGCATAGGTAAGGTCCTAGAGCGCAATCTGCATGCGGAGAAAAAGAAAAAAAATAGAGAATGTTATTACAATAATAAACAACAAATAACCATGACTCGGGTATAAGTGACCATTTTACCACTTCCGCACGATTGTAGCTCGCAAACCATTTGCTTGCTTGCGGGACGGGGATATCACCAGCATTAAAAGCAAGTGCCTTGAAGTGCGAGAAATTAGGCATATCATAGTAGACACGTCGAAGTGCCACTAAACATATGTGCACGGCACTGAATTGGGCGCTTATCACGTCTGGGCTCTGTCTTCTCGTCTCGTGGATATGGTTCCGATGATTTGCACCCCTCAAAGGGATGGAAAACTGAGTTCACACGTCCATAGCCGACCACTTGTATTTGATATCGTGTTCTCGACGATGTCCGAGATAAAGAACCAGCTAAGTGTTGTTCGCAGCCAATCTATTGGGGATATAGTCTGCGACATATATGTATGCAACAATGATATTAAACTAATTACACTTATTTGTTAGCATCAAAAAACAAAGATGATGGAAAATATTTCATACAATAGCTGGAACAGGGAACCGTGGAATGGCCACATTAGGAGCGAATGGCTTATCGCCAGGGTGGAAACCTAGTTTTTGTGGTGGGGGAGGTCCGTTGTTCATACCACCTGATCGATAAAATGCCAAAAAATATGAACAAAAAATTCTTCCAAAGTAAAATGTGGCAACATAATTAAATTTAGATCAAATGCAAAGAATAAGAATATATATAAATGTAGAATGCAAAGAAACATGAATATAAACATAGATCAAATGAATATAGATAGAATATTGGAGAAGACAACATATCAATACCATTGAAAAATGCAGGAGCCATGACCAAATCACGTAGAAAGAGAGTGGATTTCTTGAGAAATGAGAGTGAAACGTGAGAAATGAGACTGTGAGAGTTCGTGGGTTGGTGGGATCAATGTATGTGGCCGGTGGTTTGTTTTATATAGGGGGCATGGACATCACTGTCAGTTTTTAAGTAGAACTGATAGTGAAAGTTAATACCCCTGCCGGTTTTTAAATAGAACTGGCAGTGAAAGTTAATATCACTGCCGGTTTGTAAGTAGAACCGACAGTGAAGGTGCATATATGTAAAGGATATATTTATTTTGATAGTACAGTTGGAAAGTTTTAACAACAACGATATATTTATTTAGATAGTAATAAAATACATCAAAAAATAACAAAAATATTAGAAATAAATTACATATACGATAACAAAGACCTTACACTAAAATTCCATATACGAAACAAAGACCTATTTGCGTACAGGTCAATGTTACAATCAATGTGTATCAACACATTATAATGTAACCACCTCAGTAGCATTCTTCTAGCACCAACTAGGATCAAACAACAGCACCGAGGTGGTCTACGAGCTATACCGGTTGGAGATGACAAGGTGGCATCGATGATTCCGCCTTGTCTGTACATGGCCTTTTTCTAGATGCGCACCGCAGCGGATGGCTCTGTGAACCTCGTGGCATCTCTAATCTTTGGCGTTGCTCTATCTTCAGTAGCATTCTTCTAGTAAATCTTGTGTGCACCATTTTGGTGGACTACGACGCATAACGATATATGTGGTTTGTTGTGAGGAAAACATTATATCATGGCTGATAAGGCCTGGCTCAAACCAACATGCATGGAGAGGCTAGCTCCTGGGCGAGGGCCATTTTATAGGGGCTAGCAGTCATGGTATATTTTTATTTCTAAAATAAAGTTGTTGGGGTAGGTGGGAGCAGTGTTCCAACTGTTGTGGTCAGTGGGAGCACTGTTGACATGTGAGGAGCATCTACACATCACTGTCGGTTTTAGTTTAAAAACCGACAGTGAATGGAGCCTTCTATGTCGGTTCGAGGAACCTACTGTGATAGAAGCTATCACTGCCGGTTATAAAACCAAACCGGCAGTGAAGGGCCCTGGCGCCATCATAGCCAGTTAGGGGTTAAGTAGTATAACTTTTCCCTTCCTTTTGAATTCCTCTGACTGCCTCAATGATTAAGACTCCGCAACTTAGCCCCTGAGACCCGTGTTCGAGTCCCAGGCGGCCCAAATTTTTTGTTTCAATTTTATAAACTATTAAATGACTTTGGGAAATTGTTTATCACTGTCGGTTGTTAGTCTAAACCGACAGTGATGAGGAGCCATCACTGTCGGGCCATTCCTCAAACCAGTAGTGATGAGGGTATACTAGTTAGGGGTTAAGTAGGATAACATTTCCTTTCCTTTCGAATTCCTCCGACTGCCTCAATGGTTAACACTCCGCACCTTAGGCCCCGAGACCCGTGTTTGAGTCCCAGATGGCCCAAATTTTTTGTTTCAATTTTATAAATTAATAAATGAATTTTCTCTATGCACCTTCTTTCTCTGTGGCCTTCTTAGCGTTTCTCTTCATCTTGGCTTGATCTGGAGACTGGAACAGTACACGCATCAGGTAAATAAATCACTCAACAGTCAACACACAAGCCATAGGCATTCCCATTCACATCTCTAGGAGCACATACATCAATGATCAATGAAGGTTGGAGGAGGAATGGAGCTACTACACCTTTGCTCAATGTCGACTGTGGGCTGGGCTCCTTCGAGTATTGTGAGTAGGGACTACAAACTGGTTGGGGGCCAGTGGCGCCAAGGAGCTACGGATCCCTCACTACTAGTAGTAGCTCGAAAGAGAATGGCCACCCCAATGTCCTTCTATCAGAAGTCTAGACATATATATTTATATTTATATTTAGCTGGTGTTTAAATTCAGAGAGTAATAAGGTCTAATCGAGTGTTTGAATAGTAATAAGGTCAGTCTCAATGGTAGTTTTAAATAACTTTCATTCTCATTAATTGCTATGATACGTCGGCATATTTGCTGAGTTGGCAGAGTATTAACGAGGAGGAGAGAGGAGATGAGAGTTTCATCAGGATTAAACATCCTTCACGGTTGTGTGCATAATGATTACATAGTTAACAATAATCGAACTATCTTTAGATGCATCAACAATGAGGGCCTCATTGTGATCAAGCCATATGTAAGCAGGTTCGTCACCCTCTTGAACGATAGGTAGGGGTACGTTCGCCCCGAATGGAGGCATTTCCTGATAGCCCCTATAGTCTTCTTCGTCCGTCACTCCATCGACACCGACAATCTTCCTTTTTCCTTCTAGGACTACTTTTAGCCTTCCTTTTGTCTTGTTGTCCCTTGCATAGAAGACTTGCATAACATCTCTTGCAAGGACAAAGGGGTCGTCTCTATATGCGGTCTTAGTAAGATCAACGGTAGTGAGCCCTTCGCTGTCAGTGTTGATTTCCTTGAGCTGGACCCACTGGCAGCGAAAAAGAGCTACCTTCCACGAACCATAGGCTAGCTCCCATATCTTCTCTATGAAACCATAGTATGTCGTCTACACGTTGCCATTTTTGTCGTGAGCATCAAAACGAATACCACAATTTTGGTATGTGCTCTTTCCATCTTGCTTTTTTGTGTAAAATGTGAATCCATTGATCTCATACCCTTGGTACTTAAGATATGTACTCGAAGGTCCCTTGGGTAAGGCATCCAACTGATTACCCAACTTTATTTCAAGCAAGCGACGTCGCAACCAGTTGACAAATTCCTCCTTATGTTTTTTATCCAGCCAAGCATGTGACCTGCTCGGATACAAAGTTTGTAGCGATTGCCTGTGCTCATCAATGTATGGCATCACACCCTCGGCTTCCTGGAGAACAGTGAACTATGCCTGTCTGAAAGAAACAGGGTCGTCTACTGTAACAGATTTCTCCCCGATCATTCCTTTGCCACATAGTCTTCCCTCATGACGAGATTCTAGAACTCTTACCCTTTTGATGTCCAGATAATGTGTAGAACTCAATGGCCTCCTCCATGGACCATCCTTCAACTATGCCCCCTTCTGGCCTGAATCTGTTCTTAACAAACCTCCTGAACACTTTCATCAATCTTTCGAAAGGGAACATCTAATGCAGGTACATTGGGCCAAGGGCTCTAATTTGGTCAACAAGATGAATGAGCAGATGCAATAAGATATCAAAGTAAGTCTGTGGGAAATGCATCTCAAGCCTAACAAGAGTTTTGGCTATGTCTCGCTGCAGCTGCTCTAGCATGGACACATCAATGACCTTTTTTAGATCGCGTTGAAGAACGAGCAAAGCTTTATGATTGGGGCATGGACCTTTGGGGGGAGGATACCACGCAGGGGGAGCAGCTGAGTCATGACAATCATGGGCCTTTATAGGGCCATAGTTGAACTTGAGTTCTCTCATGTTTACTAGCCTCTTCGGGGTCGCACAGTAGCCCATCGGGACTTTGAGTTCATTGAAGAAAGAAATAAGCGCATGCTTTTCTTCCTTCTTCAATGTCCATGACGCACCCGGGTGTTCGAATTGGCCATTCTCTAGCTCCACGGGATGCAGCTCCTTCCTAATTTCCAAGTGTTGTATGTCCAGGCGTGTGGCTAGTCAATCCTTCGATGTCCTCCCGATGTCCATCAAGGTGTTAAGAGTGTTAGCGCACACGCTTTTAGTGATGTGCATGGGATCAAGACAGTGGCGTACACTCAGAAATGGCCAGTAAGGTAGTTTCCAGAAAACCAATTTTTTCTTCCAAACGCTCCCATCAAGCGCTGCTACTGCATTGTCCCCCTTCCCAAGGACAACCTCCAGTTTGTTGAGTTCTCAAAATATCGCAGGCCCGTCTCGATATTTTGGAGCTAAGCGTTTCTCAATAGTGCCATTGAAATCTTTTCTGTTCCTACGGTAAGGGTGATCCTTAGGTAGGAACCTACGGTGTCCCATATAAACTATCTTTGAGTTATTTGGCAGATTTACCGCATCGGTGTCGTCCAAGCACTCGACACATCTAGTATAGCCTTTTGTCTTCTCTCTAGACAACGAACCTCGACCTGGCAGGTTGGTGATTGTAGCGATAAGTACTCCCTTGATCGTGACATGTTGCTTTTTGTACTCGTCCCAAACATCCAGCACACCCTTTTCAAACATCTCCACTAGTTCATCGATCATTGCTTCCAGAAACACATTGATGTCATTCCCAGGTTGTCTTGGCCCATGGATCAGTAGTGGCATCTGGATGTACGACCGCTTCATATAGATCCAAGGTGGAAGGTTGTATATACATAGTGTCACTGGCCATGTGCTATGATTGCTTCTAACCTGGTCGAAAGGATTCATCCCATCTGTGCTCAAAGCAAACCAAAGGTGCCTTACCTCTCCACTGATGTCCTTATAGAACATAGTATTGACAGTCCTCCAGTCATGCCCATTGGCGGGGTGCCTCATCATTGTATCTTTCTTACGCTCTTTGTCATGCCAGCGCAACAGCTTGGCTGACTTTGCACATGCAAACAGCCTATGCACCCGAGGAGCTATAGGGAAATACCAAACGACCTTTACGGGACCTCCTCTGGTCTTGGTACCCTCATCTGATGGCCCTCCCTTGTACCATGGAGCTTCACACTTGGGGCACTTGTCCAAGTCTTTGTATTTTTCTCTACGGTACAATATGCAATCATTGGAACACGTATGGATTTTTTCAACCTTGAGGCCGATGGGGCAGATCATTTGCTTGGCCAAGTATGTCCTTTCTGGCAACTCGTTTTTTCTAGGAGCATTTTCCTTAATATACCTAACAACTGATCGAAGCCTTTATCGCTCAATCCGTTTGTCGATTTGAACTCTAACAGCATGATGTTGGCTTCCAGTTTGCTCATTGGACAATCCCTATACAATGGTGTTTTGTCATCTTATCTCATTTTCTCTAGCTTTCTCAGCTGTCTTTCACTAAGACATCCGGTCTCTATATTACGTAGCAATTGAGAAATGCCATCGTTATCCTCGGTGTCGTCAGCTAGCGTGTTCCTAAACACATTATTAACTATGGCCATAGGTTCCGTGTTGACACCGGGTTCCTCGTTAGCATCGTGGATGGCTATGTTAGGCATGTCCACATCATCATCGTTTTCATACAAAACATTTACACCAACCTCACCATGCATAGTTCATATCGTATAGTTTGGCATGAACCCCTGGTAATCAAGTGCGATCGTATATACTCAATTTGACGAAAGTTCGTTTGATTCTTGCAATCTTTGCATGGGCAGAAGATAGGGTTCCTATTCCCAGCATGGGCTTTGGCATCGGTGATAAACTGGCTGACGCCATGCATGTACCGCTTGTCCGTTCGGGACAGATGCATCCACTCTCGATCCATCTCTACAAAAAAAATACTGAGACGGTAATTACAAAGAATTAATAAGAAATCAAGCTTCATGAACAACAATTGTAGCTCGAAAGTACCATTTTGGAAAACATTATTGTACACTAATTATTAGAAAATTGAAATTGGTTGCCCCGGCCCTGTAAATTTAATATCGTAATAAAAAACAAGGGAAATTTTGCTACCGGACATGCCAAGTGACCCCTCTTTGCTAGCGGGCATGCAAAATTTGACGATTTGCTGGTGGATACTCTGGTTCCTTACAAATTTGCTGGCGGACACCGGACCGAATAAAATATTCATTTCTGGGCTTTCGAGGAGAGAGAAGCACGGGAAATGTCCTTCTCCTTCATTTGTTTCTTCTACCTGGTCTCCTTCCTCTGCGGCGCGACCGCTGCTCATGCTGCCGTCGAGCCGAGCGTGGCGGGCGGACTGCTCGCATCTGGCCCGCCAGAGGCCATGGCGAGCTTTGCTCGCTCAAAGCGCTCAGGCGAGGCCATGGAGAAGCCGCAGCTTTCATGCGCGTGCCTTGCGAGGCCATGGAGAAGCCGCTCACTTCGCGTGTGCCCATGAGGCCATCGCGGACGGCTGCTCGCCCGTGCCGCCGAGGCCACGGCGGAGCTTGCTGCTCGTCGAGCGAGCCGAGGACGCGGCGGGCTACTACTGCTGCGTGCCGCCGACGGACCGGTGGTCGCCGCTGGCCAGCGGCCGTGGCCGCGGAGCGGTTGCGAGCGCTCGCGCGCGCCGGCCACCACAAGGCGGAGTCTGGAGGTGGTCCGACGCCACAGAACCTCGGCGGCTCGGCGATTTGCGAGGACCGCGTCGCGCGAGAGGAAGGAGACCAAGGTAGAAGAAACAGCCAGGGGCAGAAAGGACATTTCCCGTGCTTCTCTCTCCTCGAAAGCCCGGAAATGAATATTTTATTCGGTCCGGTGTCCACCAGCAAATTTGTAAGGAACCAGAGTGTCCACTAGCGAATCGTCAAATTTTGCATGTCCGCTAGCAAAGAGGGGTCACTTGGCATGTCCGGTAGCAAAATTTCCTAAAAAACAATTATTGCACAATAATGAAGAACAACTATTCTACTTTACTTCTAAGAACTAATTGTAGCATCACATACTAACAATGATGATCTTGACCACCATGGAATAATTAGTTAAGAATTTAAATGTGTTCATAGACACCAACCTTTTGGATGATGGATTCACCACAATTTGAGTCTTGCACATATGTCTAATTGAAAAAGTGCTCTCTAGAATGAAAAAAGAACTAGAATGAGAATCAAGCAATGTAGCCATCAAAACGAAGCTAATTAATCAATAAAATCAAAGTAGTGGATGTTTGTTACTAACCTTAAAGCAAAAAGATCAAGCCATTCATCAAAATCCAAGCGCTAGCTTCATGGTGAAGAGCAGCCGCAACAATGGAGGGAATGGCCCAAACGTGCGCCTCCGTTCTCAGGATGGAAGAGATGAGGAAGAAGAGGACGGCTGCAGCCTTTTTGTGCCGTAGGCTTATCACCGTCGGTTCTTGACTAGAACCGACCATGATAGAGTCCAATCACTATCAGTTCTTAGCTTGAACCGGCAGTGATAAGTGGCCACCAAAACACTGCCAGTTCAAGCCACAAACCGACAGTGATGTGGTCCTTCACTGTCGGTTTTAGCCCAGCCCCAATCATTTTCTCATTTTCAAGCTCATAACCGGCAGTGAAGGTACATCACTGCCGGTTCTCACAAATCCGGCAATGATGAGGCCGGTAGTGATATGCAAATCTGCCGTTGTGTGTGTGTGGTTACAATGTGTCGAATTAGTTCTTTAAGAGGATTTCAATTAAGATTCCTTTCGCAACTTTTGCAAATAGATTACAAAAGTTAAAATTTGAACTCCGTGTATTATAGCTGAAATGCACCTGAATCCATATCACAGCTCACTATTGGCAAGTGCTTCAGGATGCGCAGGGATCTTTCACTCCGTTGCATTCATCATCTTTGTTTTGGGTCCCAAATGCCTCCAATTCCATATTGGTCATACATTCATACGACTCGTCCAATGACAATAAAGATGCTTTTGGTTTCCACATCGGTCTTATCTAAGTAACACCATGCAGCTTGCTCTTGGCTTTGCAATATGGAACTGCCAGTGCAAAACAATGAGCTCTAGATGTTGCTACACCTTTTATTTATAGTTGTTTGAGGCCATGAGCTCCTCTTAGCAATACTTTAAACCAGCTGCCCTTTGTACTCTACTTATCATGGCCCTAGAGGGGCATGGGCACATGCAATTTTGACTGAAGCGCAGTCTAATGAGCAGCCAGCAAAGGCTGCTGGCTAATATGAATAATCTCATGAATATGGCGGTCAAGTCTTGTCTGTCAGGCCTCAGTCACAAATTGCGTACCTCGTGTTTTTGTTAACAATACAGTTTGTAACATTTTGAATATTGTATCTGAAAATCAATATTTCAACATCACATATCCAAATATACCATATCTCCCCGAATAGAGTAAAAGAGAGAGTGCATTCTTCTGTAATGAAAAAAAAAACATAATTTTATACTCTAGTCTAATGATCCATGTGGCTAGTATGTACTTGTTGCATGTAAGCATGAGATTGCACATCAAGAACAATGTTCATTTACACTAGCACAATTATTGGGCCACGTCCTTTTTAGCTCACGAAGTACCTCAAAGTTTAATTTTGTTGGATCCTGAAACTTCTGCCCCTCAAATTAACAAAGTGTATTACGATTGGACCCTCACCCAATAGAATAAGCTTTCCGCTGATTAGCCTACATGTGGCAGTGGGACCGTCCATTGTACTTCAATGTTCTTATATAATGGCAGTGCATATATATGTTAAAGTTCAAACTCTAGTTCTTTTTTTAGATAAGGGAACAAAGTTATTTATTATATCTTTTATTTAGAATTTTATTTTAATTTTTATTAAAAATATTTTATCTCCTAGACTCTACTCTTAATCAGTTACTACACTCGCATAAACAGCCATTCCAGTCTACACCACGGCAGTCAAGTTGTATTACTGAGTCCTTCATGAACAATATGATCTTTGAGTAGATAAAAGAATGTGACAAGATATTTCAAGTGCTCAAGAAGAGGCTTACAACCAGTCTTATTCTTACATTACCAGTTATTTGGTGTTGGTGGTACAACAAAGCAAGGTTTAGGATGTGCTGTAACACATAACCACAGGGTATTGCAACATATGCTTTTTGAGTCTGCTAAGAAAACATGAACAGAACTAACCAACTATTGATCTTGAGCTATCAGTACATGTCTTCAGCTGAAACACCGTTGGATGGTGAATGCTGGCGGTGAGCACTGGATCGAGTACGATTACAAGAGTGGATTTTTGGTGCTGTGTAAGCGGCAGCTTTTGTGCTTAATTTGGGAAATATAGAGGACGGAAACATGGGCGCCGTGGTTCCTGCATCTGAATGACAATTTTGTTAGGAACAACCTGCAAGGACAATTGTTCTTGGAAATTAATGTTCATAGCGTATACCCCATCTATTCCAAAATATATGTCATTTTGGTTTTGTCCTAAGCGAAACATATTTCCTTTTGATAAAATTTGTCAGAAAATATGTTAACATCTAAAATACCAAATAAATTTACTATTAAGACATACTTTATGAAGGATTTAATGAACAATGTTGTAAATTTGGGTTCATCTTTCCTATAAACTTAGTGAGAGTTCATAGAGTTTGAGATTAACTTAGGACAAAAGTAAAACGACCTTAACTATCGAATGAAGGGAGTATATTTGTGTGCATGAGGATGGCAGGTTTCTAGGATACAAATGGGAGAGAAAGGAAACATATACATTGGAAATAATGGGAGAACACTGGACACTAGTTATGACATACATTGCGTACTGTTTGCAGTTAGCACTAGTTGTGCCTTTCATCTTCTAAGCATCCAGAAAACATTCCATTCTCTTTAGCAAAAGTTAATGTGTGCAATGAACTCAAAAGTGGCAAACAACAAGAAGAAGCGATCAAGATTAGTTCTGTTGAAGTTAGATCCATCCAACTTTAATTTGACAATAATAACAGAACATGAAGTGGGCTAGCTATATGTGTCGCTGCTTCCCACCTCTCCCTTTAATTTGACAATTAATGAATGATGATACACCAACAGCATGCTTAAGTGTCAGTGCACTAGTCCACCAACCTATGCTGTATGTTCTAGTAATTTAAGTGCAAGTTCGGTAGGGTTCTAGCTCATTCAGAAATGAATTTCTAGAAGTAGCTAGGTCAATTTGACGTTATTTGAAAATTTATCAATTTTTTTGTGCTGTGCACCTATTTTTGGAAGTGAAATTAGCGGCTGAAAATCAATTTCTATACGAGGTTGGTATTTCCTATGGTAGTGGATTTTGTTGGCCACCTCCAGAGATGCTTGGCTCCTAGCCCCTCCCTCTCATGGTAGGCTCACTATGCTGCTCCAGGGTGTGGGGCTCGTCTCACCCAGGCTGGTAATGCCACAAGAATCGCCACCATCACCCTCCGATGACCGGATTTACACCGCCATGTTCTGATGACTTGCCTTGAAGGACGAGACACACAGCCATCGGTCTAGTGTTGGTTAGCCTTAGAGACATGGGAGGGAATGCGAAAGAGACCTAACATGAATGAAGGAGGCTGAGCGGTTCGGCATCAATCAGCTTTGTATGGTCAGCATTTTTCTCCCTTGGGCATTTTCGTCCTCTTTTTATTATTCTTGCTCATAGCAAGCACCAACGGAAGTGAACGGAGTGTCAAATTGAGCACCAAAAATAAACCCAGCGTCATACAGGGAAAGGCTATATTTTTCAGTCATATAAGGAACCAAGACAAGACTTGTGTCAAATAATGAATTTTCTCTATTTTTACAGGTGGTATGGGCACAATAGCTGCCTCAGCCTTGGCCCTTGTTTGCAACTAAATGGTGCCGCTATAAGATTGAAATTTTCCTGTCAGTTCTATCTATGGCGCGAGACAACGTAGAGAAACAGCGAGTCAACTTCATGAGCTGTTACTTGCTAACAGAAATAGGGAGCAATGCGGACATTGTGTTAAGGTGGATCTACCGTGCACCCTCACTATAGAATTGGATATCACTGCCGGCCTTATCACTGCTGAATTTTGAGAAACCGACAGTGATAGCCCATCACTATCGGTTTTTGGCTAAAACTGACAGTGATAGGACACTGATAGCCCAACCGACACTAATATTCGGATCTTCACTGTCGGTTTATATCACTGTCGGTTTTAGCCAAGAACCGGCAGTGATATTAGGTCATCACTGCCGGTGTTAGCCAAAAACCGACACTGATACTATCACTGTCGCTTCGTGGCTTGAACCGACAGTGATATGCTGCAAGAAAATTTTATAAGTTTCTCATATGATGTCCGATGAAGACGAACTTTATATCAATGTTGTAGTACTTGACGAGATCTACAACTTTATAGTTAAAACTTTTTTAATTTGAGATCGTTTGGATGTCCAAATATTTTCATTTAAAATCATTTATCTAACGAAAATTACGTTTGATTTCTAAAATTTAAAATTTAAATTTTTCAAACCACCTTGGATGGAGAAACGCCCAAAACAAAAATTGTAGATCTTGAAAAGTTATGCAACTTTATAGTTGATAACTTTTTCATTTGAAATCATTTACTACTTTAAAATGCTAATTGAAATTAAATTTTGAAATTATTGAAGAACTCTGATTTCTCTTTTTAATTTCTGGCTAAAACTTGTAACTAGTCTTTCTCCCTCATACTAACTTCAAATTTGATGATTTTTTTCTAAAAATTTCTAAAATCATGCTCTATCAATTTATTGTTTTGTTATAGCTATTATTTTATCCATCTTTTCATGTGACTGTGTTTTATATATTTGAATTTTGAATTTTAAAAAATGGTAACTTCAAACGTTATTTTAGAACACTAAATGATTTCAACTGTAAAAGTCATGAACATAGAAGTTGTAGAACTTATCAAGATCTATAATTTTATTTTGGTCATTTTTCATCCGATAAAGTGGTAGTAACATTATTAACAAAATTTACATATGACTCTTATAGTTACTTTCATAAACTATAAGAGGGATATGTAATATTTGTGAACAATATTATTACCACTATGTCGGATGAGTAAATGACCAAATGACCAAAATAGAAGTCGTAGATCTCGAAAAGTTATGAAACTTTGTAGTTGACAACTTTTTGATTTTAAATCATCTGTTAAGGAAAACTACTTTTGAATTTCTAAAATTTAAAATTCAAATTTTGTAAATGATCTCGAATGGAGAAACTATCAAAATAAAAGTTGTAGATCCCAAAAAAGTTATGAAACATTGTAGTTGATAACTTTTTGATTTGAAATCATATCAAGAAAAATTATGTTTGAATTTCTAAAAAAATTAAATTTAAATTTTTTAAACGACCTCGGATGGACAAACAGCAAAAACAAAAGTTGTGATCCCGAAAAATTATGAAACTTTATAGTTGATAACTTTTTCATTTGAAATTATCTTGTCATGGAAACCTACGTTTGAATTTCTGAAATTTAAAATTCAAATTTTGTAAACGTCCTCGGATGTTAAAACTACCAAAATGAAAATTGTAGATTTCGAAAAGTTATAAAATTTTATAGTTGACAACTTTTTCATTTGAATTCGTTTAGGATCCCAAATACTTATTTCAAAATCAGATGAACACAAATAGCTTGCAAGTGGAGTGGTTAGGGGCCGAAGATGTGACTTGTGACTTGTGACTTCTCCCGGTATTAAAAATCGTGCGAACCGACCGTGTAGCTGTCCGGTGGGACCTCTCCCGGTATTAAAAACTTTTTTCCTATTTTTTCATTGCATTTTTTGGTTTTCCTCATCATTGCCGGTTTCACATCTGTGTCGGTTTATAAGAACCGGCGGTGATGTAAACCCCCATTCCTGCTGGTATGCCACTGTTGGTTCAAAATCCGGTAGTGAAGGGGAGTTTTGAACCGACGGTGATGTCAAGATCTGGGGTAGTGCCTCCTGGTGTTTTCTTCTTTCTTCACATCTTGTTCCTGGTGTCTCGTATTCCAAATAGATCATCATACTGCTTTTCCATTTACCTAAAACTGCTGGTGTGCATATAAACCTATTGTCATCATTCTTATCCCTCTCTCAGCAAACAAATTGTACTGGTTTATATGGGTCTAAGCATGAGCCATGTATATATAAGAGAGCGAAGAAGCTAAGTGGGCTATATGTGTCGCTGCTTTATTTCTACCTCTCCATTTAATTAATTAGACAATCAATGAATGGTGATGCACCAACAGCATGCTCAAGACACAATACACTAGTCCACCAACCTACACTGTATGGGCAAGTAATTTAAGGGCAAGGTTGGTAGAGTTGTCGTATTTCATCCAGAAATTACATTTTGGCTCTAGCATGTTTCAAGGAGACGAACCAATTTGGAAAAAATATGGTAAAAGAATTTCTCTTATTATCCTAGGATTGGACGATGGACGATGTCAAATGTTTGCAGTCCCCCTGCATATTTAACGTGGTAATAATACACACAAGAAGTTAAAGATCAACAATATTTAGTTATCAAATGCAGGGCTAGGAGTGGGCTGCAAGCTTCTATCATTTCTAGGGGTTGAGGAAACCCTTTAGTCGATCTCATGAAATATCTAAACAATTGTGGGATTTTGCAGGGACGTATATGCCCATGTGGCCGTGTGTCGTTCTCCATTACTAGCGTCTTACCCATTGACAAAAAAAACTGCTTTCTCTGGTCGATCAAGCACACTTTTGTAGTGGTACTTCATCATGCATATATGTGCTTTTAGTCTTGAACTTTTTTGTTCGACTTTCATTTTTTATATAAAAAGAATGTCCCTGCTTTCTTTGTTTATATTTCTTATCATCAGATGGCATGCATCTAGCCATTTCCCCATTAATCCGATAATCCGCATGTTTGTCATCGCACCTGCAGCGAATCACTCCCACTTGGGTTGCTGACTATGAAAGGTCGGGTCGAGCTATTTCATCTGGCAACCCTGGCCTATGTAGCACATCGCCAAGTCATCCCGAATATGCTCACTATGGATCTGAGCGGCCATACGTAGCACATCGCCACGATTTGGAAGTGAAATGAACCTAGGACTATAAGCTGTAATACTACCGTTCAAAATTCTGGCGAAATTTTGCAAATTTCGGTAGTGTGGCCGAAATAAAAATCCTAAATTTTGTAATACCAAAATTTAAAACCCTGCTACCAACCCACAATGTGCTAGCATGTAATAGGATATAACAGGCATGTCCTTCCTCAAACTTGACCATGAGCATAATGATTCCACTCTTATGGCCGAATAATTTTATTTTTTATTGGAACTTTTATGATTTATCTTTATTTCTATCTATTGTGTCTGGTGATGTTTAACACATGGGGACCACCAGACCTCAAATTAATAAAAGTAAGATAGGATATATCTTCAAATAAAAATAAAAGATAGATAGAAACAAAGAAAGAGACAGGATAAAAAAATTATATACTACGATCCAAGAAAGAGAAAAGTCATTTTATTATTCATTTGATTTGACTGTGAAAATGTACTACTGTAGTGAATATCGACCTGGAATCTGGATGGTAAAATTAATATTCCCTAGTAATCATGTACTTGATTTTACTTGTCATTTCTGTTGTCATTGATGTAATACCTACCCATGGCGCATTAGCATTGAACCAGAGATGTTATATACATAAGAACGCCAATCGAATGACCCAAGCTAAGCGCTCATGGTGAAATAGAAATAACCAGAACAGTGAGTGGAGCTTAGGGTAGCCACGCACGACAACGTCGACTAACACGGCAACAGGTGGCCAGGCAGTGGTCAGCATGCGGTGTGATACAGCGATTGGTGCTCTTGTCTATTGACTCTTCACACACCAAGGGCTAGTATGTCGAGAAGGCCCGAGGATGGCTACAACGGCTCTAGGATCTATTCATGACGATGCCGGGAAAACCAGCTTAACTGGGAGGTGCACCTAGCCGGGAAAAACAGCTCTAGGATCTATTCAGGTAGATCTACCATGAAAAATCTAGAAACGCCTACCCGGAAAAAGCTTACCTAGGAGGTGCATGCACCTAGGATTGTTCTAGGATCAACAAGGCCATCTAAAACACGGACAAACACCATAGACATGCTTTTGGAACAGAAGATATGGTGTTGGAAAAGATTAGGGCAAAAAGAGTAAAAGAGAAAGGCAAAACGACAATAGATTATTTTTATCGTCTAGATGACCTCAACCGGCCGTCGCGCGTGCTCTTTATAATTATATATGGTGAGTTCAACTCATCCTGCCAACATACAACTCAAACTCGATCTAAGCTACCATGCAATCTTCCCAGAAGGATAATTTCCTCATCCAGACTCCAAACTTAGCTTTCTATATATGTATTTAGATCATCTCGACAAGACAGATGCTATGGTTGAGTCCCATTTGCAATTTGGGAAAGTTCCGATAGCAGCTTAGCCGGTTTAGGAGCTGGCTAAGTTAATTTCAAGTAATCAGCCTAGGATTTTCTCTTTTGTCCAATTTTAATTGTCAACATATGCACCCCCACTTTTTTAGTGAATTTTCACACTAAAAGAAATTGTTAGAGATGAGAACAATCTAAGGACGATGATTAACAAACATTAATCGGTCATATTTTGTTCTAACAATGATAATCATGTTATTGGCTGTAACACTTGATCAAACTCAAGTGGATGTAGAAGCAACCAATATATTTTGGCTTCCGTACCTTATTCGTGCTGCTAGTTCCTGCTTAGGATTAGCTTGAATAACCTCTACTTGTTCCATTGGCGTTATCCTATTTTGCAAGTGAGATAAGCCTGCTGAGTCACACCACCTCAGCTGTAGGGATTTAACTACTCCATCACTGATCTTCTCAATATCTTTATCATCATAAGATGTGGTTTTCACTAGATTATTGCTAACAACAATCAGTTATGGCGATAAATTGTTGTTTGAGTATGCAATTGGATATTGAATTATATATGTCTGCAAATGCCAAAGAACTGCTTATGGCAAATTGGCAAAAGTCAAGAATGAAACTCATTTAAATCTACGAGAAACAGCACATATTCCTATATTTTTCACTTTGTTCACTGTGCGCTGTCCATGCACTCCGTGTGCCATCCACATATTAAGCCTTTCTCCATCATGCATTAGCATAGCAGAACACACCTTGATCAGCTACAAACGTGCACAACCCAAAGATGTGGTGATGCTCAAGAACTTTTCTGATGTGCCAGAAAGACGCTAAGCTCTCTGACTCAAGATAGAAGGATGTGATTTTCTTCACTATATGATCGAGGCAGACTCGGTGGATCTACGATGCACTCTCTGTCTGAAGCCACTGTCGTTTATTTTGTGCTCCCGGTGTCTCCTATTCTGAGTAGATGTTGCTGTAAGTAGCTAATTTCATCTATACGTACTGCTACCCTCTTTCCTACACTTTAATACAACAACAACAACAAAGTCTTTAAGTCCCAAACAAGTTAGGGTAGGCTAGAGTTAAAACCCAGCAGAAGCAATAAGGTTCAGGCACGTGAATAACTTTTTTCCAAGCACTCATATCTAAGGCTAAGTCTTTGGGTATATTCCATACTTTCAAATCTCCTTTTATTGTCTCTACCCAAGTCAACTTCGATCTTCCTCTGCCTCTCTTCACGTTACTATCCTGGCTTAGGATTCCACTACGCACCGGTGCCTCTGGATGTCTCCGTTGGACATGTCCAAACCATCTCAACCGGTGTTGGACAAGTTTTTCTTCAATTGGTGCTACCCCTAATCTATCACGTATATCATCGTTCCGAACTCGATCCCTTCTTGTATGACCGCAAATCCAACGCAACATACGCATTTCCGCGATACTTATCTGTTGAACATGTCGTCTTTTCATATGCCAACATTCTGCACCATACAACATAGCAGGTCTAATCGCCGTCCTATAAAACTTACCTTTTAGCTTATGTGGTACCCTTTTAGTCACATAGGACATCAGATGCTTGGCGCCACTTCATCCACCCTACTTTGATTCTATGGCTAACATCTTCATCAATATCCCGTCTCTCTGTAGCATTGATCCTAAATATCGAAAGGTATCCTTCCTAGGCACTACTTGACCTTCCAAACTAATATCTTCCTCCTCCCGAGTAGTAGTGCCGAAGTCACATCTCATATACTCAATTTTAGTTCTACTGAGTCTAAAACCTTTGGACTCCAAAGTCTCCCGCCATAACTCCAGTTTCTGATTCACTCCTGTCCGACTTTCATCAACTAGCACTACATCATCCGCGAAAAGCATACACCAAGGGATGTCCCCTTGTATGTCCCTTATGACCTCATCCATCACTAAGGCAAATAGATAATGGCTCAAAGCTGACCCTTGATGTAGTCCTATCCTAATCGGAAAGTCATCCGTGTCTGCATCACTTGTTCGAACACTAGTCACAACATTGTTGTATATGTTCTTATTGAGCCCAACGTACTTCGTTGGGACTTTATGTTTGTCCAAAGCCCACCACATAATATTCCTTTGTATTTTGTCATAAGCCTTCTCTAAGTCAATAAAAACCATGTGTAGGTCCTTCTTCTTCTCCCAATACCGCTCCATAACTTGTCTTATTAAGAAAATTGCTTCCATGGTTGACCTACCGGGCATGAAACCAAATTGATTCATAGAGACCCGCGTTATTGCTCTCAAGCGATGCTCGATAACTCTCTCCCATAGCTTCATAGTATGGCTCATCAACTTAATTCTCCGGTAATTAGTACAACTTTGAATATCCCCTTTATTCTTATAGATCGGTACCAATATACTTCTCCTCCACTCATCAGGCATCTTGTTTGATCGAAAAATATGGTTGAATAGCTTGGTTAGTCATACTATAGCTATGTCCCAAAGGCATCTCCACACCTCGATTGGGATACCATCCGGTTCATTCGCCTTACCTCCTTTCATCCTTTTCAACGTCTCTCTGACCTAGATTCTTGGATTCTCTGCACAAAGCGTCTATTGGTGTCATCAAAAGAGTCATCCAACTAAAAGGTTATGCCCGTATTCTCACCATTGAACAATTTGTCAAAATACTCTTGCCATCGATGTCGGATCTCATCCTCCTTCACCAAGAGATGCTCCCTTTCATCCTTAATGCACTTAACTTGGTTGAAGTCCCTTGTCTTTCTCTCACGAACCCTAGCCATCCTATAAATGTCCTTCTCTCCTTCTTTCGTACCGAAATGTTGGTAAAGATCCTCGTACGCTCTACCCTTTGCCACACAACTCGCTTTGCAGTCTTCTTTGCCACCTTGTACTTCTCTATGTTGTCCACACTCGTGTCATGGTACAAGCGTCTATAGCATTCTTTTTTCTCCTTAATTGCCACACTTACAGTTCGCTTTGTAGTCTTCTTTCCTACACTTTAATCAGCAAAATAAATATTTCCTGGCTACAAGAAAATGGAGTAATGAGCTAGGAAGCAAGCAAACATGCGTCTATACATCAGAGTGAGGAGTGGGCTGTATGTACACTGCTCCCTACTACCCTATACTTATGAATGTCTGCATGTGTGGGCCCAAACCAATTCACTGTATATCCATCATTTTTTGCTAAAATATTTTGTATATATATAGAGTATGCTTACATGTATAAACAAACGAAAATGACAGAAGGCTCAGCATAAATGATAAGATGGCAATGGAGGGAGGTTACCCTTTTGTCTTTACTTTTCACATAAAGTGATAAGATTCGGAAAGGACTGTACACATGTTGAGCTACTGGCTGCTTTTGTATCTGCATGGTTGTGTGTAGAGAGTGTTCCAGTGGGACGAGGGGCATTCATGTGGCCCTAAGTTTTTATGACCGCAGCTTTAATTTAATCGACCAAGGGATTCTGGTTAGCATTGGGCTTGGTAGTGCAGTCCATTTATACAGCAGCAGCGTTGAAGATATTCTTGATTCCATCGTTTGAGGATGACAGCTCAGCTAGTGAAAAATGTGAATTACCCCTACTGGCACATTTTATTATTTGGTGGGTATGCATGTTATTGGAAGGCTTTACTCCGCAGCAGGCCATTTTCTTTAATTTACCACCATTCGTCATTGATGTCTCAGATGATCTCCAACAATGCTACTAATATATAGAGATGCCTGAAGTGAAGGGCAATGGCATTGTGCCGTGGTGAAAGCCTTGGATGACCAGCGCATCATGAGGAAAGGTTCGGATGGCCAGGGTGCCGTGAGTGATTGGCCCGTTCCTAGGGTGAAAACGGTATGGATATTTTTTTTTACGTATTCGAGACCGAATCCATTTATAGGGGTTTAGATGTGTTCGTATCCGATTCTGAATATTCAACATCCGATACGTATCTACATCCGAATACTCAAATCACATATTTATGATGTCGATATCCAATCATATCTTATCCGGCATGGCTAACATTATCCGTATTCGAATCCAAATCCGAGCAAAAATATGAAAACAAATATAATATTAGTGATATCCATCCGTGTGCGATCCGTTTTCATCCCTACCCGTGACCAACAAAGCGATGGGCAGTGCCAGTGCCACGAGGACGTACTGGCATGCTCCGAAGGTTACCACAAGACGCCTTAAACTAAAATGCCCAGTCTCTTGGGTCCAGGAAGAGGACGATGCCCAGTTTCAACCAAAAAGAGAACGTGCTGTCTCCAAAGACCCGCGTAAGTGACATACATTTGATCAACCTATACAGTGGTAGCACTACTAGAGAACAGACTTTAGAACGATGTCCCAATTTAGCATTAGCCTCGGCATTTTTTTTGTCCCCGGGACTAAAAGGCCTTTAGTCCCGGTTGATGTCTCCAACCGAGACTAAAGGTCCCTATCCAACGGCTAAACCGGGACTAAAAGTCCTCCAACCTTTAGTCCCGGTTAGTAATACCAACCCAGACTAAAGGTAGACCCTTTAGTCTCGATTTGTAACACCAACCCGGACTAAAGGACCCTTTAGTCCCGGTTGGTAACACCAACCAGGACTAAAGGTCCCCGGATGGGTTAGTTCAAAAGGAAAGCATCACATCCATTGTTAGATGTGTTGTGTAGGTGGGGCGGTAAGCTACGCGTGAGGCAGTGCATGAGGTCTTGGGTTTGAATCTCACAGGGCGCAGCGGTGGGAGGCATTATTTTTTTTAAGCTGGGAGGATCTTTAGTCCCGGTTGTGGTAAACCGGGACTAAAGAACAACACCTTTAGCCCCGGATTGCTAGTCCCGGTTGGGAAACCGGGAGTAAAGCTGGTTCCCAACCGGGACTAAATCTCATATATGTAGTAGTGTAGGCTAGTGGATTCACGCAACAACATAAAAAGTATCAATATTACTCACATTTTGTTGATGTCATACCTCGGGTATCCTGACTACTGGATTTGCTCGGCACTGACTATGGATCAGAAGAGACCTGAAGGCCTACAACTACTCTATTCAAGGAAGGATATCTCTAAATTACGCGAAGACTCCGACTAGGGCACGACTCCTTAGCTTGTAGGGCAAGTTGATCCCGGATATAAATAGCTAACAATACCCATGTTGTAATCATCCAATCTTTCATAGGCATAGCCGCATTGTACTTGTGATCTCGCTGAAATACAAGAATATAAGAGTAGCCACTGGATGTATGGTTTTTACTCGCTTCCTGAGGGCCCAAACCAGTATAAATCTCGTGTCTCCTGTATGATTGTTCTTCGCACCGAGCAGAGTTCCCAAGAGCCAAATATCTGCCAGTAAAAAACACCGACACATTTATTTTCATATTTTTGTTTTTTAGTTTTTTTCCTTCCCTGTTGTACTTGTTCTTCTTATGATCTGGCATCTAGAGTGTCTTGAGCTTGGCCTAATAAATTGACAACAGGCTCTGGAATCGAACTAACTTTTTTAATCACTTACTCATTGCTACTTGGTTCTCATATGATGACCACGATGTGATTGCCTAACAGCCTTGACAACACTGAGGTGCGATGACTGTGTTGTTTATGAATAGGAAGGTCCACGTGTATATATTTCTTTGTAACACTTGCACTGTAACATTATTTTGTGTTACTATAGGGCATATATTTGTAACACATTTTATATGTTCCATTTATGTGTTACAACATAGTACACTTTTGTAACATTTTGCTTGTAACATTAATTTTGTGTTACTATAATTATTGTCAGTAACACATTTTTATTAAAAAAGTATTTTGTGTTACAACCGAAGTCTATAACACACTATTTTGTGTTACTATAAAATTTCACTGGAACACATCGATGAATATGTTACAAGAAAGTGCTACAATATCCTTGCTTTGTAGTAGTGATGGGGGCGAACCTCGGTAGATTAGTCTCGGTGATGTTGTCCACCTCCTCCGCCGGCGCCTCCTCCTCCTCCTCCTCCTCCTCCTCCTCCTCCTCCTCCTCCTCCTCCTCCTCGTCGTTGGCGGCGGGCTCCCCGTCGTCTTCAGCGGGCTCCTCTGCCGACAAGGGATACTCCTCGCGCTCGGGGCTCGGCGTCAATCGATTCACCTCCTCGCTGTCATCGTCTTCATAGTTGGTGGAATACTTGATGGATGACCAGTGCCCCATTGCTCGCTCTACACTGTAGTCGCCACCGGTGAGTAGGGACCGGAGGAGGTGATGTGATGGATTGGTAAGCAGAGTACGTATGAGAGAATACCCTAGACGGTGGTCCTCTCTATAGCCTACTGGTCATTTTAAAGAGGAGAGACGAGCGGTTTCTCTCCCACAGGACGCGATGCTCAAGCTTCGTGGTTCGTTGGCATCCCCCGTTTCTCGTTTTGACTTCTGGGTTTAGAAATAGTGTACATTAATTCAATCCACCCGGTCACCTGCCAACTCGGTAATATGAATTGTGTCATCATTGTGAGTTCCCACGCCAGTTCGTAAAGGGTATTTAGGAACTACTACTATAACCCCCGCTCGGCCGCCTCCCCCGCCTCCTCCTCAATCAACGTAAGTCGATCGCACCGCACCATCTCTCTAGCCCTCCATATCACCACCGTCCACACACCATAGCTCCGTCCACACACCGTGTGAGCCCTCGGTTGGCCTCCTCAGGCTCTGCATTGCGCGACGTCGACACTGGCAATCATGGCGGTGAGGCGGCACACCATGTCACTGTTGCTGGCGCTCCCTAACGAGCTAGCCATTGAGATCACCGGCCACCTCGCTACGACCTTGGAGCGGCCCATGGACAACCTACACAGCCTATGGGCGATCTGCTCATCCATGTGCTACATATGCGGCAACCCCGCCTTCGGTCGGCGTTTATCACTAATTCGGTTTAGACGTGGGATGATGTGGGATGACCCTATCGACTACTACGCTCTCCTTGCTAGCCTCACCCAACTCGGCAACCCAGAGGCTTGCTTCTTCACTGGGATACGAACCTTATTCATGGAAAACCCTAGCCCCTGGCCATGCCTCGACGATCTCGTTCGCGCCGCCGATGGCGAGCACAATCTGGCGACCTATCTGGTCGCCCTATTGCTCTATAGACACAATGGCGCTGTAGGTGACAACGACAATGCGAGGTGGTACATGAGATGGGTCGAGGGCGAGGAAGGATCACGAGCGGCGGCGGTAGACCAACGAGTTGGTGGCTAAGCAACAACAGGTGTGTGTTGTGCCGTCGTGCGGCCATCAAGCTGATCTACCAATCGACGTGGGGCCTATTATCGTTGCCGCCGCCATCATAGGTGCGCGGCGATCTTCCATGCGCAGACAGCGTCTACGGCAATATATATTGTAGACAAATGGGAACTTAGGGTTCTGTATTGCAGCGAGGACTGTAGGCTTTGCTAAGAAATCTATTTTTTCAACTCGAAATTCATAATAAGAGACTAGTAATTCACTCTTTGTTTACACCAAAAATCAGGAGAGAAAAGCGCGGGAACTCGAAGCTCCTAAGATTGTATCATCAAGGAATCGATCAAATGTGAATTGATATCAGCTGGTTTTGATGCAGTGCCGGAATCGGCTATTTTATGGATGACGTCAGCAGACAACATCGACGGACTACGTACGGATGGTGTCGAGAAAAATGTCGGACTCTACAAAAGGGAAAAGAATTGGATTCCAAGTTATCTCAAATTAGGAATGTTTTCTTTTATTTCAAAGATTATAATAAGTCGTGTTTGAGTAGGATTCATGTTTAAGTCCCGGGTATAAATATTAGACCCCGGCTATTGTAAAAAGGATCCCCAATCAATCAATACCAATTACTTTTTTCGACTTCACGCCAACCCATAGGAGTAGGAGTACTGTAGATCTTAGTGAGTTCTTCAACAATCAGGGTTGCATCGATCCGATCGACCTCTGGCTTGTCTGTAAGTACCGTCATGGCTTATACTTCTGCTTGTAAGGTTGTATCGGTCCGGCCGACCTCTTACGAGCTCTAGTATAAGTTAGTTATCGATCCTTATCTAGTTCAAGTATGGCTGCATCGGTTGAGTCCGACCTCCACTGCTCGAATTAGATTAAGGTCAAGTTATCGGCTCTACCTAAGGGTGGCATCATTTGGGTAGATTCATTAAGTTACCGATCTTGCTGATGTTCTTGTTGTCATTGGTTTTCAGCAATATCAACCTGCCCGATTGAGAATAGATCTATTTATTTTAAAGGTTTGATTTGTTGTTTTATCATGGCTGCCATCGATCTGGTCAAACCCCACCATTATGGATAACAGGTTAGATCTGATGAGTTTATAGATCTATCCATATTAAATAGTCGATTGTTCACATGTTGTAATCATTTTTCTGGTTCTAGACTATCACCATCATCGTAGCTGCATCGATCCGGTCGAACCTCACTATTGGTGGTAATAGATTAGATCTAGAAGGTTCGTAGATCTATCTATATTAAACAGTCGATTGTTTACGTGGCATATCCCTTTTCACCGGATTCATTGGCTCTACACCATGTATTGATCAAATCTAATTTAGCCAGTGATGTATCTTTGACGCATACATGTTAATAGCTCAAGGGAAAGGATCATTAAAACTGGGTGCATTATATTCGTTACTATAAAATCAATCATGTCCCGCGAGCTTTACAGCCCTTAACAGTTGATTTCTTCTCATATTGGTTATTTTAGTCGATTTTTCCGTCTGGCTGCTCCCAAACCGGCACACTTGGAACTGTCTGGGCAAAACTGGCATGTTTCACCCTAAATTACTGATAAACTTTCTCTCCTTGTCAATTATAGGTTAAATTGATTGGCACGCCCTTGGGACTTCGCAGGATCGACTGCTCCTGCTTTGAAGCCAGGCAGATCTCCAGATCGTTCTGGCTTGCTGCGTGTCCACCCGGCATGGCTACCACATTTTCATGCTGACACACGTTCTGGCACTCCTGGTGGGACCCCACAATCGTCATGGCAACTCACAACAATAGGCGGATCTCTAGATCCATCGAGCAGACCCTTCTGGCTTGCTCGTGTGCCCAGCACGAGATGAATTTTCATGCTGACACATGTTCTGGCACGCTCGATGGGACCCCACAATCGTCATGGCGGCTTACAACAACAACGACATCATTATGGTACCTTATGAAGACCTACCTAACGAGGATAAAGATGTCATCAGTAAAACTATAGAAGAATTTTAGAACAAGTGTTTTTTGTCCTACACCAAGACACGTGACAATAAAGTTGTTCAGAAATATCCACTACCAAGAGTTTTCATGCATGGACAGTCAGATACAGACGAAGTTGATGATAGGCATTTCTTCATAGATGCTATAAATAATTCTGTTCATGATGCCATGTTGAACCATAATACAGCTTTCTTGAACACGTTCCACAATACCATGAAAGAAGTGTTTCATGGATGTCCAATTGATCAGGTTGGACCGGCTTATTACAACATTCCACATCCGTCGACTCAGGGGACTAATCAAGCCGGTGCTAGCCATCAAGAAGCTGCACTAACTGGTAATAATGATGTCCAGGCAGTTCAGAGCTCATCTGAGCAAGTTCAAGGTACCACTACTAATCAAATACAAAATAATCCTAGATCATCAGTGCAGTACGTGCAACAGCCGATGGGGCAAGTTCAGAGTCAAACGGTTAATTTTGGCACATCAAGCCAAATATCGCCGTCAGCTCAAAAAATAGAGCCATTAGTTCAAAGGATTCGTAGAGATACAGATCCCTACATCTACAACCAAAGACTTTAAGCAGCAAATCAACAAAGGACCCATCAGATAGAGATTCCACAAGGATATTATTATGGAACAGATTACAATACCCTTCATATGATTCCAAATCTGGGGTATCAAGGTACCCAAAATTTTAATCCGCAGATGGGTCAACTATTACAGAAAAATCCAGATTCAAACACTGATGAGTTGTTGCTCAGAGTGACTGAGATGATGAAGAATCAGTTCGGTTTGAAGCCAAAAGGGCAGACCTTTTCGTACAAACGTCCATATCTAGAGTGGTATGATTTGGTCGCTCTTTCTGCAAATTACAGGCTCCCAGAATTTGGTAAGTTCACTGGTCAAGATAGCACAAGTACAATAGAACATGTCAGTCGGTATCTTACAGAGTTGGGCGAAGCATCCATCAAAGAGGCTCATCGAGTTTGTTTCTTCTCCTTGTCCCTGTCAGGACCAGCCTTCACTTGGTTCTCATCGTTGCTAGTTAATTCCATTGCCAATTGGGTTGATCTAGAGAAGAAGTTTCATACATATTTCTACACTGGGATAGGAGAAAAGAAAATCACAGATTTGACGACCATAAGGCAGAGAACTAATGAATCGGGTGCTGAGTTTCTTCGAAGGTTCCGAGAGACCAGAAATTTGTGCTTCTCATTGAATCTGGCTGATGACCAGCTAGCTGCTTTAGCCATTCAAGGAATGTTGCCAACATGGAGGGAGAAGTTGCTTGGGCAAGACTTTGATAATTTAGGTCAGTTGGCTCAACGAGTGGCAGCACTCAATAGCCAGTTCCAGAATATGTGCAGAGACACCCGATTCCATAAGAGTGCCGCAATTGCTGAAACCTATAATCCATATTCAGTTGATGACGGCGATGAGGACAATGAAGAAGAAGAGGTTGCTGCGGTTGAATGGAACTGGGGTAAGAAGACAGTAATGGTGACAAATCCTTGGGGAAAAGAAGTTGAAGAGAGCTATGATTTCAACGTCACAAAATCGGACAAGCTCTTCGATTTCTTGCTTGAGAGAGAACAGATCAAGTTGCCTGCCAATCATGTTATGTTACCTCCTGATCAGTTGAAGAATAAGTTCTACCAATTTCATAACACTACTTCTCATTCTACTAACAAGTACAGAATTTTCTGGCAACATATATAGAGGGCTATTCAGCAGGGGAGACTTAAATTTAATATGTCTAGGAAGATGAAAGTTGATGATAATCCTTTCCCAATAGATTAGAATATGGTCGATGTTCAGTTGCTCAAGGGGAAGACTAAAGTCCTAACATCAACTAGGGCCAAAAAAACTAGAACAGTCGATCCAGAGATGCAAATATCGGCTGATGAATATAGAGAAATTAAGAGGCGTCATGACCGACAGAAGAGCCGATATGAGCAGGGAGAGACATCAAGGAACGAGGCGATAAGGCCACGTGTCACATCTTGAATTTTGTTGAATCAATGGCAACGACAGAAGGAAAAGGATTATCAGTGTTGGTTAGAAGAGAAAGAATACCAACGTTAATAAGAAGAAGAGAGGTATTTAAGAAAGCAAGCTGAATCACATTGGAATTATCCTTTCTTCAGACATTGTTGGAATGAATGTTTGAAATTGCCTACTAAAAATAATTGCCCGGAGTGCAGTGAGCAATATTGGAGTTTAGGCAATCTCAAGCCAACCGCCAGTCTATCCATGCTCGAGATGAGTATCATCATAATAATATGGATCGGCGCTTAAAAAATAGAAGTGTTCATGATCAGCTTAGGAAACGAGTTGTTGATCAAAACTTGGCTGATTATGAAGAAGATAATGAGGAAGAGTATGTTTGGCAGGAAGGCCAATGGTGTCCAGGAGGATTGATAATAAGCCAGAAAAGAAGGGTACAACGCCTAAGGAATAGAGAGCTAGAACAGGCTTAGGCATCTAGTAGACCTCAAGTGTGGCGTGCTAAACAAACAGTCGATAGGGGTCAACCATCAGCTAATATTCAAATAGCTTTTCTGTTGCCATCAGAGTTCAGAGCTCCAGTAGATCAAGAAGTTTACTTAGATTTTGATGAATTGGAGTATGAGGAGATAGTTGCCAAGTTTACAGTGGTACAACAGGCAATATTTGATAAGCCAGTCAAGCATCGACACTTAAATGCTTTATATGTAAAAGGTTTTGTTGATGGGAAGCCGATGAACAGGATGTTGGTGGATGGAGGTGCTTCTGTCAATCTTATGCCTTACACCACTTTTCATAAACTTGGCAAGGGACCAGGAGATCTGATTAAGACTGACATGATGCTTATGGACTTTGGGGGTAATGCGTCTAAGACCTAGGGGGCAATGAACGTCGAACTGACAATCGGGAGTAAGACTCTGCTCACCACGTTCTTTGTCATCGATGGAAAAGGGTGATACAGTTTACTCCTTGGTCATGACTAGATTCATGCAAATTGTTGTGTGCCATCGACCATGCATCAGTGTTCGATTCAATGGCATGGAGATGATGTCAAGTTGGTTTGCGCTGATGAGTCCGTGAGTATCACAACAGTCGATCCAGTATATTGGGAACTAGAAGACTTCGAGTGTTTTTCTGGCAAACTGTGGGAAGGAGGCTTCAATAAGATCAGAAATGAAGGCCAATAGCTGATCCAAGCAATCGGCTCTGAGAGTTTGTTTTAATGAATAATCATGGCTTCACGTCGGCCGTTGGATTATGGGAAGTAAGCATTGGTCCTGGAGATAGACTTAGGCCGACGTATGTGAGCGCTAAGTCAAATCATAAGTGCAATTTAGAGTTGACAGATCTATTAAAGGAAGTTTTGTTTCGCTTAATAAGATGCTTGGCCTAGATCGATCGATTGTTTAACCTTTGGTCTAAAAAGTTCTGGTGCAACCTATCAATAGCGATCGATGAAAAATATTTGAAGCGATGTTATCCTAGCGTTCGATCAACACCTGATAGCCAATTCGTTTAGTCATCGGCTCTAATAGCCAATACCAGAAAGGTATCGCTTCTAGTTCAAAAAATAAGCCCGAAGATGTGAAAGTCGATACGATATGTATCGCCTATAGAGCAAAAACAAAAACAAAGACAGTCATGACATATACAAGGGCATCGCACTGAGATGCATTCATGAAAGAATAGAAGATTTCATTCATTAGTTTGCCCTAGATACAAACTAATCGAAGACCTTGTTCACCACATCTTGAGCAGATGTGATGTCCACAATGGCCTCCGCCGCGACGACAAACTATTCAAGTAGATCATCATGCTCCTTGGGGCCGTCGCCCATCGAGAAGCCAGTCTCCATGGCGTGGAGCTCGTACCTGGTCTGGACTTGTGCTGCGGTCAGCGCCACCGACGCGCTATGACGAACGCCATGGAGGGCGATCTCCTAAACGCGAGCTAGAATGTCGTGGAGACGAGCATTGATGAGGGGACCCCGAGCATTGATGGCGTCCGCGGCCGCGTTTGCCGCCTGTTGGAGGGACTCCAACTGCACCATCAGGGCTGGCGATCACAGAAAACAAAAGAACTATCAAGATAAAGACAGTGGAAATCAGAATAGAGGTGTTCCTGAAGTTCATCTTACCTGCCACTGCGGTGTCAGACTCAGCAAACCACGCTCGAACGGCATTGGCCTCCTCCTCGGCCGCATGAAGGGCGGCCTAAGAGACCCCGAGGCAGATCTCGAGCTGGCCATTTTCTAGAGTCACCTCGAAATAGCGGTTCTGAGCCACCCTCCACTCTCGGAGAAAACACTGGGCATCGTCGCAGTTATAGGAGTCAGAAGAATCCGACGACGAGGCCAGCATAGAAGATACAGCATCAGAGGACTCGCCGTCCCTGGGAAGAGGATGAAGATTATCATTCAAAACAAATCTATAGACAAATCAGAGCAGTTCATCATCATCAACAGAAGATATTAATCTCACCTCATGCGTTGCAGGCACTGGTTCACCAGCATGGCTTCCTCTAGAATCTCCTCCGTTGCACGCTTGCCTCGATTGTCCTCGCCGGCCATCGAGTTGATTAGATCTATTGGAAAGGGTGGAAGGCCCCTACAGAGTTTTGTGAGGGCGGAGAGGTGCAAAGGAACAGGAGTGGTTGCAAGTGTAGATGTGTTCGAGGCCAAAACCCTCGGCTGGTATTTGAAGCCACGGAGCGAGGAGGTGGATGCCTCGGGATGTGCAAAAGGCAACCGCAATTAATAGAAGACGAAGCGCCACCTCACTAATACCGAAGAGAATACGGCGCTGGGTGACTAAGGACAGAAGATCAAGGGGTTTTCTCTTAATAATAAAGGTCGTGTTTTCAGACTTAATTGGATTAAGGCTAGAAGTCTAAAATCAGCTATTTTTAAATCGGCTCTTTAGCCGAAACAAGAAATACAGCGAGGCAACGAAAAGTATGGTTGTCATTGGTTCTACACAAGACATATGTTGATACACGAATTACAAGTCTAGAACATCCTAGATTGCTTTCAACACTTCTAGCCGAATAGCATCAACTTCTGTGATCTATTGTTTATCTTCTTCGGCTGATCCAGGAATGTTCTCGAGGCTACTCCTGATGGCCCTGCCTTCTCTGACTTTGACCAGTAGTTCTTGTTTCTTTTGTTTGATGGCATAGGGTATTTGAGCCAGGGTGGACTTATGACGATCAATGGCAACCTTCACATTTTCTAGCTCCCTCTCGAGTTCTGCACGCTTGACTTCCAGTTGAGACAACTCTAGGTCGATCCTGAGGGAGAAATTCTTCAAATGATCAATCAGCTGTGTCAGCTCTTTGGCCTCTTGCCTGTTGGAGTTCCCTTTGGCCAATAAAGTTTTACGATCGAACAGATTCCTCTTAGCCTATTTCACCTACAGGACCTGATCTTAAAAAATAAATAAAGGAGACCAGACTCTAGAGAGAGATGGGGATGGATTACCCTTAATGTCCAAAAAGACTCTATGCATTGGCAAAACATTGGCAAAACATCTCTTAGCTGATTTTTGGTCTCTTCTCACAAAGCTTTCTTGGAAGAGGTGGCTGACGATCTAATTTCATCCTCATTAAGATACTCCTCAAGATCGAAAGAGTAGCTCAGGGCTGGAGGTTTGGGTGCATGTGTATAAGAAAATCTTGATTAGGAGATTTGAATCAGTTTATAGCAAAATAGATGGTGAAAAGATACGGTACCGTCTCTGTAGTAGCCTCCATCTGGAGAGGAGGAGCAGCCAATGATGCATCAGTAACATCTAGTTGAATCGGCTCTGAACTTTCAGTGTTGGTATCTGCAATATCAAGGAAAATTTTTAGTTCATAATTATTGTAGAAGGATAAAAAGAACATATAACTTCCTTACCATCTGTTGTGTGCTGAACTGGGGAATCAACAGTTTGAGTGTCGGCGGCAACATGATCGTCAAGTGAATTATCAGGCTCCTGCTCTCGCATAGGTGTTTCCTTAAAAAGTATCTGGCATGGTAAGAAGTCAGGTGAAGGATGAAAACTGAATAAATCAAGGAGTTAAAGGAAATACTCCGATGAGCATCAAGGATAAAACTCACATTTTCTGCTGTTGTGGAAGCATCGATTATTTCAACCAAAATCGGCTCCTTTTGAGGATCAGCCAATGAGGGTTCAGTTGGTGCTGAATCAAACGCCTGAGATAGCAGCTCCGCACCTAGAGCAGATTGGGATGCAATGCTCGATAACTATGAAGGAACAGGATTAGAAGTTGAATATTAGTTCAAAAGAATATGGATTGTTTACCTAAGAAACTGATGGTCTCGTCCTACGGAGTCTTTTTCTAGTAACGGCTTTTTGGATCATCCCATGGACCGCCTTGCGTTTTGAAGATTCATAAGTCACAATCATGGGGCAGCATGAGTTTTCATCAATTTCTTCAATGAACGTGCGGCCGATCCTATTCTCGAGACTAGGCATGGTGGCTAATAACCTATAGAGTGCCCCTTCCTATCCAAGCCCGAAGGATTGAATTCAGCATCCTGAAAAGATCGGCTAGAACGATTAGCAAGAAAATCCATTGAATAATTTCCTAAGAAAGAGATGGTAGGTTACCTCTCTATCAGAAGCAAATTCTCCATCCAGAGCTATGCACAAAGGATAGACCAATTCATAGAAAAGATGGGAGTGCCATTCTTGCCACCAGAGTCAAAGAGAGTGGAAGAGAGGCTGACTCTGATCTAGTCATGCACGCAAAGGGAAGGAAGATCTGATCCCAATTGAAAGACTCTAGAGGCTTCCATCACCTCATTGATATCTTCTCTTGGCTTCAGTGTGTTTTTGAAGAACAATTGAGGGGGGAGTTGACCAAAACCAAACTGGCGGGCTACAAAGGATGGATTATAGAACTCATAAGTTGGAAGGTTACCTAGAAGGAAGGAGCCAGTAGCCATTTTGCCACGACCATAACAAAATTCGGCTATAAGAACGTAGGGCTTGATGAAGGAGTTAAAGATTGCAGTTGTCGTCTCGTTTGAACAGCCTGATTCAAATCGAAATTTGAATGGAAAGATTAGCTTGTTGTTCTCATCTTCATCGTATGGTAGCCAAGTCAAGAGGTCCGCTCATTTACTGATGGGTTCTTCCTTCCTTGCCTCTATATTCCTCATCAAAGTTGGAAGAAGGGAAACTCAAACTTCTGAGATCAGGCCTTACAATCATGTGCATGTACAGATTGAGCCACATTTGTATCAACCACCAAGGGCCACTGATAGTATGCACTAGTTTGTTCTTCAGTAATTGGGCAGCTACCTGGTACATCAGATGATAAGCAGCCCCTAATAGGTACTTTCCAAGAGGAATATCCTTGCCTACTATCAGATACTCTGTCATAAGCTTATGATTGTAAGTCAGACCACAAGATGACCCATAGAAGATGAATCTCTCAAACCACATATTCAGAAAGGCCACATATTCCCTCTCACTGATAGTTGATTCGTCTCCAGTACGGTTCATAATATAACTTGTCCATCCTATGCAATCTGATATTTTGGCTAATTTCTTGGAACCGGCACTCGAGTATTCATAAGGCTGCATCGGTCCAGTTATTCTAAGGCCGGTCAACATGTAAACATCGGCCAGGGTAATGGTCATCGGGCCATCACCAAAAATGAAAGCGTTTAGGGCATTGGACCAAAAATAAGATGCGAAAATCAAGAGTGAATCAATCCTCTCCATCCCAAATGAGAGTGTCAAACATTGATTCAAATCAAACACCTCCCAATCTCCGACCTTTTTCTCGGATACCCTACTAAACCAATCTCTCCACCCCTTGGGCATTTTAGGCCAGTTTCTGAAGGGAGTTTTGATATTTCAGGAGGATGAATCCACTACAGACTGTTTGAAGGGGATTTCATTGGTTTCTTGATGGATGAAATCAAAAGAATCAGGGTCACCCATAGGTCCAAGAAAATAGACATTGGAAGCAACAGCTGATGGAATCAAGATTGCGTTCCTCATTTTCTAGGAATCAGATGAAATAAATTTGAGAGCAAAGGAAATACAGGGTAGCGACCGGTGCTTTGAGAGCGGGAAATTGAAAGTATACCTCGGGGACGTGATCGCTGGTTGCCATTGAAGCCGAAGTAGATTTGAGTCTGACAAAGATCGCTTGAATAACGGCTTGATAGAACAGAGGATTTGCTAGGGTTTGAGGCCTTGGCGATGATGGCGTCGGATGTTAAGATTTGCTCAAGGAAGAGGGGAAAGCAAACAAGCCGAGTAAGTTAGAAGAGATACTGTTGGGATATTATATAAAACTCAAGCTAGAAAGTCAGGAGTCATGCGTATATCTCGAAACAGAACGGTTGCGGCGTGGTAAATAGATAAATAGGAATTTTGGAATAAAATCACTTTTATCCCAAAATTAGGGGGCGTGTGTTTACACCAAAATTTGGGAGAAGAACGCGGGAATTCAAAGGCTTCCAAGATCATGCTAGTCAAGGAATCGACTGCATAAGGATCGATACCAGCTGATTCAGATGACTCTAGGATCAGCTCTCTTTGAATGACGTCAGCAGATAACGATGATGAGCTGCAATTGGTGTCGGGAAACTACATATCGGACTCTACAAAAGGGGAAAGATTAGGGTCCAAGTTATCTTAGGATAGGAATATTTTCTTTTATACCAAAGATTGTAATGAGTCGTACTCGAGTAGGATTCATGTTTAGGCTCCGGGTATAAATATTGGACCCCGGTTATTGTAAAACAGACAATCAATCAAATACAAGTTACTTACTTTTTCAACTCCGGCCACCCCTTAGGAGTAGGAGTAGAGTAGATCTCGGCGTGTTCTTCAGCGAGCAGGGCTGCATGGGTCCGGCCAACCTCCGGCTTGTCTGTAAGTACCGTCATGGCTTATACTTCTGTTCGTACGGCTGCATCGATCCGGTCAACCTCCACTGTGACTCTGGTATAAATTAGTTATCGACTCTTGTCTAGTTCAAGTACGGCTGCATCGATCCGATCAACCTCCACTGCTTGAACTAGATTAAGGTCAAGTTATCGGCTGTATCTAAGGGTGGCATCCTAAGGATAGATTCATTAAGTTACCGATATTGCTTATTGCTTTCATTATTTATTTAATTACAGCAATATCACTTTGCCCGATTGGGATTGATCTAGATCGGCTTTATATCCTATTTAACCCATCGTTTATTAATCTAAACTGATCTAATCTGCATCTTAAATGATGAGTTATGTTTTATTGGCGGTTTTATGTCAATCTTGATCGTGTATAGTGTGCGGTTAAGGCATGTCGGGTCCTGAATAGCTCTATCGGCTAACGAAAACCGTTCCATGGCCCGTTATCACGGCCTGTGTGATTCTGCCTCACACCCCACTATTAGCACCGTGGAGCGGGGATCGTTATTTGGTAGATCTGTTCCTGATAGGGCACGACCTTAATTGTGCGCTATGCCTGAATCGGTTGTTTTAGCCGATATCGAGTGTTTTCACATATAATGTTTACGCCACGAGACCGTTGAAGTAAGGGTAGGTTGAAAGATATGTTAGCCCCATGATCTTATTATTGTATTACGGCCTACATGATTCTGCCTCATGCCCCACTGATATTAGTAATAAGTTAGGGTCATCGAATTTATTGTTGTTTCTACGACTTGCATGATTCTGCCTCATGCCCCACTAGTCATAGCGATAGATGAGATCTAATATGTTCATTAGATTTATCTCTATTAAATGGTTAAATGATGATGAGCTGTTTTGAAATCTTTTATATAAAAAGGGATTCAGTTACTTGCAGTCATTGGCTAAGCTTAAACCGATTAGTGTTGACATCCTATTGCCATTGACTAATATTCGTCTAAATAATGATATTCATCCTGAATGATAACTGATTTTTTCTTCCACAATTCCATGAGCTTTAACTGATTTATTCTTATGAGTATGCTGGAATCGGCTATTTAGTCAATCTCCTTCCACATCGTCTCTTAGAGCCGCATATTCGGAACTGTCTGGGCACAGACTGGCATGTTCCACCTTAAATTACTGATAAACTTTCTCTCCTTGTCAATTGCAGGGTCAAATTGACTGGCACGTCTCGGGAGGAGTATGCAGGATCGATCATCCCTGCGTTGAAGCCAGGCGAATATCCAACTCCATCGAGCAGACCCTTCTGGCTTGCTCGTGTGCCCGGCACGAGACGAATTTCCGTGCCGACAACTGATTACCTTAAGAATCCATCACAGAAGGTTATCAGGAAATTAAGGTATAAATCGACCAAGTATGTCTTGCTAGATGATCAGCTATATTACAAGACAGTCGATGGGGTGTTGCTCAAATGCTTAAATCAAGAAGAAGCTAAAGTGTTGATGGGTGAGGTACATGAAGGGATATGTGGGTCTCATCAATCGGCTTATAAGATGAAATGGATTATTCGCAGGACTAGATATTTCTAGCCAACAATACTAGAAGATTGTTTCGAATATTATAAGAGGTGTCAGGATTGTCAACGTTTTGGTAATATTCAGAAATCGCCCGCATCGGCTATGAATCCAATAATCAAACCATGGCCGTTTCGAGGTTGGGGAATTGATTTAATTGGCCAGATTTTTCCACCTTCGAGTAAAGGACATAAGTTTATATTGGTAGCAATAGATTACTTCACTAAGTGGGTTGAGGCAATTCCTTTGAAGACGGTAACCTCAAAGAACATGGTTGATTTTGTCAAGGAGCATATTGTGTATCGTTTTGGGATTCCTCAAACTATCACCACTGATTAGGGGACAATGTTCACATCAGAAGAGTTCAGAGATTTTGCTGCTAGTATGGGAATTAAGTTATTAAATTCTTCTCCTTACTATGCTTAGGATAATGGTCAAGCAAAGGCGTTCAATCAAATTATGATTAAGCTAATCAAGAAAAAGATCAAAGAACAACTAAGGAAGTGGTATTCAACGCTTAATAAGGCATTATGGGCATATAGGATGGCCTATCATGGATTGATTAAAGCGTCACCTTATGAACTTGTGTATGGTCATAATGCAGTCCTTCCCTAGTAAATTCAAACTAGATCAAGGCGTGTCACGCTACAAAATGATTTGTCAGCCGAAGTTTACAAGAATCTTATGATGGATGACTTAGAAGACTTAAGTTGCCATCTGTTCAGTGCTCTTGAGAATATCAAAGCCAATAAGCTAAGGATTGCGAAGTATTACAATAAGATGGTCAAGAGCAAATAATTTTCTGAGGGAACTTGGTCTAGAAGGTGAAATTACCGATCGGGTCAAGAGATAGCAAGTTCGGCAAGTGGTCACCTAATTGGGAAGGACCTTATCGGATTAAATGTTGTGTGCCTAGCAATGCTTATATTTTGGAAACACTAGGAGGAGAACAGGAGTTTGATAGAGCAATCAATGGAAAATATCTAAAGAAATATTATCCTAGCGTTTGGATTAATACTTGATAGCCGATTTGTTCAGTCATCGGCTCTAATAGCCGGTATCAGAAGGGTATCGCCTCTAGTTCAAAAAATAGACCCAACGGGGTAAAAGCCGATATGATATGTATCGCCTATAGAGCAAAAACAAACACAGACAAATTGGTACATGGAACATGAGTACAAGGGCAAAAGAGGAGTCACTTCAAACGAAGAGATTGTTTGCTAGCTTCTCCTATTACAAGCTAAAGGCCAGAGAACACTTTGTTCACTATGTCTTCGGCTTAGGAAGCAAGGGCTACGGAGTTGGCGGTGTTGAAGAAGTCCTTGACCAGGCGCTCATGGTCCTCAGGGTGTTCGGTGGCTAGGATACCATGGGGAAGAAGTCAAAGCTCATGACCAGAGTGAGCTTGCGCAACAGCTAATGCCATGGCAGCACCATGACAAACACCATGAAGGGCAACCTCTTTGACGCGGTTTGGGACATCATACAGGTGAACCACCGGCACGGCACCCCTGACATTGATGAATCCTGCCGCATACTCTATAGTTGATCAAAGGCTTTCCAACTGGGCAGATAGGTCTAGAAAGATTCAAGGAAGGGATAATCAAGATCTTGAAGACAACACTAAAAGAAACAGAGAATTGTAATGGATATCACACCCATAATTCTGGCCTCGGCCTTAGCCAGCCTCGATTGAGTGGAGTTGGCCCCATGTTTCGAGATGATGAGAGCGTCCTGCGGCGCATTCAGATGAAAGTTCATACGCCTAAGATCACGGGTTGCATTCTCCTAGTGACAGACGCTGGTGTGGTGGCATAGACTCATCAAGGGCCTCTTCTACAGGCCTCTTGCCGCTCTCCATATCTGAAAGCAAATCGCACCAAAGGCACAGAAGGTTTGGGACGAAGTAGGTTGTTTTTCAATCCACATCCATGGCCCGTATATATAGCCTAGGAGATGAGAAGATAGACTTCATCAGGGGTATGGAATTGAAGTCAGTTATGGAAACGGATCAACACTCTGGAAATTTAGGGAACGGTTCATGGAAGCACAACGGATTTAGACTTATTGCTTCCCATAAATTACAGATACCGTGGGATTGATACAAAAGTTTACATTAACCGACGATCAGCCCACTAAGACTTACTTGGATTGAAGGGAGTCCAGATCCCCACAAGGACGAAGGTCATCATGGACCGAGTCATATCAGTCCGCTGATAGAAGTAGCATCAGGGGAGAGAAAAGGCCGCCTGCTAAAAAGATGCCCATATATCCAACCGATTTCTTGGCATGAGCACTTGATAGAGTGAACAAGGGGAAGGTGTCCACACATTTGAATCATTACAAACACTAGAACAGCTTTGCGCTGATGGTGAGGAAACTCAGGTGACATTACAAGAATTCTTCTAACCATAATAGCTGATCCTCTTGCTCGACAAGGCGCTGAAATGAGCGACACAATCGCCCTATGCACAAGAATTCTTCTAACCACTCAAGACCCTCATAGTGAGGAATTAGACCATGGAGGGTCTAGCAGAGCCAATGCACTCGAGGAAGCAAGCAGAAGGGAAACATAACTAAGTCATTGGGTTGCTCTCACCGGGGTCAGATAAGCATTTATAGTCAGTTTGGAAGATTGAATCCAAGCACTCGTGAAGCAATAGTGCTCTCGTGAAGGTTTAAAGTGTGGGCTCATAAGCAGGCAAGGACATTTGTGAAGGTGACAGATAGTAGGCCCTAGGTCAAAGTTCTCTACCCGTGACCACGAACCCATCGAGGGTACAAGCGTGGTAATTTTGGAATAAAATTACTTTTATCCCAAAATTAGGGGCCATCTGTTTACACCAAAATTCAGGAGAGAAGAACGTGAGAACTCGAAGATCCTAAGATTGTATAATTAAGGAATCGATCAGATGTGAATTGATATATGCTGGTTTTGATGCAGTGTCGAAATTGGCTATTTTATGGATGATGTCAGCAGACAACATCGACAGACTACGTATGGATGGTGTCAAGGAGAAAAATGTTGGACTCTACAAAAGGGAAAAGAATTGGAGTCCAAGTTATCTCAAATTAGGAATGTTTTCTTTTATTTCAAAGATTGTAATAAGTCGTGTTTGAGTAGGATTCATGTTTAAGTCCTAGGTATAAATATTGGACCCTGGCTATTGTAAAAAGGATACCCAATCAATCAATACCAATTACTTTTTTCGGCTTCACGCCAACCCATAGGAGTAGGAGTACTGTAGATCTCGGCGAGTTCTTCAACAAGCAGGGCTGCATCGATCCGGTCGACCTCCGGCTTGTCTGTAAGTACCATCATGGCTTATACTTCTGCTTGTAAGGCTACATCGGTCCGGCCGACCTCTTACAAGCTCTAGTATAAGTTAGTTATCGATCCTTATCTAGTTCAAGTATGGCTGCATCGGTTGAGTTCGAACTCCACTGCTCAAATTAGATTAAGGTCAAGTTATTGGCTCTACCTAAGGGTGGCATCCCTCGGGTAGATTCATTAAGTTACCGATCTTGCTGATGTTCTTGTTGTCATTGGTTTTTAGCAATATCAACCTGCCCGATCTAGATCGACCTCACATCCTTCTAGTCCATCGTCTATTTTGACACATTGTGATGATCCTTACTTTAAACGACGGATTATGTTTTATCGGTCGTTCTACTTCGATCTTGATCATACATAGTACGCGGCTAAGGCATGGCTGATCTTGAGAAGGTTTACTACCTAGTTGAATCTGGTCTATAGCTCACTATTGTGGCTACAACGATCAGGTCGATCCCCACTATTAGCACTTTAAATTAGAGGATGCTGGCTGGTAGATTTGCTTTCGACCAGGTGTGACCTTGGCTATTTGCTATGTCGGCATTGGTTAAATAGCCAATCTCCTGTACTTTAATGCTTATAGTGTGTCTTCATGATTCTGTTAAATGTGAATAGATCTATTTATTTTAAAGGTTTGATTTGTTGTCTTTATCATGGCTGCCATCGATCCGGTCAAACCCCACTGTTTAGGATAACAGGTTAGATCTGATGAGTTTATAGATCTGTCCATATTAAATAGTCGATTGTTCACATGCTGTAATCTCTTTTCTACCTGAATCGGCTATTATAGCTGATTCACCTGTGCCTTCACAGATATGGCACGCTTTCATGAACCTGTTGAAGTATGGTCGGTTCTATAGATTTTCTGGTTCTAGACTATCACCATCATCATAGCTGCATCGATCCGGTCAAACCTCACTGTTGGCGGTAATAGATTAGATCTAGACGGTTCATAGATCTGTCTATATCAAACAGTCGATTATTTCTGTGGCATATAACTTTTCACCAGATTCATTGGCTCTACACCACGTATTGATCAAATCTAATTTAGCCAGTGATGTATCTTTGACGCATACATGCTAATAGCTCAAGGGAATGGATCATTAAAACTGGGTGCATTGTATTCGTTACTATAAAATCAATCATCCCCCACGAGCTTTACAGTCCTTAACAGTCGATTTCTTCTCCTATCTGTTGTTTTAGTTGATTTTCCCGTATGGCTGCTCCCGAAGCAGCACTCTTGGTACTGTCTGGATAAAACCGATATGTTCCACCCTAAATTACTGATAAACTTTCTCTTCTTGTCAATTGCAGGTCAAATTGACTAGCACACCCTTGGGAATTCGCAGGATCAACTGCTCCTGCATTGAAGCCAGGCAGATCTCCAGATCGTTTTGGCTTGCTACGTGTCCACCCGGCGCGGCTACCATGTTTACGCGCCGACACTCTTTATGTGCGAGAGTGAATTACTCCCTCCGTCCTAAAAAGTAGTGTATTCTAGTATTTGAGATTTGTCCTCAAATATAATGTATTCTGTAACTTTTGATTTCCTATTGCTTTTGCTTTTTCTGTTGTTTTGTTTCAATTATAGTGTTGAACCCAACTCGTCTTATTTTCGTGACTGCTTCAGTCTTCAGTCTGTAACTCATCAGTCTTTGGCCTTCAGTCTGTCCCTCGACTATCATGACTACTTGCGTGCTCCTGCATTCCTGCGTAGACGCACGCACGTGAGTGGCGTCAACAGCCTGTTGCAACAGAGACATCGCCTCGCGGCCCATCACATTAATGTGACATGGTGAAGCCACACCGCCAAACCACGCAAACGTCTCATTGGTCATGGTGTGGTACTTTGTATTAGGTGGGTTGAACTTTGTTGAGCGTGGTGTAGCTCAGGTCATTTGGTTTCTTTTTTTTGTTGCCTTGATGTCTTTGTCAATCTTTGTTGAACTTGCAAGAACCTTGCAACGAGGAGCAAGTCTCGCCTCAGTCTAATGCAGAGCTGAGTAGCCATTGGTGTTGAAATGTTGTTGCACACATAAGAAAGTCGACCTCTTTATGTTTGGACGCATCTGACAGTATCCTCCATAGTTTTTCCTTGTTTTCCTGTGATGCTTGTTACTATGTAATTTATAATTTTAAGTTTGACTGACTTTATAGGAAAGAGTAACAACATCTATGACATAAAATGCAAAGGAAGATAGAAAAAGGAAGAGTAACAACATGTATGACCTAACTCCCAACTCCCAACATAAGGAAGATACATCAAATGCAACATGACATAACATCAAATGGAACTTTATTTACTCCTCTGCTAATGACTTTGAGAACAAGGGAACATAGGACTAAAGTTTAACAGCAAAGATCCTAGGGTGTTTGGTTTAGGTGACTAAAAGAGACTAAAGCATTTAAAAAAGACTAGAACACCCCTATTAATTGCCAAGGATCTTTGTTGCTGCTGCAGTATTGAGGGGTAGGGGTGTCAGCCCTCTGCAAGTCTGTGTTTAATTTGTTGAATTTTGTATTAGGTGGGTTAAACTCTATTGAGCATGGTGTAGATCGGGTCATTTGGTCATTTGGTAGCGGGTTTCTAGCCCCTGATGGATGGTTTTGCCTGCAGGTTTCTTTCTGGTTCTCTTTCTGATCTGTAGTATGGTAAACATGCATAACGGAATTAATCCAATCAAGTCTCACATTGATCTAATGCCTAAAGAAGGAGCCACATAGCTATTCAAATTTTTCTGCACGCACAAGAAAGTCTAAGCATACTAAATTTAACCAGGCCGGACATATCTCATGTTATACTGGGAAACCTATTTCGTACAAGTACTTTCGTTGAATCCCTAAAGGAAACAAATAAAATTGAAACAAAAGAACAGAAAATCAAAAGCTGCATAATACACTATATTGGAGGACAAATTTCAAATACCAGAATACACTATATTTCAAGACACTAGGAGTAATTCACTCTCGCATGTAAAGAGTGAGTTACTAGTTTCTTATTCAAAGTTCTCATGCGAACAACTCAAATTGGCGATGAAGCCTATAGTCCTCGCTGCAATACACAGCCCTTTCTTCCCATCCGTCTGCATCACCGTAAGTGCCGCCTGTGCATGGAAGATCGCCGTGCACCTATGCTGGCAGCGGCAGTGACAACTTGCCCCACCTCGTTTTGTGGATCACCTCGGCAGCTGCCTCGTCGTGGCACAGCACACACCATTGTTGTGTAGCCACCTACTTGTTGGTCCACCACCATCGCCGCCTCCGCTGCCCATGATTCTTCCTCGCCCTCGACCCGTTTCATGTACCGCTTCGCAGTGTCATCATCATGGGCATCTCCATTGTTCCTATAGAGTAATATGGCGACCAGATAGGCCACCATATTGTGCCCGCCATCAGCAATGCAGGCGAGACCATTGAGGCATGGTCGGGGCCTGTGGTTTTCCTTGAATATGATTGGTATCCTAATGAGGAAGCAAGCCACTAGGTTGCTGAGTTGGGTTAGGCTAGCAAGAAGGACGTAGTAGTTGCTGAGATCATCCCACCCCAGCCCACGTCTACACTAGTCTAGTGCCACACGCTGACCGATGGCGGTGTTGCCACAGATGCGGTGCATGGATGAGCAGGTCACCTGTAGGCTACGGAGGTCGTCCATGGGACGCTCTGAGGTTGTAGCGAGGTGGCTGGCGATCTCAATGGCTAGCCGTTAGGGAGCGCTAGCAACAACGATGTGGTGTGCCGCCTCGCCACCATGATTGTCGACATTGACATCACGCGATGCGGAGCGTGAGGAGGCCAATCGAGGGCTCGCACAGCAGCGTGGATGGAGCAACAGCATGTGCGAGGATGGAGCTACGGTGTGTGGACGGCGGCGAGATGGAGGGCTAGAGAGGTGGAGCGGCACAATCGACTTACGTGGATTTTGGAGGAGGCGGGGGAGGCGGCCGAGTGGGTGTTACAGTAGGAATTCTTAAACACCATCTGTGAACTGGCGTGGGAACTCGTAACGATGACATGGTTTAGATTACCGGGTGGGTGAAGGACCGGGCGGACAAGACGGTTTAGATTACCGGGATATGCATAGTTTTTTGGTTCTCTTTCTGATCTGCATGTTTCTTTTTGTTTACATTTTTACTGCACACGTAAGAAAGTCTGACCGTTGTACATTTCATCTTGTAAGACAATATATATTGTCGTCTGTACATTTGAAAGCCATAGCAAATTGAGTCCATTTGTTCATAGCTGATAAAAGTACTCCTGGCCCTATGTCATACATTAAAAAAATGTTAATTTTTTTATGTGAGTAGAACTTACCTAATCGGTTGTACTACAAACAGCAGTTGCACTGGCTATGGCTTCATGCATGAAGTAATAGTAAGGTAGGAGTACATCTTTACTTAGTAGTTGGATTCCTAAAGAGGCACCATCAACCACAGCCTAGAGAGTGTAGTCGATTGGAACCTATGAAACCATGTAGCCATCTCTAGCTAGCTGCTGCCCCTCAGTTGATGCGAGCCTGTGACTGCTTGGATTGGAGTGCACTGTATACTTCACCGGATGACAAAAGAATCGAAAATCTAAAATATTCACTACTCGGATACTTGTAATGATGAACATCGTGTGGTCATGTCAGAAGCCTGTTCCAGCCCTGGTGTCCTTGTGTGTACAAAGTCTATCCTCACTCCCATTGTATAGCCATCTCTAGCTAGCTGACTTCCTCTGCTCCTCCAACTAAGAGAATTTTCCTTCGGTCTGCCTGACTGCCCCTCAACTGTTGTGAGTCCTCTTCACAACCGCACCAGGCTTTCAAGTCTCAAGCGTGTCATGGTGGTTAAAAGCTCTTCTTCTAAGATGCACTTCTTGTGTCCAGCTTTCCTGTGCATTCACTTCACTCTCGGCAACCACGCAAGGTTGATATGGGAGGAGCGTCCCCCTTCCCTCAGAGATTCTGAATTAAGTATCATTACATCCATCTTAAATTATATTTTCATCATAAGCCTAATTGGAGATCTAAAGATCTATGTCAAACTTTGTTCAACTTGCAAGAATCTTACAGCGAGGACCAAGTCATGCCTCAGCCTAATGCAGAATAGAGGAGCTATTGGTGTTGAAATGTTACTGCACATGCAAGAAAGTCCAACCTCTGTAGGTTTTAATGCGTCTAACAATATACTGTATCCTCGGTGGTTTTGAGTGTTGCAGCAATTTGTGTGGATTTGTTTATATAGGAGGTAAAACTAATCTCGGCCCCATGTCATACATTAATCCCTAACCTAAGTTATAGGAGACACAACTTTACCCTTTTTTGAGGAATTTGAAGGTACACAGTACACGTGACAACGTCCCTCTCTATCTCGGCTTCCCCCTCTTTTATAAATTGGCAGGAGTAGCCGTTGTGTTACAAACTGGTCGCCCCTCCAATCCTCTCTCTCTCTCTAGCCCCTTCCCTTGGTGCAGCTCTATCGGCACCATGTCCCACTAGATCTAATCCTCTCGCGGTAGCACTGCGTTGAAAAGGATGCATGGACAGAGCAGCTCCTAGACAATAGATCGGTTGTCAGATCTGGTTGGTGAAGAGACTGGCCTTCCATTGGTGATTTGCCCCTGCTGCAAGCTTGCTAGAGTGATTGAGCAACGGTCTACGAAAGAAAACCCAAACCTTGGCCGTGTCTACTTCAAGTGCTAGAGGAATGGGGTGAGCATCTTTGTCACTTCTTCAGCAATAACTAATGCAATGCTTGGTTTAATTTTTTTAAACAAATTTATGTGCAGTATTCAAAACTCTGTGGTTACTACGTATGGCAGTGCCACTATCTTGAGGATTTGAAAAAGTTAGGCACGATCCAAGTCAGGCTAATGGACTCAGAGGACGAAGAGAAGGAAACGAAGGCCACTCGAATGGCAGAGCTAGCAGCAAAGCATTGAACTCAGCAAGCAGAACCTACAGCGGAAGTTGAACATATTTTTTGTTTGTTGTGTTCTGGTTGTTGGATTTGGAATCATGTATTATGTTGTATTGAAGTTGGTCATCAACATGTTAGATTTGGAATGCTCTGTTTTGTACTAGCTATGACGATGTATGAAGAATAGCAACTTGTTGAGAAGGCCGTCAACAAGGGAAGATACATAAGGAAGAGTAACAACATGTACTCCCTCTGTACTCCCAACATAACGAAGATACATCAAATGCAACGTGAGATACTTCAAATGCAACGTGAGATACATCAAATGGAACTTTATTTACTCCTCTACTCATCGTCAGTTTCATTGTCCTCGTCCTAGGCATTGGTATCAACATCGTCGTCCTCCTCCTCTATAGCCATGAGGCCCTTTTGATCATCAGCGGTGATGCAGCGATGTTGGTATCAGCATCGGCACGAACTAGGTTACGCCAGTGCTTCTCGATGTTGTGAGTGGTGCTGATTCCCTGCTTAGCGATGCTCGTGTCGAAGCCATATATCTGGCTCTAGTAGCAGGCAAGGATGTACTCTGCGTTGTCCGCACGATTCTTGTTCAAGTAGGCTGGCAGTTCTTCTAGGACATCGGTGAGTTGGTGAAAAATGAAGACGTAACTGCTCACCTTTTCCTCCCAAGGTGGGCTAAGGGTGCCCAGACCGGTGTTCTATAGCACATGCCTGATCTTCAAGAAAGCCTTTACTCATGATGCTAACGGTCCAATCGTCTCTATCTCCAAAGGGATCCACCGGAGCTTCATCTTGATTCATCATGGGCACGGCGTCATCCTCCTTCACCACGGGCACGGCATCATCCCCCTCCCATGCATGCTTCATAGAAGGCTCGCCCTTCACCATGGTGGTGGCTAAGAGTGAAGTAGGTTTGGAGAAGGCAATCGCATGTTCCTGGCGATTTTAGATCTGTAGTGGGAATGGGAGGGCTCGGGGAAGGAAGGAAAACAAGCGGAGTTATGAAAGAGATCACGGCGGTTAATATATAACTACTATAGAGGATCCATTGTTGTTTTTTGGAACAAAGATGAGCCATTGGTATTGAAACATTACTGCACATGCAAGAAAGTCTGACCTCTGTAGGTTTGCACACGTCTGACACACTGCACAAACCTTAGCTTACATTACAAACAAGTTAAAGTTGCTGCAAAATAATAACAACATCCATCCAAGAGGAAATTAACATGTCCATAGACAATCAAACAACATTAATCCATTTGAAACATGTCATGACAGAGAGATACATCAAATGCAGCTTTATTTGCTACTTTGCTAATGACTCCAACTTTGCTAATGACTCCAACTCCGCGAACAAGGAAACATAGGGAAGATAGTAATGTCTGTCGATGATTTCAGGCAGGATGTCACGTCTATACGGAATGTAATATGTAAGGATGACATGAACTTTTCTGCTATCCATGTTATATGCGATGACAGCTATTTCCATCCCAACCACAAAGAAAATCAAATTCCATTCTAGGTGAACTATAACCTCTTTGTAGCATGACTCAAGATCAAAGTAACCCATTTGTTTCTTAGTCTTTCCAAACAACTTACGCAAGCTGATAGTATGCTTCAATGTCTATTTATTAGTACCATAGTCTTCAAGGATCCAGATTGAAAGGTTAGACATATTGCGACCACCAACAGTACATTGACACAAGTGACACTGAGCTTGATGGATGGAGTGTGAAAAACCACGTGGCCTGTTATGAATTTTCCTTCATGTCTTTCCCTCCATATCCACTGCATGTATATTAGGGTAATAGCCTCTCAGTACCTAATATAGTGTAGACAACCGTTAAGAAACACAATTGCTGATTTTGAAGATGTCACCTCAGCCTCCTCGCCCCATTTAGATTCCTTAAAGATTCATGCTGTAGTTTTAGATGAGTAGATGTCCACACTCACCATCCTCCTCCATATATTCAATCACATGGAAGTGCGAGGAGACAGTCATATCGAACCCCAATCGAGCCTCACCAACAGAATGAATGCTAGGAGACAGTACCTTCAACTTCTGGGTTGCCGGATTGCAAACGACATAGTGGTGTCCATCAGCCCCAAGGCACTAGCATAGGATGAGGCTGTTGCAACAATCTGTGATAGCTACATTGTCCATGGTGAAGGGCAAGAAGGACAAGGAGGAGTGTTCACCGGTGATGCTGGTGAAGTTTCGATGGCTGTATACACCATCATAGAAGAAGCCGGCCACAGTCTGGGGCAACAACTTATGGTTGACCAAGATGAGGCGTTTCTAGGAATGATAGACACATTTGCAACAGAACAAGGAGCGGGCAGGGAGGTGGTGGAGGATCTCGACAACGACATCGTCCATGAGGTTGGCCAGTGCGTTCCTCTTGTTGGAGGCCTCCTCCATTTCGTTAGTGTGCAGTAGGATGAGAGCTTGCTCAGTAATGAGATCACTGAAGAAGAAAATAATCCAACAAGCACTACAAGAAAAAAGAGGTATTAGCAACGGGATATGTGGTTGTTAAAAGTCCAAATGCGGTCGTTAAAAGTTATTAATGGCCACAAAAATGTGGTCGTCCATGGTCGTTAAAATCTCTGTCGTTAATTCAATTAACGACCACATGAGATTTCCCGTCATTAACTTTTCAACGACCAAACAAAATGTGGTCGTCGATACTAGAGTTGTAACGAACGCATTTCTAATAACAACGACCATATTTTTCATCGTTAATTTTTTACACCATCTATCATGAGGCATTAGCGACCATGTTTTAGTAATAACAACCACATTTTTGGTAATCAATAGTATTTTTGGCCACACTTACATTGATAAATTTTTTCCACATTGGCTACTTATTTATATCACCAGCACTTGACACCATATACAATGACATTTTTCATAGCAGGGAAAATACATCTAACAAACTTGCAACAGCAAGCAATTATTATTTGTACAATTTGTCAATACATAAAGATATATCTTTGCGAAAAAATAGAAAAAACAGCTAACCTGAAACGAACCGTGCCTAACTTAAGGACCATTCCTATTACAAAGAATTAGCAGCAATAAGCTATGCTTGATGGTGAACACCATACTACCCGTACTACTATAACTAAAATACTAATCTTCAACTGGAGGTGCTCTGCAACATTGCCCTCTGACAGCTTGGTCTTGTCAACAAGCAGAAACCTGTAATTACTTCAATGTTAACACTATAAATGACCCAAACAAAATAATAACCAGTTAATACTTAAATGAACTGATGTCAAATTACCGGATCTAAAGGAATGGAACTTATTACCTTGTATATATCTATACCCATATCCATTATTACAAGAATTAACAAGATGGGTAATAAGTGCCTTTCCAATAAACTGAGCATAGCTGCTCTTTGATAAAAAGCACCTGCAATACACATAACTCAAACCTATCTTATTTACCTCAAAATTTCGGTACCAATATAGGGACAAGGAATCATGAACTCTGCTATTTTCAACTGATGGATGAAGCTAATTTAAATTTTCAATAGATGGAAGAGCACATTGTGCTAAAATTAGACTGTGCACAAACTTTAGAAAATAATCATCTGAAACTGAAACAAGAATAAAATTTGGAAACTAACCTTTACTTAATGGTAAGAGAAAAATTACTAGTTGAAGCAACATAATATTGTGTAGGCTGATATATCTATGATACTTATCCCCTTCGATGAAGTTAATGCCTGGAAGCTGAAACATGAGAACACAAAGGTTCAGAAAAGGAATTTGGCACGGAAGCTGAAACATGATGCATTATCTGAATAAGGATTAGAAGTAATAATTATCTAGAATAATCTGAAACATGATAACGCAAAATTTCAGGCAAGGAATTTGGTAAGGAAAACTGAAACATGATGCATTATCTGAATACAGATTAGAAGCAATAATCACTGCCGCCATGACCTATCTCAATGAGGAGTTTGGTGGCTCGTGCAGCCTTTTCATGTTACTGACTACAAACAGTCTAATATGGCATATGTTTGATAAAAGACAGGTGAAGTCAAAATCATAGTACTTAAGAAAAGACTAAATAAAAATTAACTGCAATCCGTAGAACAAGAGAATAAACTCACATGAATTTGAAGCCTACAGCATCATATTTCATTCCGTAGAACCTAGAGGCATAAGGCATCACAAGGGAAAGAAACCTGAAGTCTTCAGTGCACTGTGATGGATATTGACTAGCAGAGTAGAATATACCACGAGTCCCAAAAATTGATTGAATTCATGCTGTAGAAATTCTAGGTGGCTTCTGCAAGGATTATCAGATATCATATTTGTTTGTTGATGGCAGAAGATATTTTCAGATATATGAAAAGGCTAGCTGATTTCAATGTTCATTAGAATGAAGCTGAAACATGATAACACAAAGGTTCAGATAAAGGATTTGACACAAGAAATTAATTAAAGATAAGATAATGTAGGACATTAATTGTACTTTATTATAAATTAAAGATAATAGAATATAAGATACTTGTGGTGCTTGTTAGTTTAATATCAAATGCATCGACATGACAGTAAAATCATGGTAAAGCCATAACCAAGTAAAATCAGTACAAACTAGCTGTGCAGTAGCTTCAATGGCACTGCACTAACTCTGAAAATAAGACTAAACATATATCCTAAGAATATAATCATCATAGTAATATGAAGGTAATAAAGTAACAAACTAATTGCAACTGCTAATACAGGAAGATACTGAATGCCCTGATTATGTCTCGGTAAAAGATGTAATCAGTGACCTACTATAATTTGGGAAATATACAATGTAGCCATGAAGAAAACAAGTGTACAGGTACAAAGTTGGAACAAAGAAAACCATAGCATCTAATCATATCTATGTTCTACTAGTTGAGACTTGAGACCTGAACCTATCCGCAATAATTAACTTCTGAAAAAACACAACAATCAACTGTCAAAACCTAACTAATGGAAATAGGTAGCAGCGAGCCAGTACCTCGTGTGAATGATACGATGCGACCCAATCCCTGCTGCTGCAGGGGACGTAAGATGCAGGCACAGGATCGACCCTGGGCGCAGTGGCGCTCACTGATGCAAGGGCGGATGGGCAAGGACATCATGAACTGAAAGTGGCGAGGGGCAGGGCCATACAGAGCGAGGGATTGAAGATTGACAGGCTTCTCGAGAAGCAGATGCGGATTCCATTAACGAAGATTACGACTTACCGTAGGGGCTCGTCAAGATCTGGCTATGCTGTTGCCATCGCCGTGTCTGGTCACGTACTGGCCTACGAAGGGTCCCAGCCTCACCGCAGAGCGAGTAACGCATCAACGGGGCCGCCGTCACTGGGTCCTCCCCTGCCATGGCGGCGGGATAGTGGGAGACGCCGCCGTGGCGTGGCTACGCACGCATCCGTTTGGGGAGGCGCATGGGCGGGTGGGTGTGGGAAGCTCGATGGTGCCTGCGGGAGGGGAGGAGGAGTGCGGGGTTGGCGATGATGGCAGTTGTCACAGCGGAGAGATGTGGCGTAAAAGGTGGGCGCACGGACATGGTGGGGGCGAGGGACGGACCAGAAAATTGGGTGTAGCGACCACAAGGGAGCCTCGATCATGACCGGACACAATTTGGTCGTCGGGCACCTTGAGAAACACTCGGACGGACGGATGGCAAATGGAACCCAACGACCATATATTAGCTGTGGCCGCTAACGACCATATATTAGCTGTGGCCGCTAAGTTTTGGTTGTTAACATGAGGATTTGTCGTAGCGAAAGATTCATCAGTGAAGTCCATGACTTATACCAAAGTGTAACTTTAACAACCATTAATAATTTTCATGGTACGACCTCATCTAAATTTAGAGTAGCACGACATATACATATACATATACATATATATATATATATATATATATATATATATATATATATATATATATATATATATATGAAACTAAGTAGCAGCTGTAACCATTATAATTTTAGCTAAATCAAGTCTAACCATCACACTCACAATCAGTACACGAGCTCAGAGTTTCTTCTATAGGAGAAAGACAAAGATTAAGAGTACTACCATTACAATAGTTTTGAAGGAGAAAGAGGGTATAGTAACTATTGGGTTTTGAAGACAAGTCATCATCATGAGCTAAGCGTGGATTTGAGTTAGTTCTTGACTTGAAGACAGCAATTTTATCTTCATATAAGTTGTACTTTTTATAAGAAGCACCAGGAAATCTATGAACTTGTTTTTGGCAATCAGGCCAGTTGTAGTAAACTCCTGGTTGACGGCCATCGAAAACAACATAGCAGGGACTCATCTCAAATCTAGACAACCCAAACAGGCTGCATCAGTTTTCATACGTTCAAAACACCATAAGGACTCACTGGTGGCACTGGAGCATACGAAACAAAAATGTAGAATTAAGCGAGCACTAGACAGAAAAACTAGTTTAAGGCAGAAGCAAAGAGCATGTTTGTTTGCCTAGACAGATAGGTATAATCAAGCTAGCACTTGACAATTAACATGCCTAGTTGCACACAGTCATTTACAGTTATAAGAACACTGAACATATATAGAAACCCAAGACACCAGCAGAAAACCAAGCAGTGACACCTCCTAGTTCTTTTCATCATCGTTGGCCTAACCAGATCACAAACACTAGAATGTTTCTTGTATAGCTCATGTTCAAGTAAGGACCAAAACAGTAAAGCGATAAGGAAAAAGGAGAGAAAGAGGACCTATGGATCGGATCTATCGCCTCTGCCATGGCACACAACGGACACGAACGCCAATGCCGCCATGCTCCACCGGGAAGCCCCGTCGTCTAGCCTCCAAAAGGACACCTGAGCCACCACAGCACATCGGGGATCCTCCGCTGCTGTCGCCGTCGCAAGTCCAACGGGCACAAATTTCTTTCCACTTGCAGGGGATATCCAATATATAGGTCAACATGTGGGGCATCCACACGGAAAATATATATTAATATAAGGACTCCAAAGACATGTCAGCACAAACAGGCTTCTAGCGCACTGGTGAAGACGGTCCGTTCCTTGCTTTTGGTCCCAGGTTGGACTCCCAGGTCTCAGGGTTTTTTTGAATTAGACTTTATTAAACACCGGAGGTACACAAGTAGCCATCGAGTCCCACAGGTCGGATGGAGATGGAGAAAGGTCCTACAGGTAGGCATGACACGTAAGTTGTTGGGGCCCATAGGTCAGATGTCGAAGTGTCCTACGGGGTCAGGTCACACAGGTTGGATGCAGAAGGGTCCCGCAGGGTCCCATAGGTCGAATGTAGAAGGGTCCCGCGTGTACATGTCGGATGAAGAAAGGACCGAGCGGAGACTTTTATGATGAATTGCAAGCATCACGGATGAGTAACTGCAGGTCCCATAGGTAACCATCGGACATCTGGTCCCACAGGTCAGATGTAGAAGGGTCCCGCAGGTACACGTCAGATGGAGAAAGGACCGAGCGGAGACTTTTATGACAAATTGCAGGCGTCACGGATGAGTAACATGGCTGTCCCATAGGTACACGTCGGATGGAGAAGGGTCCCACAGGTACACGTTGGATGGAGAAAGGACCAAGCGGAGACTTTTATGACGAATTGCAAGTGTCAAAGATGAGTAACTACAGGTCCCACGAGTACACGTCAGATGGAGAAAGGACCATGTGGAGATTTATGATGAAGTGCCATTCGTTATAGATCGAAAACTTAGGCACAGATGTGTAATTAGTTCAATGACGAAGCCCTGGTCGTTATAGTATTAAAGAAGATCATCGCAGATGAGTCACGCGAGTGATCTATGATGAAACCTGTTCTCTTCTTTGACGTTTCTTGTGACGATGCCTGATTTCGGTATAGATAGGGAGGGTTTGAGAATCGTCACCACTGATCTATGACAAAACAGAAATATTCGTCATAAAAAGCGATCTTCTATGACAGTTTCAGAATCATCATTAAGATTTTCGTCATAGAAAGGGATATTTCTAGTAGTGGGGGTTGCGTGCTCGTGGACTTCCCGTTCACTAGATATGTCAGTCGCACGACCGGACCTAGTGGAACCGCTGTTGTCCACTCGGGCATGGGGCACAAGCGGTGCCCTGGCAGCGGTGTGTCTTCTACACGTGCGCAATGCGTGCAGTTTGGCCGCGGGCGAGCTGTCAGTGGGGCTACGTGTCCATGGACGCCTTGTCCCTATGCCTCTTGTCACGGAGGGCAGAGCGTCGTTTCTTTAGAATATTGGCGTCACCCATGCTTGTGCTCGTGGTGGCTGTAAGGGACCATGACGCCTAAGAGAGAGGGTGAATTAGACAACTTAAAAATCTTGCATGTTACCAAAGTACATAACATAAGTGCAGAAGGTAAAGATGAGGTAGAGATGCAAACTCCCGTCGACGACTTCAGTATTTTTACCGAGGTATCGAGAAGCACTCAAGCTTTCCCCTAGTCCTCGTTGGAGCCCCTCGCAAAGAATCCCTGGCAAGGGCAACATCCCGATCGGATAATTCCGTGGATAGCTCCAGTTCTTTCCCACGCGTAAGTGGGTCTCCGGTGTGCTTCCGGCAAGCCTCTACCAGACTGCTCCCCACCGTCTTCACTATCAAGCTTTCGGCCGAAGCGCCGTGGGTCTTGTTCCCTCCGTACACGGTGGCAGCCACACCACAAACGCAGTTGGTGTGGTATTGTGAGACTTACATGCCCCGCTGAGTACAACAATGGTACACGCAACCACCGAGAGATAAGAGGTATGCAAACCTTACTAAACACTAGGCCTAAACCTAGAGAAAGTGCATAAGCAGTGGTCTAACTAATCTAAGCACTTCGCAAATCATTTACGCTAATCACATAATGTTTTGCTAAGCACTATGCATGTGCAGATCGCTAAAATAGAGTATCACCTCACTTGATATTTTTTCCAGCCTCTCCTACTTTGATTTGGCCGGTTTGGGTCCCTTTTATAGCACCAAATGGAGTAGCTGTTGGGATCCAAAAGGATCTTTCTGGCCATCGTTGGACCATCATGGTCCGGGTCTGACGCCCCCACACAAAAATACCGTTGCCGAGATAACCGTTGGAAATGGTCGTTGCGTCACTGCTTGCTGGGCCCCAACCGTCAGACTGTGGACGTACGCTTGGTCCGACGCCTGGCTACGGACAGAGTTCGACGCCCACAAACGCTCTCGAGCGGTCTCAGTTTCCCTTTTTGGAACCATCGGACTTGGCCTGTAGTGGTCCCACGCTGCCGCTCAAGTAGGGTCCGACGCTATGCCCTGTTTCCACGCCGAGTGAACAGTATGCGCGGCACGTTCGTTTGGCTGTGGCTTGTCATATACGATCGTAAATTTTCAGCCAGAACAGTATTTTTCTCTCACACAAACCAGCCAACAGTACTACTTCACGAACCAGCAACGATACGAACCAGCCAACCGAACAGGCTGTTAGTCCGACGTCTGTTCCTTCCTCGGTCCGACGCTCGCCTTGACGCTGTGCTGGCACGACTTCCAACCGTTGGTGTAATGACTCAAAAATCGTTACAATTTTTCACAAGCACCTTAGGCATAAAATACATCTAAAAATTCCTAAAATCAAAAATCTTACATGTTACTTGCAACCTTGTTGAGCATCTGTGTGCATTTTAATTTCAAATTAGAATTTGACTTGTGCAGTCAGTACCTGATTTCAACCTCCTTGACTAGCTCCTTCCTTTCCCTCTAACTCAATATTATTACATACGTAACTACGCCAAGATCACAATTTATCCAACATGCCCAACAACATCAGATAGATTGGTCGATTGCTGATGAGAGAACACTTGGTTGTAGTACAATGTTTGGTCGATTTGTGGTGCATTCACCATATTACGCTGATTAGCTCTATTTTGGATTTTCAATGTCTCTGATTTCAAATGGACTGTTGCACTCCATGTATCAAAGATACCTTCATATCTTATCCTTCTCCACCAAAACAATATCTGCTCTTGATTTAATAAAATGGAGAAACGAGAGCGTGGCGACCTCTGCCATGTATTAGTGTGCCTTGGTTTAATGCTGTGTAACTTTTTTTAATGCTGTGTAACTTACTAACTTGCATATTTGACTAACAGAATTGGCGGAAAACTAAAATGGAAAATCTTAAACCAAGATGCTCACACTCACTACTAAAGAAAGGATTCGTAGCAACGCCCCCTTTTTTTTAGGGGCGGCTCTATATTGAACTATAAATGGTGTCCAAACGAGCCGCCTCTATAAATCTATTTGTAGGGGCTGTTGATGTTATGAGTCGCTCCTACAAATGACTCGATTTATAGGAGCGGGCAGGTGGGGGCCTCCTCGGATTAAAAAAATGCTATTTTTTAGGTCCAGATTTGTGAACTTTTAGAAATGGATTTATAGGGACGACTCTATATCCAGCCGCCCCGATTTGTAGGGGTGACTGGCCAACTGCCCCTACAAACAAGCCATTTGTAGCAATGGTTCGGTAGGGGCGGCTGGCCAAACCGCCCCTACAAACAATCATGGACCGTCCCTAAAAATGCCGTGTGCGGTAGTGACTGTGCTTTATTCCCAAACTGCAACCATTGCTTTTTTTCTTATTTTTTCGGCAGCATTCAGTCTACCACCGAGTGTATTATTGGAGCATAATGGTGGTAAGGACATCAGAGTTGTCCATATGTATCCTAAACGTGTATATTTGTGATTTGGTTTTGGAAGTCCTAAGCGATAATATTTGATTATTTATTGGTAATCCTGTTCTGTGCGTGCAAGCATATATAGAAACCAGAGTAGTATGCCTTCATGTACATTGAATACTGTGTTAGTTCTTCTATTCAATTTAATGTTCAATTCAAATTACGAACTTTAATGAATCGGAGATATATATCATGCCTCGTTAAGCATAAAGTATATGCATGCCCGTGAACACTACTCTGCACATTTTGAGAAAAAAACTCTGTGCGCAAAAACCTTGTCGCAAAACTAAGAAGGCAGTGCTCGTTTCTTGCCGTGTGTGCATATTTTGTGATGATCAGATCCCCACCATTTACATAAATTTACTGTGCCGAATTAGTATTTTTAGGTGAATTTTGTTTAAGATTCTTTCCGCAACTTCTACAAATAGAGTAATATAATAGACTGTAAAAGTTGAAATTTGAACGCCGTGTATTACTGATCACAGCTCATAATAATGCAAATGTTTCAGCATACACAGGAATGTTTTCCCCCACAATACTGAGTTGTGGCCATCTTCTTTATTTTGGATCCCTGATGCCTCCAAGTCCACGTTGATCAAACTGCGTGTCCAATGAAAATATATAGTTGATTGGTTTCTGCAACAATGCAACTATAGCTGCTCTTAACTTTATTTGGAACACGGAACTGCAAAATGATGAGCTCTTGATGTTGCTACCCTTTTATTTATAGGAGTAAGAGGCAATGAACTCCTCTTACAAATATTTCAGAAACCAGCTGCCCTTTGTACTCTACTCATCAAGGCCGCACTACCAGGGGCATGTGCACAGGCAATTTTGACTGAAGCATGCTAATAACGAGCTACAAAGGCTAGCTAATAATATGTATAATAATCTCATGGACGTATGTGAGTCTTCTGTCATGGGTCAGACACCCCTTTTACCTCTACCCTGCCCTAACCATTGCACATCACAGATGGCCACATGGCAAGCAGGCCCATACCAACACAACTCCTGCCTGGAGCGCTTGCTATGGGCTCGCATAGAGCCATGCATGTGCATTCAACCAAGTCTGCCCTGCGAACACGTGCACGGCCGGAGCTGCCACTACTATATAATTGATTTTTAGCAACGGCCCTGTTTTATGGGAGAGGAGACTGAATTCACAGTCACCTCTATAGAGGCCTCCGTCAGGTCCCACTAACCGAGCCGCCTCTTACTGGAGTTTAGGGTGCCTGCCTTAAAACAGTGGCCATCTGGCAATGTGAGGGAAAGTTAAACACGGAGCACGAAAAGCTTCTGGTACAGTGGCCATCTGGCAACACCTTAAAACATGAAGCTTCTGGCTCCCATATATGAGGGAGACGACGCTTCAAATGGTTTTACATGCAAATTGGTAAACCTAACTATATTACATCCTTCGAAACTTGAACTGGTTCTCTCGCATCCTCTGAAACATGAACTGGTTCGTAACTCCCGAGAGCCTTGTCCAATGGCGATCACGCAAGCCTTACTTGGGTATCCGTGGGTACACAGCAGTGTGGCCAAGCCCAGTGTATGGTTGTCACTTCACATAACGGAATAGATGGGGTACATAGGCTTACCAATGGCATGCGGTCAGTACAACCAAACTTGACCATATAGGCCTACAACAAAATGTCCTCAATCGGCACGGATTACTTTATGTCCTCATATTTGATATGACTATCACTTTATTTCTACAAAAATGCCTACAAGGTAGCCGACCACATAGGCCTACAAAAATGTCCTCATAATTGATATGACTATCACATTATGTCTGGCCTCCCTAAATGAAACCTAGATTACTATACACCTGTGGTGACTCACAAGGTTTGTTCGGATCTTCCCTCAAGTCCTACCTCCAGTGCTCCTGCTAGATGAGGTAGTGGACATATGGCGAATCCGGATGAGGCACACGATGGTGGGGGCAAAGACTCAATAGAGTGAGGTTAGTAGACAGGACAGAGCGGAGCGAGTCACCACTCAGTGTTCCGGGTTAAATAGCATTTGAGATCTAAAGCATGTTTACAAGCATAATGAAGTCACTTGACTGTAGGGATTAGTCCACTCTTTGAATTTTGAGTCACCCTTCAGGCTCAATCCACTCTTTGATGTTTAGTCGAGTCCTTGGGTGCATGGCCACGGGCTTAGCAACCTCACGTGGAGCTTGTGGTCGTGCCTTATGGCCCATAGGAACGTAGGAGCCTAATAGATCCAGAGCTAATTGTTGGAGGATGGAAGAGTTTTTAGTTTGCAGAGGACTCGACAACGGAGTAGCTTGCTGGAAGGAGCTCGCTCAGCTTTCAAGACAGAGGAGCTGCTCCTTTTCAGCTATTTCGTATCACTTGCACTCAAACTCTTTCTGTTATCCAAAGAAACACTTACAACTTGGTGTTCACACATGTTGATAAGCTACATAAACGGATTGTATCCCGCTGCCCGCCGTCTCCTGAGTTTCTGTGCATTGGTCGCATTGCATTGTCTTGGGTCCGCACTGTGGGCTATTGATTCATGTCATGCTCATGCTGATCAAAGTGGCATAAATGATATGAAAAACAAAATGCAACGAGCAATAGTTGCAATCAGGGACAAAGACCACAGTGATCACAACCATGTACTGCCATTGGCTCATTTCTTTGGAGAAACTACTCAGAAAACAATGAATGCACCATGTGTCCAAGTGAAGAGACATTAGTAATTTTGTCTGCCATAGTGTTCTCTGATACATACTGTGTTGAAGGAATCAAAGCTCTTAGTTTCAGGCTGACATATACAGGACAGCAAATTGATGTGTATAATGAATTTAAAGTACGAATACGGAGACAAATAGGGAATTGGAGACACCAGGAGCACAAAATTAAGTACCAGAGCTAAAGGTGGAGCAAGCGGCACAAATCCACAATAACCCCACTACCTCTTGCTATATATATATATATATATATATATATATATATATATATATACAGAGCACCACGATTCCTAGTTCATTTCTCAGTTTCATAAAGCCAAGTGAGAGAGAAGAAACATGGGTTGGTGTGAGGAATGGCCACATGTACTCCGTTACCAATTAAGACAAATAGGGAATTGGAGGCACCAGGAGCACAAAATTAAGTACCAAAGCAAAAGGTGGAGCAAGCGGCACAAATCCACAAGCTAGATGTGAGGAATGGTCACATAAACCCCATTACCAGTTTGGATAAACAGGGAATTGGAGACACCGGGAGCACAAAAATAAGTCTGAGTCGTCAGAAGAGTAAGGGTATAGATCCACAACCTTTACCTTCATCATTAGTTTGTAATGTTTGCCAAAGCGGGACAAAACTTCCTTTCCTTTGATCATTAGTTTGTAATGTATGGCAAAGTGGGACAAAACTCCCTTCATCATTAGTTTGTAATGTATGCCAAAGCGGGACAAAATTGCTTACATTCAAGAGTAGATTACTTAGGCGTCGTGCCAAAAAAATCACACTCGTCAAGGGAACCTCATCCAAACGTTATGATGTTACACTGTGGTATTGCCATCTGATTAGAAAAGGAGTTTTTTGGTCTTAGCCATTGTGTTGCTATGTGCTCGTGTCTGGACTGGAATAACATATATAGAAAGTGGTTCGTGAATCATCATCCATAGACCATAAGTACAGATATACGGTGGAGCAGTGCACATAAATCCCACTTCCTCATGCTCTAATATATGCATGGTTGCCTGCTAAAACTAGCTCATTTCTCCATTTTGTAATGCCAGGTACATTTATTTTGGTGAGTGAAGAGTAGGAAAGATGAGAGTAATGAACGACATTAGCTACTTACAGTAAGGTGTACTCGAAATAGGAGACACTGGGAGCACAAAATAAAGGTGAATAGCTCGAGAAAGGGCGCACAATAGAATAACTAAGTCTTTACTTTCCAGTGAACGACTTCACACTCTTTGACCTCGAGTGTTCATCTTTGCTGGTTTATGGCAGAGAATCATAGTTGTGTAATCATAGTAGGAAGTGTAATCTAAAATACAGTTGCTAAGATTTCAAATTTTAGTGTTCAGGTTCAGCTCTTAGTTGTGTAGGGGATTAGTGAACAGAAACTTCTTTGGCAAACTGAAACATAGTTCTGCACCGCTGCAACTGCCAGTAGCTTTGAAGGAGTTTTCTTCTTGTCCGATCTATTGCCAGCAGTTCTTGGCAATTGCTGTAAGCAATGTGCCAGAAATGAAACTCAGGTTTCTCTCTTGCAGATAACAGGTTACAGACTTTGAATATGTATTATGTGCACCAGAAAACTGGAGCATTAACCGTATCTACTGACGGGTAACTGCTAGTAGTTGCAAGTGAAAACAAAGAGCGCAGAATTTAGTCCAACAGGCACGAGGTGTGTACACTTATGTCTTAGAGTGTGTTCTTTGGTCATCAATCTATGGCAAAGTGGTATAAGGTGACCATATTCACCAACTGATATGCCAAAACTGTTAATGCAAAAGATGAGCCACTGATCCAGTTGAGACATACTACATGCCTGAACGACATGAAAAACAAAAATGCAACAAGCAGAGCAGAGATGAATATACAATGCTTAATTCGATGGAGCTGTCTAATACAGAGCTATCTGGTATAAAATGTGTTGAAAGATTCAAAGTTCTTATTGGTTCTAGGCTAACAAATAGGATGTCAGACTGAGAGTGAGGATCAGTTGTTCCCTTTTATATGTCTGATGTGCTTATGCTCATGTCTCTCCAGATGCGGTTGGTATAGAAATAGGGAGCAATGTAAATATAACATCACTTCCTCTTGCTAGTATATATATAGGGGGCAGAGCATCACCATTCCTAGTTCATTTCTCAGTTTCATAAAACCAAGTGAGACAGAAGAAATATGAGTTGGTGTGAGGAATGGTCGCATGGACTCTGTTACCAATTTATAGACAAATAGGGAATTGGAGACACTTGGAGCACAAAATTAAGTACCGGTGCTAAAGGAAGAGCAAACGGCATAAATCCACAACCTTTCCTTCATCATTAGTGTGTAATGTATGGTGAAGTGATACAAAATTGCCAACATTCAAGAGTAGATTACTGTCAGCGCAGCTGTCCCAGCGATCACCACTGAGCGCAGGAAGGTTAAGGAGAACCACGCCAAGGATGCACACCAGCTTGGGCCAGCACCACGATTCCTAGTTCATTTCTCAGTTTCATAAAGCCAAGTGAGACAGAAGAAAGATGAGTTGGTGTGAGGAATCGTCACATGGACTCCGTTACCATACTTACCAATTTAGACAAACATGGAAGAGCAAGCGGCATAAATCCACGACCTTTCCTTCATCATTAGTGTGTAATGTGTTATAAAACATACGGACTTTGGAATATAAAAAGAGAATGAGGAATCATAATCCTAGACCGTTTGCCGTGTGGGCACTTACCAAACTCTAAGACATATTCGGACTATATATACGTGGGAGATTCTTCATTGTAATTATCCATAAAGCAATAAAGAATAGTTCCACAATTGTTCTCTTGTGTTTGCTCCTGTATTTGCATTGCTATTGAGAGAGAGCCGATCCGACGTCAACGACATGTTTTATAGCATAATGTATGTATGGCAAAGTGAGACAAAATTGCCTAAATTTAACATAATGTATGGCAAAGTGAGACAAAATTGCCTAAATTCAAGAATAGATTACTTGGGGACTAGGACAAAACACACACACACACTTGTCAAGAGAACCTAATCCAAACGTTGTGATGTTTTGCACTGTGGCATTGCCACCTGATTTATATAAAAAAAAAGTTTGTGTTCTTATCCATTGTGTTGCTATATGCTTAGCCATTGCAATAAACAATCTGTGCATTCAGGTGTTAGAAAATCTAAGGCCACATAACAACCTGATGTTGCGCAATATATTGTACTTTCTTTCACGAACAGGCGCAATATATTGTAATTTCTTTCACGAACAGAGCTACTGACTAGTAACTAATTGTTATAAGTGAAAATGATAAAGTGTACTAAACTATGAAAGAATTCAACAAAATTATGTGCAGAAAGAAAGCAAGGAAATGACACACGATTGTTAACTTTGGGGATAGATGAACAAAACTGGAGAAAATTGATGAAAACAGAAGACAAATAATACACGATTTTACTTTGGGGATTGATGATGAATAAAATTGGGGAAAACTGTAGAAACAACAGAAGAATATATTGCTAAATTAACGACAAACTAACAATATATTTACCCACAGATCATGACTTCCAAACTGGTGAGAACTAAAATGAGCAGTATAGTTATTTTGCAAGAAACCACGACACCATTTTAGCAGCACAGGTTATTATGATTGGGCTATCTTCTAAGTATTACATACACATGAAGGCATGTTTAAGACCAGAATCGAAGTCACTTGACTGCAGGAATTAGTCCGCCTGACGAGCCATTGGTAGGTCCTTTTCCATGGAAAGCAGATTGCCTCTCTGGTCGACCAATCGGCTTTGGAGGCAAGGGAGAAGCAGGCACTCCACCGTTTGCATCTGAGCCACCCTTCAGGCTCAATTCAGAAATATTGTAAAGGTCTTTGATGTTCAATGGGGGCGTTGAGTGCACAGCCACTGGCTTGACAACCTCATGTGGAGCTTGTGCAGCACCTGGTGGCCCATAGTAAAAAGGAACATAACCGTAGCAGGGCACTGGAACAAATGCAGGATGGTAGTATGGAGGAATCATCATTGGATAAAGATAGGGGGGCATGGCTCCTGGCATCAACGCCCCTGCCTCTCCAGCACTTGAACTTGAGGCAACTGAGTCCTGTTCCATAGGCTGAGATGTCACCACTGGAGCTGAAACTGGAACTGGGACTTGAACTGGCGGCGGAACTGAAGCAGGCACAGAAGGAGGTACCACAGTAGCCGGAGAGACCACAGGGGCAGGCAGGGCTGCAACAGGCTGTGGATCATCTAAATGCTGTTGCTCTACCTCTTGTGAAGATGAACGCGAGAGCGGCAGCTGATCAGATGACTGAAAAGAAACACACAACAAATAGACATAAGCATATGAGGGGTCAAGGAATAAACAAAAAAATAAAAACTTCAAAGATAATAAGGAGCTCCAACAAACAGACATAAGTAAATGAGATGCCACAATAATAAGGAGCTTGAAAGTCTTACACTTGACAGCGTCACTATATATAACACCCGTATGACAAAGAAGGTAACAGGTATTAAAGAATAAGAATAATTAAGTCAACCATGAGCATGCAAAAAAGAATAGAACCTATGGAAGCATGTCTAGGTAAGCAGAAGCAACTGCACAACTTATTAAGAGCAACTCCAAGAGACTAGCCAAAATCAAATTCCAAATATGATGATTTAGCCATTCTCTAAAATAAAGACTCCTAAAAAAAACTGGACTATTCCAACAGCCTAGCTAAAAATTACTATTCAATCGTCGTTGCCACCTCCTCGCATCGCTCATGCCGCGCTCTACGCCAAGCTCGATCGAGCAGTTGACACAGAAGCTGCTCCAAAGCAATCTCAGTGATAGCAAGTTGCTTTGAGCAGTCCAGTCTGGGCCGTGGCATTGCTTGATTGCGTCATTCAGAAAGCAAATTCGCGTCCCCAGCCATGTCCACTAGGCGCGAGGATCAACAGCAGAGCCTCCGAGTCCGTCCAGAGCAAGCTTATTGATAGCAAGTCAGTCCATGTCGAGCACTGCCGCGCATGGGAAACTGGATTCACGCGATATGGCAAGCGAGCCTCGCTCGCTTTTTATGCCCAGCGAGAAACGAGGAATAGCTCGTGGCTATTTTTAGATGATAAGATAGAGAGTCTGTTGGAGGCTTATTTTATATCAAAATTTCTAAATTGGACTGCAAGGCAAGGGATGTCTAGTTTCTTGGAGTTGCTCTAATGCAACAGAGGTAAAAGGTATTAAAGCGTAGAGGATAAGCATAGCTAAGTTAAGCGTGAGCATGCAAAAAGGAAGAGAACCTATGGAAGCATGCCTGGGTAAGCAGAAGCAAATGCAACAGGTACGACAAGAAAAAGAATAAGCATATCATAGAACCTATGCAAGCATTTATTCAATCACAGCTGCTGCAAAAAAAACTGCCAACACAACAGCAACCGACAAAAGGAAAGAATACGCAAGCTTATGTGACTGCAAGCAACTGCACTTCTTTGCAAGATGCATCTAAAAATACGTTACCAGGATCAGAAAGAGATGCTCACATCATCAATCACCATATCGAATAGGCTTGATCTTCTCTTTCTTCTATGCACATTTGTTTGGCGATTGAAATACTTTTGTGCATGGCTAGCCACTTGAGTAGGTGTCCTTGAAATAACATAGTTACGGGATATACCACGCCAATCACCTTTCCCTAGCTTATTCAACCCAAGTAGAAACTTCTTGTGCTCCTCTTCAGTCCATGCCTCACCTGTCACCAAAACAAAAACATGACATTTTAGTTTATGCAAATTGGAAATCCAACCAATCAAATCATATGAAACATAGTGCAGAGTGGCAATGACGATGTTGTAGGTCCTGATGGACCAGTATAAAAGTAGTACTGGGGTTATAGAAATCCAACTAAAACAATCATATGAAACATACATAGGAAAGAAGCAATTTAACAGTATTCAGAGGCACATAAAGGGTGTATTATCACACATGGTGCAAATATGCAACCAAATTAATAGTATAACAGGAACTCAATTTTGTTGTGGCGTGCAACACAAAGTTTGTTCAACCAACCAACCTCAAATGGCAACAACCTGAATGACAACAGCACAAACGGTCAAACGCAATGTACAAGCGGTACTCAATTAATAAGTTGCAATACACAAAATGCATGAAACATAGGACATACCAAACCAGACAACAAACCTGAAACAACCAAAACGGACTAAAGCAAAAATTGTCAACAGTAGGCATCACAATCGCATCTTAACAACAAAATTCAATGGCTTGACATTAGCAGTCAGCAGAAATCGGAACAACAATATATGTTTGAACAACCAAATAAACCTTAACCTCCTCATTATTCGTTGAAGATCCTAAAAAGATAACAGAGCACCTGACAATATAGGAACAGAGTGACACGACCAAACCTCCCAAATTCTCCCGCATGTAATCTAATCGAATCAGGAAACACAACCTCAAGTTCTCCCAGCAAGCAACCGAATCAAAATCGTAAATAACTATTAATTTCAACAAACCGTCAACCTATAATTCTTCTCCCCTCCCAACGAAAATGAGCGACGCAACAATCACGGCGACGAGCATCAAAATCGCATCATTTTTCGCACAACAATGCCTACCTCCTCCACGCAAGCACGAAACCACTAAAAAAAACTCACGGCTAAAACAAAAACAAGAGATTGGGGGAAACAGAGGGATCACGATTCACCAAAACCCTGTCCCCCGGCCGCCATCTCACCTCGCTTCTTGTGCGGGCGTTCCCCATCGGAGCCGTACCCTTCCTCCCTGCTGCCGCCGCCGCTGCCCTCCGCGGCGAGGTGCGCGATGTTCCCCATGCTGGCGCTCTTCCGGATGGGGCACTTGTCCCCGATGCGCACGCCGAAGAGCTTGACGGGCCGCGCCGTGCAGGTCCGCGCGTTGTGCCCGTGGTGCCCGCACTGCGAGCACCGCCTGGGCCCGTCGCCCGCCGCCGTCGCCCCGCCGCCGGAGCCGGCCGCCGGCGGGGGCGCCGCAGGAGGCACGCCGTCCCGCGTCATGGCGGAGGAGGATTGGCTAGGGTTGGTGGAGGTGAGAGGAATTTTTTTTTCTCTCTTCTGGATTTTTTTTTATCCTCTCCCGGATTTTCTTTTTTTTTTCAAGGGAGCGACGGGTCGTATTTATTTGGCAAGGAAAAAGGGTCCAACGCCGGTCTTATAATGCATACTTTTCAGCTTTTTTTTTAGTCGAAATCATGTTTTTCTCTGACAACAAATTGGCCGGAACAGTACTTCGACTTGTTTTTTTAGCGAAGCGAACGGGGCCAAGGTGGGGAGGGATACGGTGGGTCAGGCGGTGCTGAGCTGGCAATTAAAATTATTTCTGTTGAGGGGAAAGAAATCCTTTTTCCAGTGGACAAGTTTCCAAAATTCACTCTTTAATCTTGTCGATGGGGAATCCTACGGGGCCCCATGGACCATACTGCAGGGAGGTAGACCTTGGTAACAAGGTCTACAGCCCAATCGTCAAGAAGAACGCGGAGCAAAGCAATGTGTAAAACCGAAACTCCAACGCAAACTATATAAGAAAAGGCGTCTGAAGCGTAGCTTAGGACTCTGACCTTGTATCCGAATACGACACAAACAACGCCTCTCAGCGCCTGGACTATAAAGGGCTGGTGAGGATACCCATTGTAAGAGGAGAACGCATACCCAATACTCAAAGCAATATAACGCAAACAGGCTAACGCCAAAACTGTACGTAAGGTTATTACTCGACTAAGTCGAGGGCCTGAACCAGTATAAATCGGGAGTCTCTTTGCATAACCGCCGAATTCCGCTATTCGCCGAAGCCCGAACAACTGTCCCGGGTACCCCCGTGGCAGGCTATCGGTGGTAAAACATCGACAGCTGGCGCGCCAGGTAGGGGCTTTCGACGAATTTTTTCTCGAGAGTTCGGCGGACCTCAACCTCAAGATGACCTTTTCGACGGGAACAACCTTTGTCTTCGGATCCTGGATCTGTAAGGCTGACGGCGACGGCAAGCTTCGTACCCGTCTCCGAGAAGAAAAAGAATTCGATGACGAAGTTCAATACAAACTCGCTGAGAAGATGACAAAACTCTCAACTTCGGTTACAACTCGGAATAAGGAAGAAAGCGGATACGAAACCGACTCTGAAAAAGAGATACAACCCAATTCCAAGACAATCTTCACGGCACAAGAGCCAAGCCTAATTGTCACACCCAATTTTAAGGATAAAATTGAATGCAAAATACTCATGTGTGCCCAGGAATCAGTCACACACACAAGTCGACAAATCCCATAAAGTATCATCACGGTGTCTCTTACATCACAAATAATAACACTAAGTAGTCTTACACAACACAGCGGAATAGTAAAGGATAACACTCTCGTGGAACACCATCACAGGGAAGGTCAACTGGTTGACCACAAGCCTAATAATCCTCGGGGAAATCCTCATCGTTGTCATCTGTTACCCATCCGGGATTTTAATCCAAATAAAGAAAATAAACAAGTGTAAGTACATTTCATACTTAGCAAGCTAACATGGGGTTATGAAACTCAAAAAGGATTGACTCTGGTTTACTGCAGTTAGCATTTTTAGTAGGTCAAGTTTTTATTCTCAAGTATTATCAAGTTATGCTTATGCTCCCATTTAATCCCATAAGAACATATATCAATGTAAAGTGTATAGTATACCATCATAGAACATCTTAATTGAACATCATCAAGTATCCAGTTATTATGTGAGTTTTCCGGGCCGCTCGTAACCGTGAGCACGGCTGTTATAACAGTTTGTTACCCTCTGCAGAGGTGGTGCACATTCACCGCGAGTCGTGATCCCCATATGCCCGGGTTAATTACTCCCACATCACTGCCAAGGTGAGCGGGCAGGGTACACTATGAAGCCATTTCATAGGTTTCTCTAACAAGTTAGGGCCGCTAGGTTTCCTTGGCAGGCAGATGTAGGAACCCCCCTTTCCTATGGCACATATCCATCGCGGCTATACACATAGAAACAGAGGCAGCCCTATACCCAATGTGGCAAGCCTCATTTGCACCAAAAAGGTAACCTCTAACTAGCTAGAAAAGGTCCTATTACTGAGCTAAAGTCAGAGCCATATGACTCTCACGGTTGCACTATCAGTCCCAGCTTTTGCCGACAGATAAGTCCTTATGGAGGGCTGGGAGCAACATGATCAAAGGTCATTTGCACCTTCGCCCTATGGAACAGTTGTTATAAATCATGTTAAACTCTTAGTTCCATAGTATCATTCATCATTATTTATATCAAGTTCAGTTAGAGCACTAGCAATCTACCCATATGCATTTAACCCATAGGAGACAAGGAACAGGATAATCAATCACTAGAATGTCCTTACGGGTATCAAAATTAGACATATGCAAATGAGTAATTGATTAAAGTGAAATAGGACATCAAGGTAGGCCCATGCTATACTTGCCTTGGTTCACAAACTCTTGCTGGTCCTGCTGGTCGTCGAAGAGTTCTTGGTCTCCAACGTTTTCCTCACCGTCTGAACACGACCAACACGGCAACATACAACATTCCAAAAGCATTTATGTAAAGCAAACATTCCTATCATTAGAACAGTACACCAACAGTATTTAAAACAAGATAAAATGTTTGTAAAAATAATCTACTTCTCGCTACGATCACGTCAACGCGAGTTCACGAAAAAATGTAGCTAAAATGTGAAAGTTATGATTTAAACGGATTTTCCTATAGCCATATATTTAATTAAATCTAATCATGAAACTAAAAAGTTCCAAACTTGACTAACAGTAGTTTTAACATGTAGCTTATGAAATTACGAAGCTAACGCGATTTGAATGGATCGATTCGGAGCTAAAACGACAATTTTATAAGCGAAACAGTTCAAATGGCATTTCTGTAAATACTAAAAACGTATTTTTGACTTAAGCCGTGAAGTTTACGTTTTCCAAACGAGATTGCGCATTCGTGGAACTACGCCTTGGACTGCGGGTTAGGACTTAGAAAATTACAGGGTCTCTTTAGCAAATTGACCCCCGAAGGGGTATCGGTCACTGGTGGCCGTCGGATTAGAAAGGAACGGCCAGAAACGAATCCGGGGGAGAGAGAAGGAGACGCCGGCGGGGAACAGAGGCAGCCGCGGCGGCTCTCCATTACCGGCGGCATGGAGGTCACCGGAGCACATAGCTAGAGGCCTACGGCCATGGTTCGGAAATCCGGAGGCACCGGGAGAAAGCTGGGGAGGAGGGGAACTCGCCCAGGCCATCACGACGGCCGGAGGAGGAAGCCGAGGCGGCGGGCGCCATGGTCGGCGGCCAAAGCTCGTGGACGCTCGCGACTACGACGCTAGAAGTCCCCAAACGCCAAAAAAAGGTCTAGGAGAGAGAGAGAGAACATGGGAGGCTCACGGCCGGGAACTCGGTCGGAGGCGGCTCGGGGAAGGCGGGGACGCGGACGATTTACGAGCAGCGGTCGGCGGAGCTCTTCCGTCTGGCGGCGGTTGTGTGGCCTCCGTGGCGTGAACGTGAGAGAGAAAATGGAGTGGGGAGAGTAGGGGAGCGCGCACGGGGCTAGGCTCCTTTTATCGAGGCCGAGGCGCGGGGATGCTCCCACGATGCCGAGGCGTGGGCGGCGGTTGCTCGAGCCGCTCATGCTGGGATTCTTGGAGCCGCGGAGAGGAAGGATATGCGCTGACATGCGGCCCAGCCAGGCGGTCGGCGGCAAGTATGAGGATGACGTGGCGGCGGATTCTGCGCAGCGTCAAGTGAGCTAATGCAGCTTGTTGGGCCGAGCGAGGCGCTGGTGGCCATTGTATCAAGGCCAAGCGGCAGCGCGAGGCGAAAGGGGGAGGCGAAGCTGGGTGCGGGAAGAAAAAAACCCATGGAAGGAAGGCCTACGGGCGAAATGAAGAAGGAGGGGGAAATGAATTTTGCATTTTTTTTTTTTCCACATGGATTTCCAAAGGCATTTTTGAATAAGTTTTGAATTCATTTGAAATTTGAAACAAGATCAATCATCACAAAATTAGATATGCAGCAGCATGTATGCATCAAAAAGTTTCTAACCTTATTTTTAATTTTTAATTCCACAAAATTTATTATTTTCCTATATTTTAATGCACACATATTTGCATAAATAAATCATATTTACTAATTTTAAAAGAATGTCATTTTTAGGGTGTTACAATTCTACCCCCCTTAAGATGAATCTCGTCCTCGAGATTCGGGTGATTGCTTACTCAAACAGTTGGGGATACGTCTTTCTCAGATCCTCTTCTCTTTCCCAAGTAGCCTCATCCTCTGTATATCGATTCCACTGCACCTTGCACATCTTTACAGTTCGGCTTCTTGTAACTCTTGCGGCAGTTTCCAAGATCTTTATCGGATACTCTTCATAAGTAAGATCTTCCTTGACAGCAAGTTCTTCCAAAGGAATCTGCTCTTCTGATACCCTCAAACACTTTTTCAATTGGAAAACATGGAACACGTCGTGCACACCTAACAAACTCTCAGGCAATTCCAACTGGTAAGCTACTTCTCCACGTCTCTCTAGGATCTTAAAAGGTCCTATATACCTTGGTGCTAACTTTCCCTTCATATTGAATCTTCTCACACTTCTCATTGGTGACACTTTTAAGTACACATAATCACCAATCTCAAAAGTCAGCTCTCTTCTGCGGGTATCCGCGTAACTCTTCTGTCGGGACTGAGCTACTCTCAAATTATCTCTAATCATTCTCACTTGTTCTTCCGCGTCTCTAAGGACATCGGGACCAAACACTTGAGTTTCTCCGGTCTGATTCCAGAACAAAGGCGTTCTACACTTACGCCCATACAATGCCTCAAAAGGTGCCATCTTGAGACTCTTCTGATAACTGTTGTTGTATGAGAACTCTGCGTATGGCAGACTCTTATCCCAACTATCACCATACTGAAGTGCATAGGCTCTCAACATGTCTTCCAAAATCTGGTTGATCCTTTCAGTCTGTCCATCAGTTTGCGGGTGGTAAGCAGAACTGAAATTCAGCTTTGTTCCCAAAGATCTATGTACTTTATGCCAGAATTGCGATGTAAATTGGGTGCCTCTATCCGACACAATTTTCTTGGGAACACCATGTAAGCACACTATTCTTTCCATGTACAACTCTGCTAATCTTACACCATTATAGGTAGTCTTGACTGGTAAAAAGTGAGCAACCTTGGTGAGTCGATCCACTATTACCCATATAGAATCATAACCTCTTTGAGTGCGGGGCAGTCCTACAATAAAATCCATACCAACTTCTTCCCATTTCCATTCAGGAATCTTCATTGGTTGTAGTAACCCTGTAGGTCTTTGATGCTCAGCTTTCACTCTTTGACAAGTGTCACACAAAGCTACATATTCTGCCACATCTCTCTTCAAACCATACCACCAATACTTCTCCTTGAGATCCAAGTACATCTTGGTACTTCCGGGATGTATAGAATAAGCAGACTCATGGGCCTCTTGCAGAATTGCATCACGGATAGCTTTCACTTCAGGTATATATATCCTTTTCCCAAACCAAAGAGTACCATTCTCATCCATTCTGAATCCGGGTGCCTTTCCAAGCACTACATTCTCTGCTATCTCTTTAAGTTTTTCATCCTCCAATTGACCTTGCGTATCTCTTGTTCCAATGTAGGCTCTATCACCAATTCCATTGCATTAGTGACAAGACTCAAGTTGAGATACTCCATTTCAGCACACAACTCTGCTGACATAGATGTTATCTGAAGTCCATTGGCATAGCTCTTTCTGCTAAGTGCATCAGCTACGACGTTTGCCTTTCCCGGGTGATAATGCACTTCCAAATCATAGTATTTGATCAATTCCAACCAACGACGTTGTCTCAGATTCAGATCTGATTGGGTAAAGATATACTTTAAACTCTTATGATCAGTATAGATATCACTCTTATGTCCAATTAGATAATGTCTCCAGATCTTCAAAGCATGAACCACAGCTGCCAATTTCAAGTCATGAGTAGGATAATTCAACTCATGCTTCCTTAGTTGTCTAGATGCATATGCAACCACTCTTCCTTCTTGCATAAGCACACATCCAAGGCCCAAACGGGATGCATCACAATATATAGAGAAGTTCTTGCTTAAATCGGGCAAGATTAATACTGGAGCTGTAGTCAATCTCTTCTTTAGCTCTTCAAAGTTTGCCTGGCATTTATCCGACCATACATACTTAGCATTCTTTTCCAACAGAGCTGTCATAGGCTTGGCTAGCTTGGAAAAACCTTCAATGAACCTTCGGTAATATCCAGCTAATCCCAAAAAGCTTCGAATCTCACTTACAGTTGTTGGTGGTTTCCAATTCAGTACATCTTGCACTTTGCCTGGATCCACTGCTATTCCACCATTGGAAACAACATGACCCAGAAAAGAGACTTCCTTTAGCCAAAACTCACACTTGCTCCGCTTAGCGTATAATTTATGTTCTCTAAGCTTTTGCAAGACCAACCTTATGTGTTCCGCATGTTCTTCTTCAGTCTTGGAAAATATTAGTATGTCATCTATGAATACTACCACAAATTTATCCAGAAACTCCATGAACACCTTATTCATCAGATACATGAAGTATACAGGTGCATTGGTCAATCCAAAAGACATAACAGTGTACTCATATAATCCATACCGTGTAGTGAATGTTGTCTTGGGTATGTCCGAGTTCTGAATCTTAAGCTGATGATAACCAGATCGGAGATCAATCTTGGAGAACACATGAGCTCCTCTCAACTGATCAAACAAATCATCAATCCTAGGTAAAGGGTATTTATTCTTGATTGTAACCTCATTAAGTGAGCGGTAATCCACACACATCTGTTGACTACCATCCTTCTTATCCACAAAGATCACAGGTGCCCCTCATGGGGAAGAACTGGGGCGAATGAAACCTTTTTCTTGCAACTCTTTTAGTTGTTTCTTAAGCTCTTCTAATTCATTAACTTCCATTCTATATGGACGTTTAGCTATTGGTGCAGTTCTAGGTAATAATTCAATAATGAATTCAATGTTTCGGTCAGGTGGCATACCTGGCAAGTCATCGGGGAAGACATCCGGGAACTCCTCCACGACACGATCTTGTCCATTGGCATCACCATCCAGCTGGTTCACTGTGGCTGTAGGCTGAGCTTGCACTTCCACTTCCACATAGATTCTATCTCCATTGAGTGATGTCACAACCACAGATTTCTCCTGACATTGAATCACTGCCCAGTGTTGTTTCATCCAATCCATTCCTAGAATAAGATCAATTCCCGCTGTTCTCAACATAATTGGTTTCACTTTGAAGTCTACCCCCCTTAAGGAAATGCTAGTTGAGGGACTCCAATAAGAAGCGGGCATACTGCCTCCCGGGGAATTTACTAGTATGGGGTTTTTCATGGCACACAAAGGTATGCTATGCATTCTAACAAAAGCTTAGGAGATAAAAGAATGCGAAGCACCAGAATCAAAAAGTACGGTAGCAGAAATAGAGTTGACGCTGAACGTACCCAACATGACCTCAGGCTTCTCCTGAGCTGCATCAGATGACACATAGTTCACCTTCGCAGTGTGAGGTGGTCGGGCGTTGAACTTCTGATTGCTGGTCTGGTTCTGAGGTGCTTGTTGGTTCTGCTTCTTAGGACATTGATGAGCATAGTGACCTACTTCTCCGCATCGGTAGCAGGCATTGGGATTGTTGGGTGCACCACTCTTCACAGGAGCATTGTTGGGCACTCCCTGACGTGTTGCAGGATTGCTGGTCTGTTGCGGGGGACGCTGATTTCCAAACTGTTGCGGGTATTGAGGGCGTTGCTGGAACTGGTTCCGCTGAGGATACTGACCATGGTTTCCCTGGTGAGTTGGTCCTTGATTCCTCTGCTAGAAACCTTGCTGAGGATAAGCACGTGGGCGAGTGTTGCTTCCAGAAGCTTGCCCTTGTAGCCTCCTCTTCATAGCTTCCATCTCCTTGCGCTTATCGTCAATCACGATAGCGCGATTCACCAAAGACTGGAAGTTAGGGTAAGTATTAGACATCAGCTGGAGCTGTAGTCCATCATAGAGCCCCTTGAGGAAATGGCGTTGCTTATCCTTGTCATCCGCTACATCATTTGGAGCATAGCGTGATAGTTGTGCAAACTTGTCCCGATACTCCGCCACAGTCATTGATCCTTACTTGAGGGATCGGAATTCTTCCTGCTTCAGTTCCACTAGTCCATCAGGAATATGGTATGACCGAAAATTGTCCTTGAATTCCTGCCAAGTGATTGCAGGAGCATTGTTGGGACGTCCAAACTGGAATGATTCCCACCAATCCTGAGCAGCTCCTTGGAGTTGCCCGGAAGCGTACAACACCTTCTCAAGGTCGTTGTATTGTGCTATGTTCAGTTGTTTCTCCACAGCACGCAACCAATCATCTGCCTCCATAGGGTCTGAGGCATGGGTGAACACCGGTGGACGACCTTTCATAAACTCTCCACGCTTATCTCTGACCTGAATAGGTGGTGGTCCTCTTGTAGGTTCATTGTTCAAGCGCTGCATCATAGCTTGCATCAGCTGCGCTTGCATTCCCAATATTTGTTCCATGGTCACAGGTGGCGGTGGTGGATTTATGAGAGCATCACGTCCATGACCATGGCCTCTGCCTCTTCCTCCTCTTGCGGCCATCTGTTTTCCAACAAATGTGCAAAATTTAGAGATTTTTCCAATTATAGAGAGCTTACAAAAGATAAGAAACAATGCTGATAATTCTCTGGACAAGAATCAAATTCAGCAGTTCAGTAAAACTGTTATAACTTGAGTTTCAGAGATCTAAAAGAGGTGCACCAAGACTTGTTAGAAAGCTTAGGAGACCAGCTATAACTTTCATTTAGATCACTTTTACAGATTCTGACTCACACATAGTCAAAAGTAGAGCTAAACCGAAACTGTTCTGGGTTCTAGACAGCGCAGGAACACCAACTTGTGTCAGCTAGATCTCCCAAACCTGAACAGCTAATGATGTGATTCCAGAGACATTTGAAAGATACAGAGGTCTAGTTATCTCCACAAAAATTTCAGAATTTTTAACATCCCAGATTTCGAGATACCAGATTAAGAACACAGGCTGCTCCAGAAATCAGCACAGCAGAGATAAGATAAAACGAAACATCTGCATTAAGATTTCATTCTAAACTTAAAGTTCCAATCTAAGGAAGTTGTGGACATGCCCACAAACTTCCAGCAATCAAGCAAAATACCAAATCAACCAAGTTCACAAATTAAACATCTAATCATCCAAGTTCACAAGACCAAACAAGACTAAATAAGAAACACGAACTAACGACGTGGTAATATAGATCAAGGCACCTAACACCTATGGAGCGGTGTCAATCATGGTGAAGGACCGGCGCTTCTTCTTGTAGATGGAAGGCTGTCCAAGTTGTGCTCGAAGTTCTTCCACTTGCTTCTGGAGGCATCTCTGAGCCCTCTGAGATGCACGCAGTTCTCCTTTGACTTCCTCGTCCACTCCCTGCATAGCGTGGACATGCTGCACCGTTGCTTCCAGAGTTGGGTCACTCTCTGGTGGAGCCAAGACCTACCAAACACCCTCATGATCATTGCGAGGAAGGAACCTGAAGCGATCCTCCCTCATGGCCTCAAAGCGACGACCATGGTAGTGGATGTAGGCGTCCTGTGCTGCATCCTCCATGCCATCCAAGGCATGGGCCCTCCTGGCAGGGGCACGATGGACAGTCTCCACCTCATGTCCATTCTTGACGTCGTTCCAAGTGGTGACCACCAGCTCTACCTTCCAGAAGGTAGCCTCCAATGGATGCTGGTACTCGGCGCAGTGGTAGCTGATGGAGGCGTGCAAGTCGGGGTAGTAGTCGTCCAGCACGTGAGTGAGGAGGGTGTGGTAGTAGGCTGTCTCTGGAGCTGGCTTGAAGTAGTACTTGCACTTCCAGCCAATCTCCTCATCCACCACGGGAACAGCTGGGGATGGTGCAGGTGTAGGGGAAGTAGCCGTCGAGTCCTCAGGTGTAGCCACAACAGGATAGACTGGCACGGCGACTGGTGTAGGAGCAGGTGTAGGCGTCGGTGTAGCCATCTCCTCGTTGTCAGAGATGATCACAATCTCCCTCTCCGCCTGTGGGGCACGTAGGGTGAACATGGCACGATAGCCGGCGGTGCTGAGGCGAGCAGTCTTCGGATTATGAGACATCTATAGATTTAAAGTGAGATAGAATTAGAATCAACAATTTTAAATAATAGATTAAGGTATGAAAAGCATAAATGTTTTAATAAAATAACAAGAATAAGACAGTAAGCAAGAAACCAGAGGAGCAAAGATGCTAAAACGACCGTTTTCTAACTAGGCTTGCGTCCTACAGTCAACACGGATCTGATACCAATTTGTCACACCCAATTTTAAGGATAAAATTGAATGCAAAATACTCATGTGTGCCCAGGAATCAGTCACACACACAAGTCGACAAATCCCATAAAGTATCATCACGGTGTCTCTTACATCACAAATAATAACATTAAGTAGTCTTACAGAACATAGCGGAATAGTAAAGGATAACACTCTCGTGGAACACCATCACAGGGAAGGTCAACTGGTTGACCACAAGCCTAATAATCCTCAGGGAAATCCTCATACCCGTTGTCATCTATTACCCATCCGGAATTTTGATCCAAATAAAGAAAATAAACAAGTGTAAGAACATTCCGTACTTAGCAAGCTAACATGGGGTTATGAAGCTCAAAAAGGATTGACTCTGGTTTACTACAGTTAGCATTTTTAGTAGGTCAAGCTTTTATTCTCAAGTATTATCAAGTTATGCTTAAGCTCCCATTTAATCCCATAAGAACATATATCAATGTAAAGTGTATAGTATACCATCATAGAACATCTTAATTGAACATCATCAAGTATCCAGTTATTCTGTAAGTTTTCCAGGCCACTCGTAACCGTGAGCACGGCTGTTATAACAGTTTGTTACCCTCTGCAGAGGTGGTGCACATTCACCGCGAGTCGTGATCCCCATATGCCCGGGTTAATTACTCCCATATCACTGCCAAGGTGAGCGGGCAGGGTACACTATGAAGCTATTTCATAGGTTTCTCTAACAAGTTAGGGCCGCTAGGTTTCCTTGGCAGGCAGATGTAGGAACCCCCCTTTCCTATGGCACATATCCATCGTGGCTATACACATAGGAACAGAGGCAGCCCTATACCCAACATGGCAAGCCCCATTTGCGCCAAAAAGGTAACCTCTAACTAGCTAGAAAAGGTCCTATTACTGAGCTAAAGTCAAAGCCATATGACTCTCAGGGTTGCACTGTCAGTCCCAGCTTTTGCCGACAGATAAGTCCTTATGGAGGGCTGGGAGCAACATGATCAAAGGTCATTTACACCTTCGCCCTATGGAACAGTTGTTATAAATCATGTTAAACTCTTAGTTCCATAGTATCATTCATCATTATGTATATCGAGTTCAGTTAGAGCACTAGCAATCTACCCATATGCATTTAACCCATAGGAGACAAGGAACAGGATAATCAATCACTAGAATGTCCTTACGGGTATCAAAATTAGACACATGCAAATGAGTAATTGATTAAAGTGAAATAGGATATCAAGGTAGGCCCATGCTATACTTGCCTTGGTTTACAAACTCTTGCTGGTCCTGCTGGTCGTCGAAGAGTTCTTGGTCTCCAACGTTTTCCTCACCGTCTGAACACGACCAACACGGCAACATACAACATTCCAAAAGCATTCATGCAAAGCAAACATTTCTATCATTAGAACAGTACACCAACAGTATTTAAAACAAGATAAAATGTTTGTAAAAATAATCTACTTCTCGCTACGATCACGTCAACGCGAAGTTCACGAAAAACAGAGCTAAAATGTGAAAGTTATGATTTAAACGGGTTTTCCTATAGCCATATATTTAATTAAATCTAATCATGAAACTAAAAAGTTCCAAACTTGACTAACAGTAGTTCTAACATGTAGCTTATGAAATTACGAAGCTAACGCGATTTGAATGGATCGATTCGGAGCTAAAACGACAATTTTATAAGCGAAACAGTTCAAATGGCATTTCTGTAAATACTGAAAACGTATTTTTGACTTAAGCCGTGAAGTTTACGTTTTCCAAACGAGATTGCGCATTCATGGAACTACGCCTTGGACTGCGGGTTAGGACTTAGAAAATTACAGGGTCTCTTTAGCAAATTGACCCCCGAAGGGGTATCGGTCACTGGTGGCCGTCGGATTAGAAAGGAACGGCCAGAAACGAATCCGGGGGAGAGAGAAGGAGACGTCGGCGGGGAAGAGAGGCAGCCGTGGCGGCTCTCCATTGCCGGCGGCATGGAGGTCACCGGAGCGCACAGCCAGAGGCCTACGGCCACGGTTCGGAAATCCGGAGGCACCGGGAGAAAGCTGGGGAGGAGGGGAACTCGCCCAGGCCATCACGACGGCCGGAGGAGGAAGCCGAGGCGGCGGGCGCCATGGTCGGCGGCCAAAGCTCGCGGACGCTCACGACTATGGCGCTAGAAGTCCCCAAACGCCAAAAAAGGTCTAGGAGTGAGAGGAGAACATGGGGAGGCTCACAGCGGGGAACTCGGGGTTGGAGACGGCTCGGGGAAGGCGGGCGACGCGGACGGCGGACGGCGGTCGGCGGAGCTCTTCCGTGCGGCGGTTGTGGCCTCCGTGGCGTGAACGTGAGAGAGAAAATGGAGTGGGGAGAGTAGGGGAGCACGCTGGGGGGCTAGGCTCCTTTTTATCGAGGCCGAGGAGTGGGGGGATGCTCCCACGATGCCAGGAGCGTGGGCGGCGGTTGCTCAGGCGCTCGCGCGGGCGGTTGCCGAGCCGCGCGGAGGAAGGGGATGGCGCTGACACGCGGGCCCGGGCGGTCAGCGGCTGCAGGCTCGAGGATGACGCGGCGGCGATTGCGCGCGTCAAGCTGGGCTGGCGCGGCTTGTTTGTTGGGCGAGCGGTAGGCTGCTGGGCCAAGTATGGCAAGCGTGAGGTCGAGCGAGGCGCAAGGGGAGGCGCGGCTGGGTGGTCAAGGGAAGAAAAAAGGCCAATGGAAGGAAGGCCTACGGGCCGAAATGAAGAAGGGAGGGGGAAAATGAATTTTGCATTTTTTTTTCTTTTTCCACATGGATTTCCAAAGGCATTTTTGAATAAGTTTTGAATTCATTTGAAATTTGAAACAAGATCAATCATCACAAAATTAGATATGCAGCAACATGTATGCATCAAAAAGTTTTTAACCTTATTTTTAATTTTTAATTCCACAAAATTTATTATTTTCCTATATTTTAATGCACACATATTTGCATAAATAAATCATATTTACTAATTTTAAAAGAATATCGTTTTTAGGGTGTTACACTAATTGGACTCGGAGACACAACAACGATCGCGAAGGGATACGACCCGTACAACTCAAAGAAGAACTTGGGAACTTACAGACTACGCAACGCGGCATTAGTCTATCAACACTTTACCTAAAACAAGATGAACTCAGCAAGAAGAATACTCCTAGAGAGAGCACAAGAAGGGATGATCATGACAGTGACCCCGCAAGATTGTGTGGTGCATTGGCCAGGTTCTTTCACCTCAAGCAAAGTCCAGACTGGCACGCGCGTTGAAGAACTACCTTATCAAGAGGGAAAAGAACTCGGATCCAGTTCAGAAGCTACAAACAGCTCAACCAAACGAAGGATGGAATACCGTACAAGAAGAGCTCGGAAGAGGTATACTGTATACATGGCAGAGCAATTAGAACAACCTTTGGAACCACCACAGATACCAGATATAAAATCTTTAAACGAATTAGAAGGCAACATCTCGCCAGATGAGAAAAGCGACAGCAACAAAAATGATGAGCAAAGACTAGCAAGGCTAAAGAAGAACAAATTGAAAGCTGGAAGGAGGAACCGGGCTAAACAAAGGAAGCAAGTCTGGAATAAATACAAAGCGGAGCTAACGGAATACAACAGAAAGAAGGCGGAAAAAGAAGCCACAAAAAATACAAAAAAGGGAAAGAATTGAAGAATTAACAAAAGAGTTGTACACCCTCACGAATAACGGGAAAGCAAAGGAAGACCAGAAGAAAGAAGTCGGGGGATCAGATAAACAACCCGGCGAAGAAATTCCACAGGAGCCACAAAGGGAGCAGCCACCCAAAAAATCGAATTTTCAAAGGATAGAACCAATAGAAAGTGCTGATATCAATGGAAGGAAGGAACACTACTCAAAGCAACAAGAAAGAGACAAACCAGAATTGAGCCAACGCTACCAAGAAATATCAAGAAGATTTGACAAAGAAGATGACTACAGAGAGTCTGAGTTAAAAGAAGACAGGTCTTATTACAGAAGGGCAAGATCACCGGATTACGAAAGAACGGAACCATACAACAGATTCCCTTGTTTCGCAGGAAGACTACAAACTTTAAAGCTACCGCACAAGTTTAAACCAGCAAATCAATCCAAGTATGATGGCAAAGTCGAACCAAGACAATGACTAAGGGTTTACTCCCAATCTATTGAATTAGCTGGAGGAGACGACGACATCAAGGCTCTATTCTTCCCAATGGCCCTCGAAGCAATGCCGCTACAATGGTTAGACAAATTGAGGCCAAGATCAATCAGGTATTGGGAAGACTTGCAAGAAGCTTTCTGCAACAACTTCGCAGGCATTATTACCCATCCAATGACTGCAGCCGAGTTGAAAGGAGTAAAGCAAAGGAGAGCAGAAAGTTTAAGGGAATACTATAGAAGATTTGGAGAATTCAGGGCTCAAGTCCATGACATTACTGATAGGGAGGTGATAGAGGCCTTTGCAGAAGGAATCTAGACAATCTGGCAATACAAGGACTATTTCAATGAGAACCCAAGAACAAATGAATACTTCAAGAGGGTTGTTGAGAAGCTAATTTCGTCAGAAGAAAGAACTCGGCACAGATTTGCTAGGGACAACCCAGAGAATAGAAGACCCGATTACAGACAGCAAGACAAAAGACCAAGGTAGGACAATATGGTGGCAACCACAGACAACAAAAGAAGATACAATGGCAACGGCAATGATAGCAATGGTAGCAATCACAATGGCAACTACAACAATAGCAACAACCGTAACTACAACGGTTACAACAGTAATAGCAACTATCAGAGTAACAACTACCGAGGAAGAGCGCTGGAAAACATAGAAAACATGCCGTGTCACATACACCCAGGGGCCAGACACAAGTTAGTTGAATGCAGCACTTTTCAGCGGCAATTCATGAAGAGAGAAAACAGGAATCAAAACAACTCGGAGCCAAAGCAAGAAAAATCCAAGGAGGAAAAGAGAGCTGAAGGAGATTATCAAGAACCCCAATGCCAATTAGCGGTGATATTTTCAGGTGTTCCTAACACATGAAGCAAAAGACAAGAGAAACTAGCTCACAGAGCCATCATGGCAGCTGAATCAGTCATCCCAAGATATCTAGATTGGTCAGAGTACCCCATCCACTTCACAAGAGAAGACCAATGGACCAGTGCAGCAAACGCAGGATGCTACCCGCTGGTACTTGTGCTGATTATCAAGAAGAAATGCGACAATTCCAGTACTGCATAGTGCTCTCGTTTTTAACTCTAACTACACATTTGCCCCTTTTTTTACTTTGCAGATTTGCCCGTGTTTTTTTAATGTCAGTCACCCATTTGTCCATACTTCTCCACGGCATGCCCTAGTGGTAAATAATGGGCTAAGAAGAAATTGTTGGAAAAAATGGAGGGAAAAAGACTATAATGACCATCTTTTATCCAAAAGGTTCGTGGCCTCCTTTCCTCGGTCCCTCGTGTCACCATGAGTCATGTACCCATGCCTGCCTCTGTTCAACCGTGGTGGCGCAACGCGGCAGGCCAGCAGCGCAGCGAGTACGGCGTGACACTGTGGGCCGAGGCGCACGGCTCGGGCATGCGAGAAAACAAAAATAACAACTTAGTTTGTGGTCTGTGTATGCATGCACGTATAATAACATGCACTATGGAGGAGTCTAGAAGAAAACAAAAAACACAACTTAGCTGTGGTCTTTCATTTGTGTCTGAGAAAAGCTGTTTGTGCATGTACGTTCTTCAGTTCTTGTATTTGCCTCAATAATATACATGAGGTGTACTTTAAAGTATCTGAATCTCTTTCAGGCCAGCTAAAGAGCCAACATGCGTGGGGTCTATGTACTCTTGAGGGTCTCGTGTCTATCATATATGCGTCCGTGGAGTTCCGCTCTATGAAGATTGAATCATGAAGGAGAAGGCCGGAGGCACTTCTGCTGTGTCACTGTCGAGGGGAGGCACGATTGAATGGTGGATGGCGATTCACGGGAGGGGAGAACATCCAAGATCCATAGTGAGCCAACTGGAGGTGATGGTTCTCAATTATATGTAATACGTGTAGTGGCAGTGAATGTACTGTTGAGTTGTCAACCACTCAAGGCCTTGTTAAGTCACACAAAGGCAGTTGCGCTTCTTCTGCCTATAGTTATATATGCCCAGTACGGTGGTACACATACCTCCTCATCAATGTTGATACATAACATGGAGCCTCATTGAGCTTCTTGTGCTTCAATTTCTTATTATACATGCAGTTTCTACTCCCTCATCCTTTCATGGAAAGCACAAGGAGAAACACCCTGCTGCTTGGAGGATGGCCACAAATACATAGAAATGGGATGTGCCAGGAGTTTGGTCTCTACCTCAGAGTCCATACAATGCTCTAATAGGATTCTTGGGTCCAACCATAAGAGTACTTCACTTCCGACCATTAAAGAACTGACTAGATGCAGATCAGACCAACTATGAGGCTCCCAAGAATAAGGGACCAGCAGCAATTGCTATTGACGCACATATTGCAAGAGGGACAACCATAAGCGCCGTCGTATGCCCGCACTAGGCTTTAAGAGCAGGTACAGCAATGGACAAATCGACTGCCGCATCAGCACCATGCATGCGGTGGAGGATAGAGAGTGCGCAGCTTCTCACTGCTTCCATGGTAGAACTCCTCAACATGAACAAGGCTACTGTTCCACTTCAGAGTAGCACAGTCTCTAGAGTAAGGAAGACACTACTAGTTGTTGTATGAATTAGGCTATAATCTTGTCTGTTAATGATTTGTCTTGGCTTATAGCCAAGTTTTATTGGACTTGCTCTAAATTGCAAGGAGAGGGAAATGACATTAAGATTAGCACCATTCTAATTTCTCCTCTGCTAGGACAGAGAAATGACATAAAGACTGTGAGTTGGAAGTATATGTTATACCCGATCACTTAGTCCTAGGTTACCCAACCCTACATAGGAAGAGTAGTAATTAGCAAATAAAGTAGAGATGTGATGAGAAAACTGTCGATTGAAGTAGAAAAGTCTTCCCGAGGATATTTCTGCATCGAAGCATGCAATTTTCAACTTATCATTTATTTTCAACTTATCCAATTGGTAAATCAAGCAAACCATAATGATGACCATCAATTCACTGTAACCAATGCAACTATATTTGTTGATACTTTTGTACCTTTGTTTTTTCTATTGTTGGAAGTTTTGTTATCATATCCCTACGGGTCATTTTGGCATGTCTTTGTTGTTGTTGGTTGGACGACATACCCCAGCTAGGCCAATCCTCTTATGTATGCATCATTGTAATAGGCAGAACATCTGACCCTTCATTAAAAAAAAAACTCAAGCACTTATAAGTACGTTATAGTGAAGGTGAACATGCCACACGTACATTCAATAATCTCTTTGTTGGATGTCGAGATAGTTGAATCTCTAGCTATTTAGGAAAACTTCTACGACGGTTCAAAACACTATGCTAAAACATCATGGTTTCAGTTTACATACATCTCCAATGCGATATATGAACCATTATGAACAACTAAATGTTTAATTTGCAGCATCCTACAGTTAAACCAAGACAATATATAATGAGCAAAAATACAGCATGAAAACATATACAGTGCTTGTGTAAATAATGCAAATGAATATTCTAGCGGCTTTTACAAATCTATCCGCTCAGTTAAGTGCTGAGCCAACTCTAGCAGATGGCTCTCAATTAGGTACACATGTAGTGGCAGGGGCTAGCTATGTGCAGTTGGAGTGAACTGCTCAGGCCTTTTATGTTATTAAAGAAAGCTTCAGCTGCTTACCTATATATGCCTCATCCCCTGTACCCTCCACATCGTCCTTTATATACCTCAGGCCTTATTGTTCTCAGACAACTTGGACACCGTCCATGCTGGATGCTTTCCTAGCCTTCTTATCAGTAGTTCATGTTCTAACTCCTTCATGGAACGTGCCTCCTGAGATGGATGGCATGGTGGCTAACACATATAAGAAATGGGATGTACCAGGAATTATGTCTTGAGCTATTAGTACGTGCAACACTTTTTTAGGTTTCTTTGGTTCAAACAAAACAATCCATCACTGCCAAGCACAGAATATATCACTTGATCAAGATGGTGTCAACAGCGCTGATGGCATAAGCAATAAGCAAGATACTGAAGAGAAGCAATAGAACAAGCTGCGCCGCGCCATGGCATCAGGACCAGACGTGTGTGAGTAAGCTATGTAATCTGCTGTGCGACCAACTATATTGCGACCAACATATATTGAATAAGAGGTAGATGAAGGTTTAGAGAGAGTTAAGCGTTCAAGATAAAAATATTTCTGTTACATTAATCCTTCATCGCAAAACCTATCTCCTCGTTAAATTACGTGCATTGGAGGCCCCTGTTACTCTTCCAACCTTCCAAACAGATGGGTGTATATACAGGCTCTGGTGAACAAGACAGAAGACACAATCTTTTTCTATGGGTGGTGCTTTGTCTTCTTCCTACCCTATAGCCACAGTAATTTATGACGATCTGGCATGTACAAGTGTTAATTGCAACCAGCATGATATATGGACTAGAAGGAAGTATGCTTGAGCAGTATATAGTCAAAAATAATGTTGCTTAAATTGCACTTTTGATGAGCCGTTCCATGCATCCCTTCTCAATTAATTGAACTTTAATTTTTTTATTTTGAAAATGAGTCAGAATCACTTGCCGGAGATTGTAAAAATATGATTAACATAGTTATTTACATATTCTTTCTTTCCACTTCCTGTCAGTTGGACGTTAACTGACGGTCTGACGACCGGCCATATATTAAGCCCTTGTTTAGTTCCATGAATTTGGAATTTGGGGCTACTGTAGCACCTTCGTTTTTATTTGGCAATTATTGTTCAAACATGGACTAAGTAGACTCAAAACGTTCGTCTCGTAATTTCCCACCAAACTGTGCAATTAGTTTTTTTTTCGTCTACATTTAATGCTCCATACATGAGCATAAACATTCGATATGACATGTACTGTAGCACTTTTTGGGATTTTGGACTCCAACTAAACAAGGGCTAATAAAATCTCTTGCTTTTGTCAACCCTCTGTCCTGTTCCACATGTGAGTCACTTTTACAGTGATCAGCTGTATTTATTAGCATTATTTGATACCCTCGTCATGAAAACATTTCTTTAGGATATGGCAGAGAAAACAATGTGCAAATAAGCAAGTAAAAACCGACCAAAATGCATTACCTAAAATTACAAGAACCCCTGACCTCACTTCAGTGCAGCCTGCTAGCACCCACAATCTGCAAGGGGATGGTAAATAATTAAGGCAGGGGCATAAAACGTGGTTGATATCGAAGATCTATTTAGCAAGGACGATTAATAGTGACGATCAATAGTGTCTTCTTAAAATTCACAAATGCTTCACCAGCATGTGCTTGCAATATGGGACGGTCCAGCGAGATGGGGGTGCTCGCGCCCAGGCGAGGACAAGGACTTCTCGGTGCGTGTCTCTCCGTACCATTCTGCCTGATTTTGGTACTTGTGGGAGCAGCAGCGTGTGGCCAGCGAGACCGACGGACGACGGCACACACAGTGCTGGCAGGAAGCGAGCGTTGTGCATGGCCAGCGAGCCCAGCAGGAGCCTTGGGCACTGGTACGGCTTGCGAGACCTGCAAGTAGTGGTGTTGGAGGCGGCGACGCGTGGCAATCACACACGGGGCTGGCAGGTGCGCTGCACGCTGGTGAGCGCAACAAGCGGCAGCAGACTGCCGGTAGCCCCAAACAGGCAGCAGACGAGCGGCCGAGCAAGAAAGGAACTCAAGAGCAGGGAAATGAGCAGTAGTGCGGTCAGGGAGAGAAGAAAGATCGACACAGTGACGCACTAGTAATTAAGTGAGGTGGAGAGAGAGAGAGCAGGGATAAAATGATCCATGCTGAACTACGAGACCTGTGTGTAAGCCTGTTTGTGGGCTCAAGTAGCCCGTGGGAATTCATTGGCGTATTTCGGATATATAGTGAAAGAATTGTACTAGCACTAATCCTATTAGCAGAGAGCTAGTGACATTTCTCTGAAACAACAAATTTATAATGACATGTTGACCCCTATTTTTTCCTTAGAATTTGCAATTTTACTTGAGATCAACTCTAACAATTTAAGAACTCAAGCATTTTGTGAAAAAATAAACTCATGTGCTTATAACTCGAGATGAAGTTATACTCACTACCGGAATCCTCAAATTTGCCGAGTGTTTTTATGTTTGCCGAGTGTATTTCCTCGGGCACTCGGCGACTAAGCTTTTTGCCGAGTGCTGCGTTAAAAACACTCAGTAAAAAAAACACTCGATAAAAGAGGGGGTTCACCGAGTGTAAAAAAAACACTCGGCAAAGAGCTGGTTTCCGAGTGTCAAAAAAACATTCGGCAAAGAAATAAAATCTTTTTTCTAGAAAAAAAAGAAGAAGAAAAAAATGAAAAAAAAAACTTTGCCAAGTGTTCAGATCTAAAACACTCAAAGAAAGAAATAAAATCTTTTTTCTGAAAAAAAAGAAAAAAATAAAAAAAAAACTTTGCAGTGTTGGATCTAGAACACTCGGCAAAGAAACAAATTTTTTGGAAATAAAACCCGCCTCCCTCCACTTTGCCTCCCCGCTTTGCACCGCCTCACCCCCCGCACACCACGTGCACCTCCCTCCCGGCGATCCCTCCGAGCTACCTCTCCCTGCCCTCCCCCCGGCCGACCCTGCCCCTCGCCAACAGACTCCTCCTCCCTCCCCTCCCATCGCCTCGCCTCGCCGGCGCCCCCTCCCCTCAAATCCCGGCCGGCGCCCCTCCCCTCCTCTCCCGGCGTCCCCTCCCCTCGCCGTCCCCTCCTCTCCCAGCGCCCCCTACCCTCCTCTCCCGGCGCCCCTCCCTCTTCTCCCAGATCCGCGCCCCCTCCTCTCTCCCAGATCCAGCGCCCCCTCGCTCTCTCCGTGACGCCCCTCCCCATCTCCCGGCCCGCCGCCCGGATCCGCCCTCCCTCTCCCGGATCCAGCCCTCCTTCTTGACGACTCACCCACAGTCCAACCCGACGCTGCAGCCCAGTGCCCCCGCCCAGCCCAGCCGCCCATGCCAGGCGCTTCCTCGGCGTCTGCGGTGCCGAGGCCACCGAGCGGGGCGCACATGCGGAGCCGCTCCCTCGACGCCACCTTCTTCGACGGCCTCTCGTTGCCGCAGGCGGCGGGCGAGGAGGCGGGGGCATGGCGGGCACAAGAGGAGAGGCTCCATGGGCGGGGCCACCACCTCGCCGTTCGAGGGAGAGTCCGCGCCGTCCTCCGTCCTGCCGGGCTAGGCCAAGAAGGCTGTGCCCGACGACATGCTCACCGAGCTCACGCTCCTCGACCCCAAGCGCGCCAAGAGGTGAGCGGGCAAACGCCATCCACGTTCGCGAGCTATCTTCCCCCTGAAATTGCCGGCGAGATCCAGGGAGGGGGCGTGGATGGTGGTGGCGGCGTGGATGCGGCGTGGTGCGGGCGTGGTGTCGGCGTGCCATTTTTTATTTTTTTTGAAAAAAAAGTTTGCCGAGTGTTTTTTGGCACTCGGCAATGTGTTTGCCGAGTACCCGACAAAAAACACTCGGTAAACTTGTGTTTGCCGTAAAAGGGTTTGCCGAGTGTAACACTCGGCAAACCCTTTGCCGAGTGTTTTTGGGGCTTCGCCGAGTGCCCCTGGCACTCGGCAAAGTTCCTGTATCCGGTAGTGACTAGACATGTGTATGCTTCACTGCTAACCGATAAGGAATGTAGACCCCCTAATTGTAGTATATACTACCTCAAAATTTGTTATCCTAAGACATTACCACAATTTTTAGAAGTGTTTTTCCTATAGCACATTGAACCATGATGCTCGGTCTCTAGCACATAGATTGTACAATGTTCATGAGAAATTCAAACAAAGATAAAAAAAAAACATTTTTAAGGGGAAAACTAGAGGGATCAGATGGAAATTCTACATGCCTAAAATAGCTGGCTCCTTCCTAAAAACAATGGGCAAAACTAGCAGATCGTTTTTACCTGGCATACATTAAATAGGACAGCATTGGATGTATCTCTAGTGACGATCTTCACAGATCACAAAACAAATAAGTATGAATTTATTTAGAGATATCCAGCCAGCCAACCTACACTACTACAGAAATGATGAGGTGGTCACAATTGCTCGTCTTCCAAAATGGATTTATGGAGGCGGACGTTTTAATTATTTACGCAGGCAGTGGGATTATGCACATCTCCTAAAGTCCATTTACGGAGGCGGTCAAATCAATTTACGGATGTGGACATTTTAAGAGATCTGCCTCGGAAAACGGAGGCCATTTTCGGAGGGGAACCTCTTGCGAGGCCCACCTCTGTTGCTCGTGGCCGAGGCCCAGCCTAAGCCCAAATCAGGCTTCTATTGGGCTTGTATATAAGCAGCCGTTAGTGTTTTCCTCTCTCTCTCTCTCTCTCTCTCTTTCTCTCTCTCTCTCCCAACCATGGTGCACGGTGCCTCTCCCTCTCCCTCTCCCCCACAGCCCGAGCCCGAGCGGTGGTGACGTCCGAGGGCGAGCGGGGTGGCGTCCGAGCCCGATCCCGAGCAGCTCCCGGTGTGGATCCAGCCTCAACCAGAGACACGGCGGCGGATCCAGCCAACAACCGCTAAACGATGGCGGTGGGGGCATGGATCTGGTCACCAGCAACAGCGGGGACGAGGATCCGACACCACCAAGCGGATCCAGCCATCGGCGGCTGCGGGCGCATGGATCCGGCCACGAGCGAGTAGATCCGGTCACCAGAGCCGGCAGCACAAGGACAGGTGGTGTTTCTAGCCATAGGCCAGTGGATCCGGTCACCAGAGCAAGCTCCCAGCACAAAGGGTGCAAGGGTAGGCGTAAGGCGGATCTGGCCACAAGTGAGCGTGTCCGGTCACCAAAGCCGTGGTGCAAGGGCGGTGGCGTTTCTAGCCACGAGCGAGCGGATCTGGTCGTGAGCAGAGCAAGAAGCAACATTATTAGGGTTTTCCTCTTAGTCTCTCTCTCTCTCTCTCAGCTATCCATCTCTCCTCTCCCCCTCAATCGGTAGGCAGGGCGCAGTGCCTCTCCCCCTCTCTCTCCCCCAAAGCCGAGCCCTAGTGGTAGAGACATCCAAGTGTGAGCGGGGCGGCTTTCGCTCTCGAGCCTGAGCAGCTCCCAGCGTGGATCTACCCTCCAACCGACCACCGGTGGCAGATCCAGCAACCAACCGCTCATCGAAGGTGGTGGGGAGTGGATCTGGTCACCAGCAGCGGCGGGGGCGCGAATCCGACCCCAACAAGCGGATCCAGCCATGGGCGGCTGCGGGCGCGTGGATCTAGCCACAAGCGAGTGGATCCAGTCACCAGAGCCGGCGGTGGAAGGGCTAGTGGCGTTTCTAGCCACGAGGGAGCAGATCTGGTTACCAGTAATCTCCAGGTGCAAGGATTCAAGGGCGGCGCAAGGGAGGATCCGGCCATGAGCAAGCGGATCCGGTCACCAAAGTCAGGCGGTGCAAGGGCGGGTGGCGTTTCTAGCCATGAGCGAGCGGATCCGATTACGAGCAAGCTCCCAAAGACAAGGTGCAAGGGGCGGTGGAAGAAATTTGGCGCAAGGCGACCACGAGTGACCGGATCTGCCACTGCGGTGCAAGGGTGGGTGGCGTTTAACACCCTAAAGTTTGCATTCTTTTGAAATAGGTGAAATTGATTTAATTATGCAATTATGTGAGCCTTCAAACTTAGGGAAATAATAATTTTTATGAAATTAAAATCAACTATAAGGATAGATACATGTTGATGCATTCATGCTGCTACACTTTTTATTTTTGTGATGTATAGTTTTGACCCAATCAGAAAAAAGGTTTTCAAATGCTTTTGGAATTGGAATTGAAAAGCTCTAAAATAAAAAGAAAAAGAAAATTCTATTCCTTTTCACCCTCTCGGCTTTTTGGCCCAGACCGCCCCTGTTGCCCTTTCTCCATGAGGTCAAGCATCGCTTTCTTGGGCCGGCCCAGCTGAAAGCAACCGCAGCACAAGCCGCAGCACAGGCACACTCCCTTCTCGCTCTCTCTGTTCAGCGACGCCTTGGGGCCCAGTAGCTCTGATGTACCCCTACATCCCTCCTGCTCTGATTGGATGCAGTGGCACCTAACGACAGCAAAGCGCCTTGGATTTCTCGGCGTTTGGCGCAATTTCTGCGCAAGCCGCTCTATATAAGCCACCGCCCTCCTCAAAGCCTCTCTTTTCCAATCTCGAGCAGCGCCGCCCTTCCCTCAGAGCTCATGGCGCCCACTGCAAACCTAACCGGAGCTGCCGCCCGTTTCCGCCCGGCCGTCATTTGCTCCGTCATCTGCAACTCGTTGCCAAGGTCAGCGTCAAGGTGACGAGGCCGAAATGCCTTTTCGCTTTCCGTTTTAGCCCTCTTTGCTTTCTCATGTCGCGTCGCCGACGCGTTTACAGTTCTGTCGTCCGCCATTTCTAGCCGCCTCCGATCCATATCCTCCTCGCTTTTCTCGTGGTGAGTTCAGATTCATCTCCTCTTTTGTACCGTGCCATTCCCGAGTCGAATCGTGGTCTCTAGGTCCGTATTCTTGCGCGCCGGCGAGCTATGTCGCCGCCGGCCATGGAGGTCTGCTGCGTCGTTTCCGCTCTTGCTTCCCATGCCCTCGGTTCGTTTCTCCGTGGCCCGTCCGGCTTAATCTGTGCTTTCGTCGGCGAAGTCTCACAACCGCCATGGCTGGCCGCCATGCCTGCCACTGTTCCGCCGCCTGCCATCTCTCTCTTCCCCTCCGATCTAATCTGGTCATCCATCCTCGATCCAACACCCAGATTTGGCCATACCCTTCATCATGGCTGTTTTTCTTAAGAGTCCTCCATTTCCTCTATTTTGAACCGGCGGTCCTCGGCGAAATTGAAATCCTGTTTTAGATTTATTTTTATTCGAAAATAGTTTGCGGTAATTACTGAAATTGCCATCCAGAGCCCATTTTCATCGTACCTTTACCATTTTAAATCCGATTTGGGGATTTTTCGGCGTCTGTGTGTTCGTGATGCGACATGTAGAATAATTTAATAAGTTTTTTAAACATGTTTTTTCCTCTGTTCTAATCATAGCTCTTGTTTGCTTGTGCATGATTGCGTGGATGTATGTGTGTTGCTTTATTGACGATCGAGTATAGACGGTGAGCATTACGACGGTGATCAAGGCCAATACTTTAACGACTAAGCGGGACCAGGAGGAGTTCGTTGATCAAGGCAAGTATAGCGTGGGATCTCCTTGTTCTCCTATTCACCATTTAATTAATTAGTCATATGCATGTGTCTAATGTGTTTACCCGTAAGGACATCCTAGTTATTGTTGTCTTGTTCCTTGTTACCGATGGGTTATACTTGCATATGGGTAGTTTGCTAGCGCTCAGTTTAATTATACATGATCTGAACAATGACTAATGGTTTATAAGCAACAAATGTTAAAACTGGCTTTTTAGCAACTTGAACATAGGGGATAGAGCTCTTGTTTTATCATGATGCTCTTGGCCTCCCTAAGGACTTATCTGTGGGCAAAAGCTAGGACATACAGTACAACCGAGAGTGTCACATGGCTTTGGCTTTAGCTCAGTAGTATGACCTTTTTCTAGCTTGTTAGTGATTACCCGAAAGGGTGCAAAAGGGGCCTGCCGAGCTGAGTATAGTACGGCCTCTGTCAATATGTGTATAGCCTGCGCGGAATGTGCCATTCAAAAGGGGGCTCCATATTCCCTTGCCGGGGAAACCTAGCGGCTACTAACTTGTCAGGGAAATCTTTGAAAGGCTTTATAGTGAACCCTGCTGACCTTTCTTGGTAGTGGGTCAAGAGATTAGCTACCTCAGGCGAAAGGGTAAATCACGGCTCGCTGTGAAAGTATACAACCTTTGCAGAATGTAGAACTGGTATATCAGTCGTGCTCACAGACACAAGCGTCCCGAAAAACACATAATAGAGAACTATTATTGTTGTTAATTAATTGTGAGATAAATTGTTGTTTTATATGATCATGTGGTATAATTGGGGCTTAAGCACAACTAAATGCTAATATAGTGTTAAAATTTGTGACTTAATAAAAATGCTAACCGCGGTACAACCAGTGTCGGCCTTTTGAGCTTCATAACCCCATGTTATTCTTGTTAACTACGAGATGTACTTATGCTTGTTTATTTTAATTATTTGGATAAAAATCCCGGATGGATAACAGATGGCAATGGTTATGAACACTTTCCTGAGGATTACTAGACTTGTGGTTCACCGGTCGACGTTCCTTATGGAGTTTGGAGGCTCTCGTGGAGACTAGTTATCTAGTTCTTCTGCTTTTATTATAGACTTGATTCTTTTGTAAGGAGTTATTATTCGTGATGTAATGAACACTTGTGATGATACTTTATAATTTGTTAGCTTATGTGTATGACTGATCTCTGGACGCACATAATATTTATGCATCCCATTTTATCCTTAAAATTGGGTGTGACATGGCGGCTCCCGGCGGTGCTCGCTGGGGTGGATCCAGGTACCGGGATTGGTGGGCCACTAGACTCAGTGGGCTTTTTTTAATTCATGAAATTATTTACGCAGGCGTGCATTTCTGTTGGCCTATGTTATTTTGATTAACCCAGGCAGTCATTTGCGCCTGCCTACGTTATTTTGATTAATGTAGACCTTTCATGCAGGCGGACTTGTTGCCTGCCCCGGGATCTGTTTTGCTCGCCTGGGATAAGTTCTCTCTAGTAGTGCTAGTGACTCCATGGCTTCAAATTCAGTTGAAGTTGATTCAGATGCGACCATCTCTGACCTGAGTTCATCTGGTGTCCCGGTTGACGAAATACCTCCTCCTGTGCTAGATGCACAAGAAGAAGAGGTTGCAATGGAACAACGGAACAAAGAGGTTGACGTTCCCAAATGGTTGAAGGATCTAAAAAGGTTACCAAGCTCAGGACTAGAGAGCCTTTGCTCGCAAAAGATTTAATGGGCATATTGATAGGGTGAGTACTTCTTTCAATCAGCACTATTGTCTAATGAAACATACTTACACTCATGTCAACAATAAGTTATTCGAAACTGCCATTTCTAGTGCACCTTGTTGTAGTATTCATGATTTATCATAGTATTCTATTTATTCAAGACATTTTCTCATGTAGTGCTATGATGTTTGTATATGACTTGCTTTTGCTAAAATACACGCACTAGGGGTCATAGCATCTAATAGGATCTAGCTTCCTCCTTTGCACTACATAAACACTAAGATAAGAGAAGATCTTGGTCACTGATGTTGTTGTCTACCTTTGATTGTGCTGCCTTTGCCTAGTGCTGGCTAGACCATGAACATTATTCTATAGCTGCAGAGCCATGATGGGGTACTACCAATTCTTCTGCCTCGGGCTGAACAGATTTTTTCTTATCTATTGTTGGTGAGAGGGAGAAAGTGATAGGAAGGGAGAGGCCATTAGCCACATCCCATAAATAATTTGATCAAGTGACCTTTGCCAAATGTACAGGGATGGTTCGGAGCAAGAAATATTGTTAGCCTGAAGTCATTATTGTGTCTCGAGTTCTGATAACAAGCCTACAAATCTGTATTGAATTTCTTTATTAGCAATTGATTTATAATGTCATGTTCCCTGAAATACCACAGTATTAATGGGAAAACATACACTAAATTATAGCTGTGCATTTGATTTTATCTTTCATGACAAGATCTATTAGTTGTTGAAAAATGTTTGGATTTTAATTTTATGTCGATGTTATTTAAATTTTGTATGAGTCATTTTCACAAAACTGTTCACTTGTTCACATGTATGTAACAAAATTGAAGTTCAAAGACAAACAAATCTGGAGACATCATGTACATGTACCAAGTGTAAAAATAAGAATGTTCTTTCATCATATGGAGTAACATATGTTGTGAATATGGTGGCCCATTGTACTCTGCTAGTTGTATGTTTCCGTACATGATGAGCCAATTATACTCTTTGCGCTCATAATCCAATATTTTCTGATTACTTATTAATGGTGGAATGGTTTAAAAAAACTCAGGACTGTGGGGGTATGCATACTTCGAGCATTAAATATTAAAGTAGATGACTTCTCACTCAGTCCAAGAAAAACCCCAAACCTTAGCTCCGGCGCTGCAATTTGACCCAGTGGGGGATGGAACCTAGGATACAAGGGTGCCACCCGGAGTGCTTGACCAGCTGGTCTAGCATCCCAGTCGGCATGGTGGAACGGTTTATGAAATTCTAATAAGAACCTTATGTGGATAAATCATACCTATTAACCTTCCAAATTTATTCATGGATGTCTAAGATGGGCCCCTGTGTGTTTTGCATCAACGTAGTTTCACAGCATATTCCAAGCATGTCGTTTGTTACTGTGACCTTGTTTACAGAAAATTTTTGTAGACTGAATGGTTCCTACATATATATTGTAAATGTGATAATATTCTTCTAATCGGATATGGGTATGTTTTCTAGACATGCGGACTCATTGTGTGAAATATGATACTGATCCTCAAGTACATCTTTTTTGTATAGACTTACATTCATAAGGACTACCGCCACCAGTTCCGTTCCAAAGGTGAAGTTGAACTGTTTGTGGAATCTGAAGGAATCGAAAATGGCATATTTAAAGGAAGAAAATTACAAAAGAAGGTAACAGCACTACTTGAGAAAATCATACCTCAAAAATATATAACTTGCCACATTTTCTGAAAATTCATTGCCATGAATACTTTGAAGGTTAACATTTCCTGGTCTTCTAGGTTTTCTATGCAACTTTTTTTATTAGAGTACCTTTTTAATTTGATGTCCTACATTTTGTCCATAAAGAAATATATCGATTTTTTCATTTGGTCTATGCAGAAGATAGCTGGTATGGATGCTCAAGATGCCGGTATGCCCTTCATCTAAACAGATCAAATATGTTTTCAAATTACGTGTAGAAAGTTTTTATTCGAGTTAGGGTTTACATAACATATTGGGTATACAGGAACAAGTAAATCTGCTGGAAGAAGAGCATCTGCCAACCATGCTAGACCAAAATGTTCGCTTGGCCTGAGTCGTCCAATGGATGATGAAGAGATGGCTCCTGGTTTTCCTTAGATTCTTAATATCAACTTTCTGGAGAATAAATAAAGGTATTTGGTCACCATGCATTGCCATGCTTTCTGTGAGAATAAGCTCAACAATAGCACCAAACACTTGATGCTTGCTATGGAGGAACAATCTTTGTATGTTTGTGATCCCTAAACTGGTTGTAATAATGTGTTTCATTGTAAACACTTTTTAGTACTATATGGTGGAACTTATGTTTGAGAAATATTTGTTCTGTCGGATTTACAACACTTTTTAGTACTATATTGTGGAACTTATGTTACTATGGTTGAGAAAAATCTATTTTATTGGATTTAAATAATCGTCATCGGTCCTATTAGTTATATAAGCTAGACGGTCAGTTTGAAGCAACCCTTTATATGCAACTTGTATTCATATATAAACTAGATCATCGGTTTCAAGCTATCCAAAATACCTGTATCAGAAGCTGGTATCAAGGATAATAGATATTTCTATCTACATCACCTCTGCCTCACAAAAAAAACATAGCTCTTTTACGATGGTTGGGAAAGTACCATTGGTACCTCGAGGTACTTTTATTTTTTCTATTTTCTAGATAAATAATTGAGGAAGATTGTTTACAAAATATAATTCTTATCATAGAGGGTATCTTGGTAATTGAGGTTGTGCCCTCTCAAACTAGGCAGAACCCTCTGACGTTGTCCCTATGCGACCTGCCTTCCTGTAGTCAAAAGGGTGCGTGCCGCCGCATTCGGCCCCGCCACCACCAGGCCTTATTAAGCGTTGCTGCCCCTGCCGCTTAGTGGCTGTTCTCCCTTGATTCTGCACTGAAGAACTTGGGCATCTTGCGTTTGGGTGGGCACCGACACCACCGCCACGTATGAGTAATAGAGGTCACTCCCTCGTTGTCTATCCTCACGCCAGGCCTGGAAGTAGGCTGCCGTCATGACACCAAGATCCATGCGCTAGCAACGTTGACCCCATTCGACATTGATTAGTGGCATGCCAGCATCAACGTCATATTCCAGTACGCCATGGCAGTGACCTCCGTTATCTCATCAGCGGAGTTCAGTGTTTAACAACGGGTACTTCCAATTTGTGTGACAGTGACGAATGTGAGTTTGAGTTTTGAGTATGATATAGTTAAACCAAGAGTGTAAAGTTATATAGCAGGAACAAATTTGTTTGAATTAGATCTGGTCTCATGTACATTTAACTGTGTATAGTCCATTACATTATCACTAAATTTAAATTGTTATCTTGTGGCCTCGTGGGATGAAACCTAGTACTTTGGGCATTTTGCTCACTGAGGAACAGTTTTTGCTATTGTAGCATATGAGCTTTCCAAGAAGGAAGGTAAAGTTGGGACACCCTTCCAGAAATTATAAAGAAAGACAAGGGGCACTAAATTTTGTATAGCTTCTTTTTTAGTTGAGTTCTTCACAAACAAACAAAACTTTACAGTGAAAAGCATATATATATAGACCATTTCATGAGACAATACACTTTATAGTTTATGTGGAAGAGGTGCTACAGGCATTGGGCATCACAAAATAATCAGTTTTTTCTCTTTGAATTTTGGCCATGAGGCAACCAGTAATTGAAATACCCATTAATAGTAAATCACATCTTGGCAGGTGGCAATCACAAGGTGGAGGCTAAATAGTGATTAGTAGTATAAGTGCAAACTAGCAAACGTTGGCATTCATATCCATAGGAGGAACTTTATATATCTATTTGTCATTTAAATTTTTCATCAGAACTAATCAATATAGGCTCAAAATGTTGCTACCCACACATCATGGTACATGCTCAGGCTGTACATGTTAAGAGTTTAGGCTTGGAATTGTTATCTGACAATTTTTTCCTTTCTACAGACTAGGTTATAGGGATGCAGTTCTCTGTGGTCAGTTGCTGGAGTGGGATTTCAGTTTTTATGCCGGTAGCACTGCTATGTAGTGTAGGGGTAGTCTGTGATCATTTTAGAACTGTCGAAAACGGATGCTTTTCTCGGTTGCTGTGACTGACAACCATATTGCAGGTTTGGGATGGTTGAGAAGGCAAGGAGGCACTTCACATGCCTCTGCCCATGCCCGAACGCTGCACACTACAACATGCTCCTCGAGGGCCTCGTTGGCATCGCGTGCCTGTGCCTTGACGACGGCCGCCGCCTTCTCCGGATGGTCGATGGATGATGATGACGGTTGCCCACACTCCTCTGCTGGACGCCGAGCTATTGTTGCTGTGAGTGATGCGACCATTGGCTTGTTGGGTCACTGGACCCAGCAGCGGCGCGCGCGGCTTGCTGGAGCTCCTCGTCGATGAGGTACACCAGTGATGCCGATTTGGAGTGGCCGGGAAGCAGGTCCTCGGCGGTGTGGCATGCCACAGTGACCATTCCGTGGGAAGCACTGCTGTGGGGAGCCCATCACCGTCGTCATCGCCTGCAGTACCCCCAGGGGTAGAGCTAGAGCTCAAACAAGGGGGTGCGCCACTTCAGCACTAAATTGACATAAAATTATATCCTATTAAATAGTGATAAAAATAAAATGTTAGGCTAATATATAAATTTGCAATTCATGAGCTAGCAAATGCACATCCAGCTCACGATGCACTTTTTTCTGAACATGAAAGTATGCCTGTTTGTAGGACCAAGTAGCCCGTGGGAATACGAAGTTGCATATTTGGGACAGTGCGAGAATTGTATTGGCACTAATTCTATTAGGCAAGAGCTAGTTGCATTTCTCCAAAACATCGATTTTATCATGACATGTTCAAATGGACCCTTATTTTTTCCTTAGAGTTTGCAAATTTACTTCAGATCAACTCTACCAATTTAAGAAGTCAAGCATTTTGTGAAAAATAAACTCATGTGCTTATAACTCGAGATGAAGTTAGACTAGACATGTGTATGCTTCACGGCTAACGGATACGGAATATATATAGGCCCCCTAATTGTAGTATATACTACCTCAAAAAAATTGTTATCCTAAGTCATTACCACAATTTTTAGAAGTGTTCTGCCTAAGGCAGAATGAAGCATGATGCTCGGTCGATCTCTAGCACATACAATGTAAAATGTTCATGAGAAATTCCAACAAAGATGGCTTGGGCACATTCAGTACACTAAAATTGTTCTATTTTAGAAACTTAGCTAAAAAATAATTTTTAAGGGAAACACTAAACAGATCACATGGAAATTCTCCATGCCAAAAACAGTTGGCTCCTTCCTAAAAACAATGGCCAAAACTGGCAGATCTTTTTACTTGGCAAGCATTAAATAGCACAACATTGGATGTATCCCTAGTGATGATCTCTACAGATCACAAACACAAATAAGTATGCATTTATTTAGAGATATCCACCCAACCAACTGACACTACTACAAAAATGATGAGGCGGTCACAATTTCCGGTCTCGCAAATTGGATTTACGGAGGCAGATGTTTTATTTACGCTGCCCGTCACCAAAAATCCTTTTACGGAGGCCTCCTTAAATCAATTTAAGTAGGCGGACATTTCATGAGATCCACCTCGGAAAACGGAGGTCATTTTCGGAGGTAGACCTCTTATGAGGCCCTCCTCTGTTAATCGTGGTCGAGGCCCAGCCAAAGCCCCAGTTAGGCTTCTATCGGGCTTGTATAAAAGCAGCAGCTAGGGTTTTCCTCTCAGTCTCTCTCTCTCTCTCTCTCTCTCTCTCTCTCTCTCTCTCTCCCACAGTCACGGCGCCCCTCCTCTCCCTCTCCCCCACAGCCAGCAGGCAGGCGTGGCGCCCCTCCCTCTCCCCTGTGTGGTGCGCGGTGCCTCTCCCTCTCCCTCTCCCTCTCCCTCTCCCCCAAAACCCGAGTGGCGAAGACGTCCGAGTGCGAGCGGCACGGCTTCCGAGCCCGAGCCCGAGCAGCTCCCAGCGTGGATCCAGCCTCCAACCGACCACTGGCGGTGGATGCAGCCACCGACCGCTCACTGGAGGTGGTGGGGCCGTGGATCTGGTCACCAGTAGTGGCGGGGGTGTGGATCTGACACCAACAAGCGGATCCGGCCATCGGTGGCTTCGGGCCCGTGGATCCGGCCACAAACGAGCAGATCCGGTCACCAGTGCCGGCGGCACAAGAGCGGTGTCGTTTCTAGCCACGAAGCGAAGCGGATCTGGTCATCACCAGCAAGCTCCCAGCACAAGTGTGCAAGGGTGGCGGAAGGGCAGGCGCAAAGGGAGGGTCCAACCACGCGGAAGCAGGTCCTGTCATCAGAGCCCGGCGGTGCAAGGCCGGGTGGCATTTCTAGCCACAGCGAGCAGATCCCGTCACCAGAGCAAGCTCCCAGCACAAGGGTGCAAGGGCGGTGCAAGGGCGGGTGCAAGGGCGGATTCGCCACGGCGAGTGGATCTGGCCACCGGTGGCGCAAGGTTGGGTGGTGGCTCCCGGCGGTGCACGCTGGGCGCAGATCCAGGCACCGGGCTTAGTGGGCCACTAGACTGGGTGGGCTTTTTTTTAATTTGTGAAATTATTTATGCAGGCGTGCATTTCTGCCCACCTCTGTTATTTTGATTAACCCAGGTGGTCATTTGCGGTTGCCTACGTTATCTTGATTAATGTAGACCTTTCCATGCAGGCGGACCTGTTGCACGCCTCGGGAAATCTGTTTTGCACGCACGGGATAAGTTCTCTGTAGTAGTGCTAGTGACTCCATGGCTTCAAATTCAGCAGAAGTTGATTCAGATGTGACCATCTCTGACATGAGTTCATCTGATGTCCCTGTTGATGAAATACCTCCTCCTATACTAGATGCACAAGTAGAAGAGGTTGCAATGGAACAACAGAACAAAGAGGTTGAGGTTCCCCAAGTTGATTCAGATGCAACCATCTCTGACATGAGTTCATCTGATGTCCCGGTTGATGAAATACCTCCTCCTGTACTACATGCACAAGAAGAGGTTGCTATGGAACAGCGGAACAAAGAGGTTGAGGTTCCCCAATGGAAGAATCTTTCTGGTTACAACGTGCAGGACTGGAGAGCCTTCGCTCGCAAAAGAAGTACTGGGCATACTGATAGGGTGAGTATTTCTTTCAACCAGCGCTATTGTCTAATGAAACATACTTTTTTGATTGCTGATAGAAGTTACATGAGGAGTTATTTAGATGAGTCCTTAGCCGAAGCACATTAGAAGAACAAGAAAAGGAATAAAAAAAAGTGATATACTCACACTCATGTCAACAAAAAGTTATTCAGTACTTTCATTTATTTGTAGTGCACCTTGTCGTAGTATTCATGATTTATGATAGTATTCTATTTATTCATGAAATTTCTCAAGTAGTGCTATTAATTGTTTGTATGACTTGCTTTCTGCTAAAATAGACGCACTAGGGGGCATAACATCTAATAGGAACCGCTTCCTCCTCTGCACTCCATAAACACTAAGATAAGAGAAGATCTTGGTCACCGATATCACTCTTCGAAAGCGAGACTTTGCCGAGTGCAAAATTCTTTGCCGAGTGTCAAAAATCGGGCACTCGGCAAAGACCTTCTTTGCCGAGTGCTGCACTCGGCAAAGAATTGCACTCGGCAAAGAAGGGCACTCGGCAAAGGACTTCTTTGCCGAGTGTCAGACTCTCGGCAAAATCTGTACACTCGGCATAGGCTGCCCAGCGAAGCGGTGTTCGGTCACGGCCTTCTTTGCCGAGTGCCTCTTCTGATAGACACTTTCGGCAAAGATTTGATTTTTTTAAAAATTCTTTGCCGAGTGCCCCAGATCTGCACTTTCGGCAAGAATTTTTTAAAAAAAATACTTTGCCGAGTGCCTTACACGACACTTTCGGCAAATATTTAATTTTTTATAATTTCTTTGCCGAGTGCACCTGTGGATGCACTTGGCAAAGAGGGAATTTTTTAAAAATTAAAACCCTCTTTGCCGAAAGTGCCTTATGCCCCACACTCGGCAAAGATACCCTTTGCCGAGTGCCATGCCCCCGCACTTTAAGCAAAGTTTTTTTGTTTTTTTTTTTGGCCTCAATTTTTTGTGTGCAGCCTTTTAAAGCACAGAACTCCTAGTTACAATTTGAGGATTTTTGTGGTTTTTTGATATATTTAGTTACTTTATTTTGTTTACTTGAATTTTTCAAAAAATAGAAATTTGAACTGCACGTAAATACGAATAATAGAATTTAATGATTCAAAATTGATAGTCATGTTAGTGAGTGTTGTGAGAGGCCGTATCCGAGGAGCAGGATCAAGAAATTTGGGACATCTTGTTCACGAAACATGTCCATGAAATTAACGGCGTGAAGTGTTTTTAAATCCTATAAAAAATGTCCGAAAATCATGAAACTTGTTGAGATGTGTGATATCATATGTGGAGGCTATGATAAAAATTTGAGAAGATTTAGGTATGCGTTGTCACGTCGATGCTTACAAACGGGACATCTCTACATGTGAATCGATATCACATATGGAGATGTCCTAGTTTGTAAGCATCATACGTGACAACGTCATAAATCTTCTGAAATTTTATCATAGCCTCCACATACGATATCCACGACATCTCAACGAGTTTCATGATTTTCGGACTTCGTTTGTTTTTATAGAATTTAAAACACACCTTACGCAAGTTCGCGGTCATATTTCGTGAACAAGATGTCCGAAATTTCAATCCGATCCTAGATACGGCCTCACACTACACTTTCAATAACATATGACTATCATTTTTGAATCATTAAATTCTATTATTGCATACTTGCAGTTCAAATTTATATTTTCAAAAAATTCAAGTAAACGAAATAAAGTAACTAAATATATCAAAAAGCCACAAAAAGTCCCCAAATTCTAAGGAGGAGTTCACTGGTCCTTTAAAAAGGCTGCACAAAAACTTAGAGGCCAAAAAAAAAAAAATAAAAATACTTTGCGAGTGCGAAAAATGGCACTTTCGGCAAAAACTCTTTGCCGAGTGTAAAATAAGACACTTTCGGCAAAGAGGATTTTTATTTTTATAGAAATTTTTCTTTGCAGAGTGCCTTTGAAGAGGCACTTTCGGCAAAGGAAAAAAAAAAAAAAAATTTACGGACGGATCGGATCGAGCTTTCGGCAAAGTTGCCTCCTTTGGCGAGTGCCTCCTGACGATCCGGCCTTCGGCAAAAAGCGCGGTGGGGCACTTAGCCGATTTCGGCCGCCAGGCGGTCAAGCCTCGAACCCGACCGACCATCCGCACCCACGCCCGCCCGCCCCTTAGCGCCCGCGCCCTCCCCCTCCCATGACCGCGCCAAGCCGCCCGCCCGAGCAGCGCGCGCCCTCCCGTCCCCGTCGCTGTGCCCGCGTGTGGCCGCCGGCAGCGCCCGGCCATCGGATCGCATCTCGCCGAGGGCCGCTCGAGACCTCCGCGCAGCCCATCGCCACATCGACCTCCTCAAGGTACCACGAGTCACAAGGACTCTCTCGCTCTCCTCCGTTCGCTATTGATTCGTCATTCATTTCCTCTCCTTGCCCGGCCGAAGTCGTTATGAAACGGCGGCCCTCCGCTTATTCTTGTCGAGGCGTCGAGGAAAAGGAGGCCGTGGCCGCCGCATCGCGCCGACCTCTCCGACAAGAGCAGCAAGGAGTGCCCGGCTTCTGGCGGGACCTCGGCGCGCCATGGAGTCTGCGGCGACCTCGTCGGTTGAGCGACGATGACCTCTGCGCGCGCCTAAACCCGAGCGTACATGTCGATTACCTCCTCTATTTTTTCGATCTAATCATGCTACTAGCCTATCTTTGCTTATGCGTGCCTCGATCGATCGATACATTTCTCTTGCTATGCACTAACTTGGCGCATCTAATCGCAATTCACAAACAGCTAATGATGTCGAACCACTATAAGTCGTTGGGATGCATACAAGCTCAGTCATTTGTTTTTATTATTCAGGCCAAAAGCATGTTTTAGAATTTTATTTAGGGATTAACCCCGGCTTAATCAGCCAAGATATATGTTTTTGATGATGTTCATCATATATAGATCTAAAAAAGGCAAGAAAGTATCTGGTTAATACATGTAGCTATCCAAATCACTTGTAGGGTAAATTAACAAATCAGTTCCAATTATAGATATCGCGTGTTATCGATTACAAAGTTCGTGAACTGTTTTCTTATGTCTTGTTATTAATCTACTATTGTGGTGCCACCATGAACCAAATTAGAAGCACATATTGGTAAAGAGTTAAGTGAGCATAAGCATGCTAGAATATATATTCAGCAATCTACACAAATTGAACAAGATATATGTTCATGTTCTATCTATCAGCCACAATGTATCTGCAACCCCTTACTTCATCCGAAACATTACAAAAAAGGAAGAGCTCTGCAATGTTCATCTCGGTGAACTGTTGCTTGTGTTTCTGTACTCTCCTGCTACCATTACGGTTTGTAACTAATTAGCACCAGATTTCTATGGATCTTGATTTGGTGATTCTCCTTAATCATTTGTCCTCCTAAAATCCAGGTGATTCTCCTACTATTGCCGCCACAATAATTTTAAAGAATTGTGCTTAAAAGACTAGAGCTATGGCTTGTATTTTTACGCATCAAGATGCCATCGCATATATTAAAATCAGAGAATAATAATAAGGTTTGAGAAGCCTCTTTCATTATCGGAAAGCAAATGTACAGAGTAGATTTATTATGGTGAGATTGCTAATGGATTAAATATTGTACCTGTTCACTACAGCAATGTCGTAATAAGTTCTTATCTTAATTACAGCTTTTGTTCATGTACTGATGTTTCTGTAGGTGTTCAGAGTTGCAAACTAAATATTAAAAATGATTTGGATACATGGTTCGAGTAAATCCGCTAGCATTTCATCCATATTTTTTACGGGTTATTTATAGATTTGGTGATGCGATGGGCTTGATGTGCTTTGTGATAGAGCTGTGCAGCAATGACCATATATCGGTATTATTCTTAATGTGTGCAGATCAATGTTTGTTTGGGGAATAGCTTACATTTGTAGTAAACACCACAAAGATAGCATTGTTACCTGACCATGGTAAATCGTTTGTCTATTTCTACAATGTTGGTTGTGGTATACCGACCAATTGTTGGTCGTTAATATTATGTTTTAGCGACCATTGTTCGACGCTATAGATTGGCTGTGGTACAGTGTTCTTACACGCTTCAATGTACTAGTTGTTTAACTTTAACATTTCCGTTAGCAACAATGGAAACGAGTCAAGGCGAGGCAAGACTCCTACCACACTCATAGATTTGCTATTTATCAACGCCCTCGTGTCTTGGTGCGATGCTTGCCTCGTGAGTTCATCAAGTCATTCATCACACAGCAACAGATCTTCACGGGAATGCTAGCTTGTCCTGCGGTCATCGAAACTCATCGCCTTCACCTGGAACACCCAGGATACTCACAAGATCAGCATGTTATCATAAAGCGAAACATGTATTTAAGTCTTACTGCTTATTGAAACTTTTACGCAATTTAAAAAACTTTACTAAAGCAGTATTATTGTTTGTACCAAAATTGAAATGTCATGTTTGTTCCAATGGTGCATACGTCTCTTATGCTAGTAAAAAAGCACTTCCTAACCATATGTGCAATATGGCCTGCTGCTCATTCTCTTATTTAGCATACCTGTCTAAATAACTCTGCATAAATAACTCTGCATGTAGGGAATGCTTTTTATTTTTTATTTCTGTTCTATTTGATTTAGAAGCTTAGTGCTTTGCTCTTTTCTTTTCTTTTCAGCAACAACAATCAGCAATAGCTATGCTATAATTTGTAAGTTCTCTTGTCCAGGTATTACTAGTTCCAGCAATTATCAGACTAAATGTTATTTCTCAAATGATATTGGGTCAACAACTTGCCTTGTCTTTCTATGGATTCAGATTTGAATTTTTTTTCTGTATTTTGGTATGATCATGACAATTATCTTAAATAATATTTTCAATGGGTGTAGACTTTGGTTGAGTACCAAATAATCAATTTCATCACAATTTGTAAATGAGGAAATGTAGCTAGCTACATCTTGAATACTATAAAGAATAGATTTCATGATCTGAGTACATTTTATAAAATCCTTCAAGGTTTGCAAAGACAACAAATCTTGACTGATATCTCCTCAAACTGTGACCTAAACAAGCATTATCCTTGCCTTTGAATTGCATTGAAAGTAGAGCGTTATTGATAGGACTGTAAACTATAAAGTCAGTAGTAAGAACTGACTGCTTGCATTTAGTAAATTTAAACTTATTTTATTGCCATATAACAATCTGATTCGAATATGTATGATTCACTTGCAAGGTTGTTAGCAATGTCAAATGGCCTGTTCAGAAACTTATTTTATTTCATTTGCTTGGATTTGGGTTTTGGAACTCGGTGAGGACAGGTGCAAGTCCATCAGTTCTTGTGCTTCTCAGGTTGTGTTGGTCCATCAGTTCTTGTGCTTCTCACTTCTCAGGTTGTGTCGGTAGTTAGCTTGTCTCTGTAATTGCAAAATTACCTCAGTTTCAGTACATGCTTTTCAGTGAAGGCAGAACAGAAATAGTTGAAATGGCTTTGCATGTACTTGCAGTTTGGTTTCAAGAGCTAGCAGTTTATAGTTTTGGAGCTTAGTGGATTTTCAAATGCTAATTAGAGCTTTTGTTAGCCTAGGTATTGTTAGATCTATTTAAGCTCATTACTTGGTACTTATTTTCTTTTAGTTCATTATTGGCTACTTATTTTCTTTTGTGCTGTTTGGTTCATTTGCAGGTTAAAGCAAGGAGTAAAGCGAGCAACATAGGAGCTTCAGATTTTTTTAAAAAAATTCAAACTTTGCCGAGAGTGCTTGGCGGAGGGCACTTTCGGCAAAAGCCCACAAAAAAATTGAAACTTTGCCGAGTGCGGCCCAAGGGCACTTTCGGCAAAAGAATTTTTTAAAAAATTCAAACTTTGCAGTGCCATGAGAAGGCACTCGGCAAAGAATTTTTTAAAAAAAATCAAACTTTGCCGAGTGTCGGCGGAGAGGGCACTCGGCAAAAGAATTTTTTAAAAAAAATTGAAACTTTGCGAGTGCTTGGCTAGAGGGCACTCGGCAAAGAATTAAAAAAAAATCAAACTTTGCGGCGCGACGGTGGGCACTCGGCAAAAATTTTTTTAAAATAAAAAATCTTTGCCGAGTGCTGCAGGGAGTTGGCACTCGGCAAAGCCACCGTCGACAGTTGATTGGCGCCGTCACGGTTGCTTTTCTTTGCGAGTGCCACGGGAATCTCGGCAAAGCCTTTACCAGTGCCCGATAAAGACACTTTCGGCAAAGAGGTCTTTGCCGATTAATTTTTTGCCGTGTGTTCTTTGCGGTGCGCGCACTCGGCAAAGGCTTTGCCGAGTGCAATTAGGCCTTTGCCGAGTGCCTCGGGCACTCGGCAAAGAACCTGAATCCAGTTGTGTATGTTGTTGTCTAGACCTTGGATTGTGCTGCCTTTGCCTAGTGCTGGCTATGCATAAGCTTGTGCTGGCTAGACCATGAATCATTATTCTATAGCTGCAGAGCCATGATGGGGTACTACCAATTCTTCTGCCTCTGGCTGAACAGACTTTTTGTTATCTATTGTTGGTGAGAGGGAGAAAGTAATAGGAAGGGAGAGGCCATTAGCCACATCTCATAAATAATTTGGTCGAGTGACCTTTGCCAAATGTACAGGGATGGTTCGGAGCAAGAAATATTGTTACCCTCAAGTCATTACTGTGTCTCGAGTTCTGATAACAAGCCTACAAATCTGTATTGAATTTCTGTATTTGCAATTGATTTATAATGGCATGTTCCCTGAAATACCACAGCATTAATGGGGAAAACTTACACTAAATTATAGCTGTGCATTTGATTTTATCTTTCATGACAAGATTTGTTAGGTGTTGAAAAATGTTTGGATTTTAATTTTAATTTTGTATGAGTCCTTTTCACAAATCTGTTCACATGTATACAACAAAATTGCAGTTCAAAGACAAATCTGGAGACATCGTGTACATGTACCAAGTGTAAAAAAAAGAATGTTCTTTCATCATATGGACTAGCATATCTTGTGAATGTGGTGGCCATTGTACTCTGCTAGATGTATGTTTCCTTACATGATGAGCCAATTATACTCTTTGTGCTCATAATCCAATATCTGGTGTTTACTTATTAATTGTAGAATGGTTTAAAAAAAAACCCAGACGGCGGGGGCATGGCATGCGCCCCCTCGAGCATTCGCATTAAAGTAGAGGACTTCTCACCCAGTCCAAGAAAACTCCCGAACCTCACCTCCGGCACTGCAATTCGACCACAATGGAAGATCGAACCCATGCCGCATAAGGGTGCCACCGAGTGCTTGATCAACCGATCTAGCATCCCAGTTAGCATGGTGGAGCAGTTTATGAAATTCTAATAAGAACCTTATGTGGATAGATCATACCTATTGACCTTCCAAATTTATTCATGGATGTCTATGATGGGATATGGATCATTGTTTTGCATCAATGTAGTTTCACAACATATTACAAGCATGTCGTTTGCTATGATGACCTTGTTAATAGAATTTTTTGCGAGTGAATCACTCACTGAAAAGCATGCTTTGCCGAGGGCACGAGTTTGCCGAGGCCAAATCTCGAGCACTCAGCAAAAGACACTCTTTGCCGAGGGCGGTCACAGAGCCCTCGGGCAAAAAGAACGACCCTCGGCAAAGAGGCCTTTGCGAGGTGCGACCTCGGCAAAGACAAGCCCTCGGCAAATCAAATCTTTGCGAGGGCGGCATGACCTCGGCAAAGATGTCCTCGGCAAATTAGGCCCGTTGGGTCACGGCGGCCATTTCCGTCAAGCTTTGCCGAGGGCCACCCGTTGAGCCCTCGGCAAAGGTTTTTTTCTGTGCAACGGGTTATTCGGCAATTTTTTTTAAGTCTTTGCCGAGGGCCTGAACCAGGCCCTCGGCAAAGATTTTTTAAAACCAGTTTTTTGGCCAATTTTTTTTTATAAATCGCCTTTGCTGCAGGGCCCGAGGCTGGGCCCTCGGCAAGAAGCCCTTTGCAGGGCCGAGATAAACCCTCGGCAAAAGATTTTTATTTTTTTAAAAAAATTCTTTCTTGCAGGAGCCATGGGCGAAACCCTCGGCAATTTTTTTGTTTTTAGCCCAGTTTTTGTGGTGCTACAATACATTGTTTTGAACTCAATTTTAAAATTTAGGCCAATTTTGATTTTGTTTTATATTTCCTTAATTTATTTCGATTCTTTGATTTTTTTTGAATATGTCAAATTTGAGCTGCGGTGCATGGAATATTGCAATGTAGTGTTTGAAAAATGTTATTCATATTAATTGGTGCATGTTGAGTCCCTATCCACAACCCCGCATCAAATTTTCCGCATCTTGTTACATGCGTAACATGACGACCGACTTGCGGGAAAAGTGTTTTAAAATTATATAAAATTCATACGAAGTCGAGAAAATCACAAAACTTGGCGAGATGTCATGTTATATGCATGTAGGCTGTGGTAAAAAATTGAGAAGGCTTGAGCGAGTTGCGACGTCGGATGCACGAAACCTGAGTGCAGTAAAAAATTGAAGGCATCAAACGCCGCCAGCTTATGGCCTTCTCAATTTTTACATATTCATGCGATAACATGACATCTCGCCAAGAATTTATGATTTTGGACTTAAGGAAATTTTAACAAAATCAAAATCAAAATTGAGTTCAAAACAATGATGAAAAAAAAAAAAAAAAACTAAAAAAATTGTCGAGCACCTCGCCAAAAAAAATTCAACAAAGAATTTTTAAAAAAAATAAAAACATTCTTGTCGAGGCCGTGGATCTGAGCCCTCGGCAAGAATTTTAAAAAATAAAAAAAATCTTTGCCGAGGCCGTGGATCTGGGCCCTCGGCAAAATTAAAAAAAAAAAATAAAAATCTTTAGAGGGCAGTGGATCTGGGCCCTCGGCAAAGCACTGAACCTAAATCGGGCATAACCCAAATTCCCGATCGAGAAATTGTAGAAAAAAAGCTCGACCATCTCCCTCCCCCTTGCGCTCATGGCTCATGGCCCCCCAAGACCTCCACCCGCGTCGCCTGCCTTGCCAAGCCTGCAGTGCTACTGTGCCCGGCAGCAGGCCCGCCGCTGCCTCCACCCTCCACACCGCCGCCCTTCACCATTGCTCTCCCAGCCAACCAGCGCCCCCAGCCCAGCAGCCGGCCGCCCGGCCTGCCCGGTGCCCCACCAGTACGCCGCCGCCCTACCACGCCCAGGTGGCGGCCGGTCGCGCCTGCCTCCGTTCCCGTCTCCGTCGAGCAAAGCGAGGTCGACCGCCCAGCCCGACCCTCGGTGGCTCCCCTCGCCCGACCTTTCGCCCGACCCCAGCCCCATGCCGCCCGTCGTGGTTGCTGATGGAGGGAGGCCGAAGGTGAAGTTGGAGGAAGAAGAAGGAGAAGGAGAAGGAGGAAGGGAAGAAAAGGAGAAGAAGAGGAGAAGGAGGAAGGGAAGAGAAGGAGAAGAAGGGGAAAAGGAAGAAGAAAGGAAGAGGGGGAGAGGAGTACTCCAACACCGCTCGACCTCATGGGAGAAGAAAGTGACCCCGCACCGAGGGCCTTGACTCCACCGCAATCCTAGGTAAAACTCTGGTTATCGGCCTTCATGCCGTATGTGGTTGTGTGGGCCTTCGTGCGTAACTTGATATGAGGGCCTTCGTGCGTTGTGGTTGTCGGCCTTCGTGCCGTTGTGAATGTCGACCATCGTGTCATTTTTTGCAGGTTTTGAAACCTCCCGTGCAGGGAGGTCTTGCCAAAATACGAACAAAAATAACCTATTGTCTTTTATGCGGGAGAAGAAATGCGTCGGAGGGGACCGGAGGACCCGATCGTCTTCATCGACGTCAGCGCGGACTGCTGCTTTGCGTCACCATGCCAGCTAACGTCGATTCATGCCTCGCGCCGCTAGCCTTACTTCACCGACACCCTTGGTATAAATAACCTCTTTTTTGCATGTGCATAAGTGGCCAGCAGCGTAACCCGATTTAAGCGTCTCCCGTCCGAAAGAGATCTGATTCGTGGGTATCACGGATCTTTGCGTATCTGCGGCGTGTCTGTTTTGGATTATCCATGTTTTTGGACAGCCCGTGGATACGTAGATGGGTTAGTTTCCATGGTCCGCTCGGTCAGGAAGGAGTTTAACAACACCTCCACTGTTGTTCTCCGGATACACACTCTCCCTTGCGGGGCGTGTATCGGAGAACAACGAGGAAAATCTTACCGAAATATTCTCTCTCGGAGGAGGCGAACAGCATAAAATGACTCATCTATGCATCCTGGTGGGAGATTAGGACCTATCCTCACCTATTAGGCGGTGGGAACACCGCGTAGATGCAATTGATGGTCACAATACTCTATCTTTGTAAATGTTAAAGGATAGAGGACCGTTAGTGTGGATGTACACGCAAGTGGAGAAAGCGGGGAGTGACTACGACTATGAATGGGTCAAGGGATAGATGGTTTCTTGAAACATGCATTTGGCCCGAGGCGGGAGGACATTCTCTAGTTTGGTGTCCCTACAGACAAATGTGACAACGGAGAAAAGTAGGCGAGAGAGTCCATGGGTAGACATCTTGTGTTCAATGGTTATCGCTTTGGCTACAGTGATGGATCTACCATGGTGAAGCGAGATCGTATAAAGCGGAGGTGGTGAGAGCACGCCTCGAGGCTTTTGATGATGATGCTGGGGTAGCGGACATGCTAGATGGCGCCCATCATGCTCACTTGACTGAGCGACGTGAGAAGGAGGAGATGGAGGAATCCGAAGGACTTCTACAAAATGTTGGACTCGAACACGAAACCCCTTCACGAGCATACAATGATTTCTCAACTAGATGCGATTGGACGGCGTAATGGGGTTGAAGGCCGAGAGTTAAACTTTAATCGAAGAAGGCTTTGATAAGATGTTGGCGTGTTTGGCACCATGCTACGGAGAAGCACACTTTGCCGATGAACTTGTACGAGGCGGAGAAACCCTTAATTATGCTTAAGATGCCGTATGACAAGATACATGTTTGTCCAGAAGGGTGCGTCCTATTTAGGAAAGAACACAAGGATGCAAATTCTTCGTCCGAAGTGTAAATCCTCCGGTACACAGAGGTAGACTCTGATGATGGTCGGAAGAAGCGACTTCCAATCCCACGAGGTGCTATATCACCTTCCTTTCCTCCGAGGATCCAGCGGCTATTCATGGTGAGGAATCCACGAAACAGATGACATGGCACAAGATGGCAAGCAGTACAATCACAGGAAGATGGTACATCCATCGATCTTTGAAAGCATGGGCGTATTTCAATGACAAACATCGTGACCAAAGCGGTGAGGCTCGTAATATGCGTGTCATGGCAGCAATGAATGGGTTCAATCCTTATGGAATGATGGCTGCCCCATACACATCTTTGGCCCGTTTTTGTTATCCCCTCAATCTCCCTCCAGCATCTCCTTTCAATGGCATAACGTATTCTTGTCGTTGATAATTCCTAGACACTAGGGGAGTAATATGGGTGTGTTCATGGAGCTGTGATTGATGAATTGATCCACAGCTTGGGAGAAGGGGTATGGACATCTGATCGAGCTACAAAGACAAGCTTTAAAATGCATGTTTGGTATCACTACTCCTGCATGACTTCTGGCGTATGGGTTATTCGCACTTTGGTGTGTTCACGGGAAGTTCCCATGCCCGGTATGCAAGGAAGCCGTGAGGTTCATTTGGTTAAAGAAGGGTGGCAAGTATTAAATCGTTTGACCGACATCGTTAGTTCCTCCCTCTAAACCATGAATTTAGAAGACATCAAGAGCTTTCTGAAAGGTGTCAAAGTGATGGACTAAACCGCGCCTTGAGGACTGGTGCCGAGGTTACGTGTTGGATAGATGCTCTCGTGCCCAATGAAGAAGGTGGTTTTGTGGGATATGGTGAGGAACATATGTGGACTCATAAATCCGTCTTAAGCGAGGCTCCCCTATTTGATGACCTTCTTACGCCACATAACATTGATGTAATGCACACTAAAAAAAAATATCGCCGAGGCACTTTGGGGAACTCTCATGGACAACGACAAGTCTAAGGACAACGTTAAGGCTAGAGTGGACCTAGCGGCGTTGTGCGATAGACCGAATCAAGCGATGCAACCTCCTAGTGGTCAAACAAGAAAGCCGGAAAAGGTATAAGGTCAATTTCGTCTTACCGTCGATCAAAGGAGGAGGTACTAAAATGGATCTGAGATGTTAATGTTTCCGGATGGATGTCTGGTGAATCTTAGCGGGGAGTGAACTTAGGCACTCTGCGAGTCAGCGAGATGAAGAGTCATGACTACCACATATGGATTGGCGGCTTCTTAAGCGATGGTCCGAGGCTATGTCCCCTGAGCATGTCACGGCAGAAGTCTTTGGCGAGTTGAGCTTTTTCTTCCGCCACTTTGTGCTAAGGAGATATCTCGGACCGTCGCTCGGGACTTAGAAAAAGCGGCACTGTGTTGCTCTATATAAGTGGAAGAAAGATCTTTCCACCCGGCTTCTTGCGATGCAACATCGATTGTACACCTCCCGTCAGAAAGGCACGTTTGGGGGGCCCATGCGAGGCCGATTGGTGCTATCAATAGAGAGATGTCTAAAGACTCTTCACAAAAATGTACAAATAAAGCTAAATTGAGGGCTTCCATTGCGAGAGGCATGCCTTGAGAGGAGGTGGCAAACTTCACAACGCTATACTACAAGCAGAACCTTCCTAGCAATCATAATCCACCCTTCGTTACAATCTTGGCATTAAAATGAATCGAATACAGAGCCTTTTCAAAGGCCAACTCGGCGTATAAGTGGATCAACCCCAAAGCTATTGGGAAATGAAGAGGTGGCGCGGTATCATATATATGTGTTGAATAACCTTGCGAGGTGTAACCGTTCATCAAGTAAGTTCTCAGCGAACTTATTTCAATATCCGATCACTATTGCGCATCCAACCCCATTGATTCTCGTTCAGACGAGGAATTTGTTCATGAATTTTGGCATCAATCAAGGATCCTACCTCGCATGAACAAGACACCCCTTGTTTCATGGGGTCTTGGGAGCGGGAGGCCTGATTTCATTTCTTGGTTCAAACAAAAGGTAATGTCAATTTAGCTCATACGTTCGATCGTCCAAGGTGATTATACGTTTGATTAATATAACGATCTTTCATGATTCACCTTACGGCCCTAGACAAATTACGTCCATGAGCGACGAGTTGAAACAGGTTGCAAGCAGGCTGTGATGTTAGGGTGAAGTCATTTACCGGCTATAGCGTGAAGCGGATATCGCTTCCACACAACAAGTTCTGACGATTCGGCCCCAAGCGAAAAACCACAAATAGCGAGTTTATGCGCTTTGGCAGCGATGGCCTCGACTATCATGGTAGAGTTGAGGAAATCTATGAACTCTCATTTCATGGAGGCGAACCTCTTACACCTGTGATGTTCAAATGCCCTTTGGTTTAATCCTCGATCAGCAGAGACGAACACGCTCATCTTGGGCTAGTGGAGATTCGAGAAGATTCCATCTATCTGGAAAATATGTCTACATTGTGGCTCAACAGGGCCATGCGGTGTATTATACTCGACCGCCAACCAAGACAAAGAGGATCTTAAGGGTTGGGCTATTGTGCACCGGTATCTCCACATGGTAAACTACACCGCCCCAAGCGATGATGATTACAACTTCAGCGCAAACACATATGATGGTCATTCTATCAAGAAGATGGGCTACGAGCACGTTCGAGATAGTCTTACCAAGCAATCGAAATGGAAGTAGACAACGAAATGGTTGATGGCCGAGATTCGATGGAGATGTGGTGGTAAATGCCAAGGACATAGCAATGTAGGCCCGATTACTTCTAGGCAATGGCAATACGATGACAACATAGAACCTTGGAGATAAGTATTGCCCATTTGGACAATTTTGGCAATGATGATGAGACCTATGATCCCAATCATGAAGATTATTCCCTAATACATGTAATACTATGGTTTTTTAATTTGTGTTTTGTTTATATTTTGAATCTATTTCTAATATATGTACTAATTAGTCTTGTTCATTCTTTATGATTGCGGTGATTGGACAAAGATGGCGGCGAGAGCGTCCACGCCTGTGACCGCCCTCGGTTTACAGGAGAAGACCGCCCTCTCCTTGAGGTGAGGGGTCGTCGTCCGGGTAGCGTCCATAGGAGGTGGCGAGAGGAGGGACGAGGCAGCCCCGCCACTTGGAAGGGTGGTCTCCTCCCTCAACACATGACGAGTCTTTGGAGGAGGAGCACGTGGCTGACCCTGACCTCGTCCTCATCGAAGGGCCCAGAGGGGTGAGCAGACGGGCGAGGGAGGCAGGCGCTCGAGGCCGAGGCGCTCGAGGCGAGGAGAGAAGTACCGCTACCCGGACTCTCTGGCGAGGTCCGTGAGCCTCCTCACGGTTCCGCCTTCCTCACAACCCGCTCGGTGATTGACCTATGGCAAAGAGGTAAGTAACTATGGATGTTATCACAACTACTTCATAAGATATGTTGGAAATCTTAAGAAAGCTGATAAATTTTCTTAATCACTTGTGCGGGGACTGGTTGGTTTTGTCGGGTACTCCGTACGCACCCGCAAGCATCCTTGGTGTTTTGTGCGAAATGGTACCCGGCATTGTATTACCTTGGCTGTCCAGAAGAGCGGTGGTCTTGAACCCGACCTCAAGCCCCAGAACAGTCATGTTGATCACCGGATGACGCCTTACATAACAAGCGGGAGGCGAGTATTAGGCGGAGTTTTGGGTAAGTCTCTCTCGCACAACATTGCTTAATACATTGCATTCATTAGTTAAATCTTTTATCGAAATAATGAATGGATAC